>JAPDKZ010000035.1:0-409590 GCA_027569885.1 Aspergillus diversus
ATTAATATAATTTAAAATACACATTGTTGGGTTGTTAAGAATAGCTTCAAGTCTTCCAAGCATGGCCGAATTCGAGGGGGTGCGCGGATCGACCGGGTGCGCGGAACGGGCGGGAATTACGTTAACTTTTAGATTCTTGATTTCCCTCCTTCTGTTCAGGTCAACAACTACGAGGCTGAAATAATTATGTAGTAAAGGACATTGATTTGAAACTTTTACTTCATATATACATTCATATTTCATACTTTTCGGCCTACCAGCCAAAGTTCTCAACATGTAGATATATTCCCTGTGCGCCGGTCCCCTTGTGCACTGCCCGTTCGTCACTCAAATACACCACACTCCGCCGCACATCATCCGATAGTCCTGAAGGTCCACAGACCACGACAGCGCTCTCGCCTTCGGCTTTTTCGAGGATCTTGCGAATTATCGTGCGAGGTTTTGGACGGCCGGACATGAGTGTTAGTCGTGGAACGTGTGGCTGAATAGGTTTCTCAAATGAAGTTTCTCTATTAGCTGGTGCTTGGCTAGAGCAAACGCATTGTCGAGAACCGCTGGTGTCTTCCTCAACGGCTGCAGTACAGGAACACCCCCCTCCGGGCACACAACTGGATTGGTTGTCGGAGGAGGGTGTAATGGCATGGATGGAAAGGGAATCTGCTTCAATAGCTTTCTCGGCTGTCTTCTCTTCATCTCTACCTGATAGGATGGACGCGGCGGATGTGCCTAGCTGAGATGGTAAATGAGCTGTGCTCCTTGCCAGCGGCTCTAGTTTTTCATCACAAGTGATGTAAATACTGATTTTTACCTCTCTAAGCATGCCGGTATTTGAACTTTGGCATTCGCCCACATCCGTGAGCACTCTCTGTAGCTGAGCCTCGAACCAGCTCAGCTGCGCACGCGATTTGATTACCCAAATGAAGTGAATGCGTTTTGTTGCCGCCAAGTGGGTGACCTTGTGGGATCTCTGCAAACTTTCAGCCTTCCACTGGGCGACAATATCTCGTAGGCAAGGCATTGTGAAGGTTGCTCCCATCCCTCCGGCTAGCAGAATCACACTGTCAAATTGCCTGAGAGACCGGAGTCTTCCGTACGGGCCATCAAGTAATACTGTGCGTTTTGGGCTGGTGGAGTTGGTAGAATCTGTGGATCCAAGAATATCGTGATGTTTTGATGCATATCGGTAGAACCGTCTAGTACCCCCTTTCTCGGCGCGTACGAGGAACTCCAGTTTGTTGTCCTCCGGAATTGAAGCGATTGTGAACGGATGACTTTGCAATGGTAAGATAGAGTGGCATGTAAGGAACGCATATTGTCCAGCCGTCCACCGGGTCCTGGGATTCTCGATGGTGATTCGGGTGACATCGCCAGGCAAAGGTGTGAAAGAAGCTCGATTTCCCCAAATCGGACGCTCAAGTTTGGGAGACCGGTGAAATACCGATAGATTGATGTATGCCGCCCATGCGTATCTGGCCACACGGTCGAAGACAAGCAGCCCGATAGGAATCCATACCCAAACTTTGACCTCGGGATCGGCGTGCAGCCAGATAGCAGCCGTGAATCCGGCGAACATTACTAAATGCTGTAGGACAAAGAACTCATAACATAGCCTCCGAACGGGGGCAAATGATGAAATAACGATACATGTTAAGATGCACCATGAGGCAAACCCAGTTTTTGCCATGTCATCAGTCTGCAGCTGATGCATTATATAATTATATCTGCCCCAACTCCGAAACCAGAACCCCATGTGGAAAGTAGCTGATAACCAGACGGTTCGCGCAATCCATCGATGGAACCAGTTGAGACGCTGATAGCTTATTCCAACTAAAAAACCGATTATATTCTGCCGTCCACTCAGCAGATAGATCAGCGGTAACTGAGCAATCGTGACGAAACCAGTGCGATAGCCAATATCTTCCCATTTCCATTGATCTCTTGTGTCCAACTTGTAGAAACAGAAGACGACAACTACAACTAGATTCGCCAACACGATGACCACCGGACCCAGAGGAGCAAAACGAAGCGTTCGGCCGTATATCGAGAGTGGTGGCAGACTTGTGTTGCTGGCTTCACGGACCAGCGCTGTCAAGGTGGCGTAGGCCCTGAAAAAGATGGATTTCGGTTTGGATGGGGTGAGGGTCGAGTCCCTCAGTCTGCAAGTCTGTTCATTTGCTGCGCAAATTCTTCCGAGGACTGGCGGTCAACTCACCTTTGGAAGGCTAAAAATCGATTTAGGAGATTGGAAGCAGTTGCGGCCCCGATGGCGCTACCTACAACGGCCCAATACATCTTCTGGAAGTAAAATAGGCTAGGGACTCCGTTGCCCATGTTCATATCACCCATGGACATATCGCCCATACCGCTCATTGACATGATGATGGACTGTTTTATTGAAAACTGTTGCTTAATATCTGGTTCAGGACAAAGGAAGCGGAGTTTTTAAGGTCGCAAATCATCTCTGGGCCTCCTTGGTCGAATGCCGAGTCTTTGTGATTATCTCCGTATTCTGATATAAGCCTGAATTGATATCAGAGAATTCGAGCCATTTCCATCGAGAGAGGAATAGCCGGCCACCTGCCATGCATAAAGAGGGGCGGAAGAGGACGGCGGAAGGGAGGATGAGGGAGTAGGTTCAGTGTTCATATTAAGTTTCAGTCTTGCACTCACGCCACGGAGAAAGAATTATTACATTATTTGGAGGGGAAATAATACCGCCAACTAAGATAAATGAGAAGTGATGGCAATTATTTTCTTTATTTTCTTCTGCTGTGGGTGGAAATGCGTACCATTAATTTGCTCACCTCCATCATGATGTTTTCAGATAGAACTTTGCCGTCTGTACAGCTGATTGGCTGTACACCCCAAAATATGCTCAAACTCGCTCCTACCCACCAATCAGAGTCGCAGGAAACCTGCTCTAGCGTTCCTGACAATAACCTGGTGGTAATTCACCACCAGGTCTGGCCATCTCTGGCACCTTCCAAGATTGTAGTGGGATCATCATGAATCCCGAATTAATTTTTGCCGACGAGCCTGGTGCATGCATGGACTACCATGTCCGGCTTGGATCTGTGGGACCTCTTTCCACTTGACCTTCATTATTCTCTCGATGCTATCCCATATAACTTCCATTGGCTGAAGCCAACCTAACCTAATCCACTAGGGAAGTAATCTCTCGACTCTAACTTAGTTCGCTCTCCCCATCTCTCGAATACTTATTACCCTCGATAATTCACATCACTATGGACGGAACAGATCACTCACACATGGGTCATGGCAGTATGGACCACGACGGCATGGATCACGGTAGCATGGGTCACTCCGACATGTCTTCATCCTCAGCTTCAACAATGAGCATGGCCATGGTTTTTACAAATGCCCACAACACTCCTCTCTTCTCCTCGCAGTGGACACCATCATCAAGTGGCTCTTATGCTGGCACATGTATCTTTCTGATTGTTTTAGCTATAATTGGCCGATGCCTCGTCGCGTTCAAGGAGTTCATGGAGCAGCGCTGGCTCAATTCCCACCTGAAGCGCCGCTATATTGTCGTCGCTGGAAAATCCTCAGAGGCGGGACGGATTGATGAAGACCCGAGTGCAAAGACCGCCACTCTGGTGACTGCCCAAGGCGTGGAGGAGTCAGTCAAAGTTGCCTATCGAGCAACACACCAACCCCTCCCGTGGCGGTTTAGCGTTGATCTCCCCCGTGCTTTAATTTACCTCTCCATTACCGGTGTATCATACCTACTGTATGTCTTGATTGTTTTTCGAGTGGGTACGTACGGCATTCTGCTAATATTTCGCTCTTCTAGTATGCTGGCTGTAATGACTTTGAATGTGGGATATTTCTGTTCCGTACTGACAGGTGCTTTCCTTGGAGAGCTTGCACTTGGTCGATTCATCCAATGGAATGAGTTACATGGACATTGAGGATCGGAGTCTGCATTTATCTTGTTCTTTTAACTCTTGTTGCAGGAAATGGATAGTGCATTGAGGCTTGACATGAGCGATATCTAGATAGCGAAACACTGGCAATTACTAGCGTTGGGACCAAGAATCTTCATGATATTATTCTGCTTTTCTAGATACCTTGTTAGCTTTTAGTACAAGAAGATCCCTAGGAAAGGTAGACGGTCGGATAAAGCACGTAAGTGAGTTCGTTACGAAAGGTCCTCCCGCCCCGACACTGAGATCTCCAGGATTTTTTCCAAATTCGTTGCCTGAGGTGTAGTCCTTGTGTCTCAATCGAAATACACCTGGAGGAATTCAAGAGAATCTTGACAACAAGCATAATTCGCATCCCCGCACGAAGCACGCCTTCTTTCCCTTCAAACCCCCACATGTGGCTTCTTTGGTACAGGGTTTTGGCGCCGGCGGATCCCCCAGCCTGTGCCTTCTGAGCATATATGAGCATATTTTCTTACCTTATCGGTCCTAGCTTCCTAGGTCGAAGCCTAATTCTCGGATTTATTGGGCTTTCTCGACTTTGAAGGGTCTCCTTTGTGCATTCCCAACCAACCAAGGGTCCTGTTGACTAACGATCTCATCACAACACAAACTGAGGCCAGAGGAATAAGATAAAACTGTAAATAATAAATGTGACTCTATGCTAGGCTAGGACCACTTTTGGGCGTACCCTTGCTCTTGAATGTAATCAGGTTTATTGGTTTTTGTAGATAACTAGGACCAGTCCAGGTAAGGTGTTTTGATAGTTGTGACCTCCTGCTAACCATCAGTTGGTTCACAAATCCCGGGATTTATTTACATATTTACATAATATACCTTAGTAACTAGGTATAGACATAACTATATACACCACAAAGCCGGACCTCCTACCAAACTGTCCTTTTTGATCTGATATTCTCTCGTCCACATTTCCCTTGCTTCTCACTGTTGCATCATGAAGTTTTTTCTACTATCCCTCGCCCCCTTGGCAGCTGCCCACTTCACACTGGACTACCCTCCGAGCCGTGAAGCAAACCATGATGATATGGGTGATTTTCCTTGTGGTGGGGGAGCACCATCGACTGAACGCACTCAGATATCACTTTCCTCCCCAAGCTTCCCTGTTTCATTGGACCTCGGTCATGACGAGACCGCCGTCGAGTTCCTCCTCGCCCTAGGATCCGATCCAAAAAACAACTTTAACATCACTCTTAAACATACCTTCCGAGCGGAAGGCATGGGAGCCTTTTGCATTCCCGATGTTACCCTAGACAAGTCTGTATTGGGTACGAGCTTGACCGATGGCATGAATATGACGCTGCAAGTGCAGAGCAATGCTCATCCTTCTGGAGGCTACTATGCGGTACGGACACCAGATCTTCCATTAATATACAGGATGCAGGCATAAATCTACTCAACAAGCCACCATTGAAACTCCCTGTGTACTGACACCTTTTCATCTCCTAGTGTGCCGATCTCCAACTCACTACCGGCGAAGCCCAACAAGCTGCACAACCAGTCTGCTCCAATAATACTGGGGTCACGGCTATGGAATTCACGGGAGCCGCTGCCGAGCGAAATGCCAATGAATCTACCCCCGATGGTCAGGCGCAGGATGGTTCATCTGATGACCACGGGAGCGATTCTCCAGCGACGGATGCTGCAGCCACATTGCAGACCGCCGTCTGGGGCGTGTTTAGTGCAGCCGTGGTGGGCGGTCTTGCACTTCTATGAAAAGTTTCCCTAAGAAAAAAAAGAAAGGGAGAAGAAGGATTGGTACTTATTTGTTTTGGGGGTAAGGAAGCAAAATCTCATTCGGAGGCCAAGGCTATCCACGACACCGCTGTCCTGTACATAACGATATTTATCCAGACTTATCAGCCGGCCATATGGCTGAAAAAATAATTAAAACATGAGAACTCGTCACTCATCCCCCCTTTCTCTTTTTATCCTACGGTAGGACGCTAAAATAATGGACCGGTCACGTGTATGATATGCAATATATACTAGTCCTAGGTAGGAACTAGAGTTGCTACTTTAAAAGGAGTAGTAAAAGAAATATCTTATTAAATTTAACCCCCAAGATGACACCGAGACAAATATACGGATTTTTGATACCATTCTACCAATTAGCTGCCCGTACCGGACCTTAGTAAATCCGGCATGCGAACAATTGGTCGTGTTCGTATTGTTCTTGCGGCTTTGAACTTGAACAAAAAGATTTAAATGGCTGCCTTCCAAAATCAAGTTTGCTTTTGTCACACCCAGATCAATTGAACAATAGACTATAGTCATGGATAAACTCGAGAAGCTGCGCTCAGTCGGTGAGTGAGAAGTGATTCTGTTAATTGTTTATTTTCCTGCCTGGGCATTTTTAACCTTAGTTTTTTCAAGGCAATTTGGAGAAATACTCCACATCCCGGCACCCGCTGGGCTTTTATCTCAATGTTGCTATGTCGGGGACCTACACGCTCCCTGAGTCATTTGCTTTTCCACTCAAAGATTACGTTTACAAAGCCGTTGAGACACTCATCAACCAACATCCGATCCTATCAGCTATCCCTGTAGACGAAGAAACCGAAGAGCCTTATTTCGCCCGCTTGCCAGAAATCGATCTGGACAAAGCGATATCCTTTGAGCAGCGCTCGCAGGGGCTGCCTTATCCAGATGAACCGGATAGCGAGTTAGAAACGCTGCTGCATTCGCAGCACAACACCGCTTTTTCGGCCCCATTGCCATATTGGCGACTTTGCATCCTTACCAACAATGCAGATAACCATCAGTTCACTGCCGTCTTCGTTTACCACCATGCCATCGGCGATGGTGGGTCTGGGAAGGCTTTCCATCGAACGTTTCTCGAGGCCATACGCGCAGCAGCGTCCCTGGAGCCCGAGCAAGCTAAACAAACCGTCAAGTCACCGCAAACGCCACTTTTACCCAACCTGGAAGCTATCCATTCCCTCCCGATATCCCTTGGTTATCTCATTCCTCTCTTGTTCAAGGAAAAAGTGTGGTCCCGTAAGGACCCAAAACTTTGGGCTGGCGGCTCCATTCGTACTCCTATGAAAACACAACTACGGCACCTTGTCCTTTCAGCTCACCAGACCTCCACCCTGGTCAAGTGCTGTCGTGAAAATGGCACCACAGTAACCTGTGCCATTCAGACGGCGATCGCCTGCGCTATTTTCAAGCATGTGCCTGATCAATATACGCACCTGGTGTGTAGTGGAGCCATGTCCTCCCGCAAATGGCTTCCCGATACTATCACAGACGATGTAATGGGTGTTTGGGTGCAAGAATTTGCCGAAAATTACACACGCAAGAACCTAACGAAGGACTCTTTCCCGTGGGACGAAGCAAAGCGGTCTAGGAAAACAATCGAGAAAGAGCTCACGCTAAAGGGTAAAAACACCACTGTGGGTCTTTTCAAGTACGCAGGGAACTACCGGGATGACCTACTTCTGGCCAAAATCGGGAAGGCAAGGAGAGTGTCATATGAAGTGTCTAGTCTTGGGGTCGTGGAAACAGACAACCCTCAGGACCCATCATTGCCGCAGATGGGGAGGATGGTCTTCTCACAGAGTGCTAGTGTTGCGGGGCCTGCTTTTGAGGTATCTGTCATCACAGGCGCGGATGGATGCCTGGTATTGGGAATTTCATGGCAGACCGATGTTGTGGAGGAGAAGACGATGTTGGCAGTGATTGAAACGTTAAGTGCAGAGCTCAGCCAGCTCCGCACTTAACAAGCTCTGCACTTAACCTTGTACAGTTGGTGTACTTAGAGTAGAGCATTTTATACCGCACATATAGTTTATAATAATAATGATGATGATCATGATTTGCGGAGCGCAACGGAGCAAATTTATAATTTAGTGGTTGGTGGGAAAGAGTAGCAGGGAGCGCGTCATCAGGCGGTGAGCACGAGCCTCGGCCTCCGCGGCAGAATTGAGGGGTTGAAACAAGAAAGAGCAGGGCAGAGATCAGCAGTTTTCCCCAAATTACCAGGATCTTCCGTACTCTCCCCGGGATACACTTGCTTATAGACAGCACAAAAAGGCCAAAATGCCTCGCGGTCCTTATATCGTTCCTGCGCTGAAAAAGCACACCGCTACGGTGATCATGGCCCACGGGCTTGGTGACAGGTTGGTTCCTGGTTATCTGGAAATGCGTCCTCCCTGACTGACCGTTTTGGCGTCTGAATAGTGGTGCAGGATGGTGCGTTTTTGAATTAATCCCTTTCATTCAAGTAATCATCTTGTGAAAGCGCAAATTACAAGATGGGGATAGCTGAGATGCTAAATATCTGTCGGAAAACAGGGTTTCTCTGGCTCAGAACTGGCGCCGGCGGGAAATGTTCGACGAAGTGGAATTCATATTCCCCAATGCACCTAATATCCCAATTACAGTGGTATGTTGGATATCTCCGGGACTTGGTTTTCAGATCACAACGAAGAATATCCGGGGCTAACCGGGTAATGATGGGGCCTTTTTTTTTGGAATTGATAGAACTTTGGAATGACAATGCCTGGCTGGTATGATATTACCAAGCTTGGCCGCGATGTGAGCACATCCCTGCTAAGATTAGTTTCGAAAGTGAAGAAAGGGAGAACTCTAAAACCTTTGTGTCGTGACAGATGAGTTTCGAGGAATCTGTCAGCAGCCAAGACGAGCCCGGTATTCGTCGATCGCGAGAATATTTCGACGGCCTGATCAAGGAGCAAATCGAGAAAGGCATTAAACCCTCGCGGATTGTCCTCGGCGGCTTCTCCCAGGGGGGGGCGATGTCTGTCTTCTCAGGTATCACAAGCAAGGAGAAGCTAGGAGGTGTATTCGGACTTTCTTGTTATATGCTTCTTAGCGATCGCATCAAGAACTATATCCCCGAAGGCTGGCCGAACAAGAAGACCCCTTTCTTCCTCGCCCATGGGTTGGTGGATGAGGTTGTCCCACACCATTTCGGCAAGCTGTCGGCCGAGTTCGTGAAGGAGCTGGGCCAGGAGGATGTCACATTTAAGTCTTATCCGTAAGCCTACATTTTTTGGCCCTAAAAACTACGCTGGAATCTTAACTTTACGTATTTTGCTGATTTATGATTTAGCGGCCTCGGCCACTCTGCCGATCCAACGGAGATCGAAGACTTGGAAAAATTCCTGAACACGACTCTCCCTCCTGAGGGTGATGGCCCTACAGCTGGTTTATGACCTGATGACCACAGTTTTGGACGGACTCTGGGGTATACAAAAACCCAGATCTCTTATAGTTTTGTTTTCGGCATGGTGGTACTGTTGGTAGCGGTTCTAGTGTCAAGATGGGACCAAATAAATGACGGTGATACCTCAAAGAAGCAATGAACATACATATATCTCTCATCACCAAAAGCATCAGCGAATTTGGTAACTAGATAGATCTGCATTCAAGAGAGGAACGCCATGAAAAAAGGATAATCCCATGGCTATTCCTAACAGGGAAATGTTTAGTAATAACATCCAGTCCCAATTATTTTCTCTATTGTGCCTTGGCGATGGTTGCCTCAATAGCAGTGGCCATCGCATCATTGCTATTAACATCAAACGGAATCATATGCTTTGATCCGTGGTCATAGAACTGCGCATTTGACGGGTCACACAACTCATATAACTGCATACTCCTGGGGTACACCGGATCCTGGTTACCCACAATATGAGTCGTAGGAATGGACACTAAATACTCCCCGGGCTGAGCAACAGCGTACTCCTTCCCGGAGAGATCATACGGCGCCCCGGCGCAGATAAACACTGCAGCCTTAAACAAAGGTGGTCCCTCTGGGTGTAAGCGCGCATGGTGCTGTAGTAGTGAAAATGCCAGGGCTCCACCCTGTGAGAACCCCATGACGGCATCAAATGGCCCTTCACGTTCGATTATGCGCATCGTATAATCTATCGCCCGCACGAGGTCATCCCCGGGAAAGACGTCCCGCGGATAATGACTGTAGAATGGGGGGTTGCAGATTCCATGTAGTTCTGGATGGTGTTGAACAGTATGAATGAGAGCTCGTAACAGTAGTACTAAAAGAGAAGCAGTATCTAGAGAGGGAAAGAGGGTTTTACCATACCAGGTTCACATTCTGTATTTAGGCGACCGTTAATGAATTTGAATTTATGTCCTTTGCTTTCGAAGGGTTGGACCAGGCCCCCTGCTCGCTTTTGTTAATGCTCTTGTTGGAGAGGGGATCAGGCGTAGAACCACCCTACCGGATTGAATTTCAAAGACCTGTCCATTGAGTTAAGTTATTAGTCACTGTTCAAGGATAGGTCGGTGGGTTATCAGGGCCTCGAGCATTTGGTACTTCTGATGATGACATACTTCTGCGCTTGTCCCTGCGCCATGCAGACAGAGGAATCGCATTGTGTGAGTAAGATGAGATCAGTGGTATCTAGCTCGTCAAATTTATATATTATTGTGGGTGGAGGCAGTGCTCTTATTTTTGTTTCTAAAGATGACAGTTTTCACTTCACAAGAATGATGATCTCGATTTGATCAAATCCATTAAATGTAGGGAGTGGGGGGGGGCCTAGGCACGGGATCTCGTGTTGAGCATACGTGCTTGCCAATATGATTGCTACTTCTTCTTCCTGCCTACAACACATGAGCTACGGTCAGCTCTTATTTATCCACTTTTTCCCCTTCGATCCTGTAAATGGAACCACTGGGATGGCGAGAGGTATCAGCAACTTTATGTCGTTCGACGTTTTTAATTTATCAGCAGCAAGCACTTTTTCTGTCGAGTTTATATAGGAGTTTTTCAATAAAGTCTGAGATTTCATTATGTTGTGGTTTTCAGGAGTCGAGATCTCAAAATTTGGGGGGTTCTAGCCGGTTCGAATGTGAGGTTCTAGAAGGCGAAATGGAGCTTCATAGAGAAAAATCCCCGGTTTATCAACATGTAAGATCTGAATGCTTTTTAACAAATATTCTTCTTCCCTGGTATTCTCATCCCACTGTTCAGTTGGATATTGCCATCCCTACCACTGCTGCCTTTGATCTGATACATCGGACCTGTCGCGCATCGTTGCAACAGCGGCTGATCATTAGGGTTTAGCCGAGGAGCCTCCAGCCCAGTCAAAATTGCTTCATCACCGAAACGAGCCCACAACCAAATCAGAATCAAACCGGGCCACAATTCGCAGCCATCCCAAAGAGCAATCCTCATAAAAGTATAACCCAAAGAAATTAGTAGGCCGTAGGATGTAGCTGTAGAATGAAGCCCTCCGCAAAATGCAACGACCGGGTTAGCGAGTCAACCTTTTGGACGAGTCCGTCGGCCCGCTTTCGCCATTCTTCCCTTCTGTGCTCTTCCTCCCCACACAAACCTTTGCGCATCATCCATCGTCTCCTCCTCACCACCCACCTCCATCAGCCAGGTAATGATCCCAACCCCTCTGCCCTCTTGTTTCCCCTCACATACCCAGTCCTTCCTCTCATCTATTGATCTGCAATTTTTTTTCTCTGGTATAATTTTAGACTGTTGTTCATCGTCCCCGGTTGCCTGTTTCTTTCCCGTCTGACGTCGTGTGAAATCCGAGTCTTGGCACCTTTCTTTTCCACACCACACAATTCCACCAGTTGCCCTCTTACTGACGCCTTGGTCTTCCTTTTCCACTCTAGGCTCTACGAATTAGACCGAACAAACTTCCTTCACAATGGATCAAGCAAAGTTGGCTAGGATGCAGGCGAGCGTGCGGATTGGTATGTGCTACAATAAATTTCTTTTTCTCTCTTTTTTGCCGTTCTATCGCGATTGGGTTGTGTGTTGAAAATGAACGGCGGAAATCGATGATTCAAACGCCTATTGAATTTTGGGCCCTTGGATTTGGAAAATTGAAATTGCACAGGAATTGGTTTCTAGACTTTCTAACCTCTTTTTTTCTCTCTAGGGTATGTAATTCTCCGTCGAAATCTACCTTTCAGAAGCTACACTGGATCCCGTCCTGGCCACATTAATAGTTCACCACTATAAAATTATATGCTAATTCTACGATCAGAGGAAAGGGTACTCCCCGCCGCAAGGTCAAGAAGGTCCACAAGACCTCCGGAGCTGACGACAAGAAGCTGCAAGCCACCTTGAAGAAGATGAACGTGCAGCCCATCCAGGCCATTGAGGAAGTCAACATGTTCAAGGAAGACGGAAACGTCATCCACTTCGCTGCTCCTAAGGGTGAGTCTTAACCCTTTTTTCAATCAATTTCAAGACTTTCAAAAGCAAGAAAATGAATAAACCACGAGACCGCCAAACTTTCTTGGAAACCCTTTGAGATGAGAGAAAATGCTGAGCAACATTTTTTGCGTTATATAAAGTTCACGCTTCCGTTCCCTCCAACACTTTCGCCCTCTACGGTAATGGCGAGGAGAAGGAGCTCACCGAGCTCGTCCCCGGTATCCTAAACCAGCTCGGTCCCGACAGCCTTGCGTCCCTGCGCAAGCTTGCGGAAAGCTACCAGAACATGCAGAAGAACCAGGCCGGTGCTGACGGCAAGAAGGACGATGATGAGGACGATATCCCTGATTTGGTCGAGGGCGAGAACTTCGAGAGCAATGTTGAATAAATGCAATGATGGTTTAATTTGGTATCAAGCAAAAACAATTAACGTCAACATCAAAGAATTCCTGCCCTTCAAAAAAAAAGAATTATTTTTCAATGGACTAGGGAAACCAAAACTCTCTCTTATCTCCTACTCGTTTTTCTACCGGGACGGTACTTTTTTTCTATCCTGATCTCTAATCCTTCCCGTTGCCTACATTTTTGTTTGGATAACAAAAGAAGAAAAAAAAAATCACGAAACTCGCATGACGGATTTATGTTGTCAGCGCTTTTTTTCCCCTCCTGGAGCAAGGAAACTGTTTCAAAGGGCGCTCACGGTATGGCAGAAAATGGATGGATTATATATTTTAAAGGTCGTGTTTCTCTTCTTTCTCCTGGAGCGAGCTACATATGGGTGTGATTTCGCTTGAATATCGGATATAATTACGGCGCCAAATCTCCCGATATACTTGGAGTATATGAGACCATATATATCTTATCCTTCCCCAACAGCTGGTCTCTACATTATGCGACTCCTTTAGGTTCCAACTTGAGGTGTGGTTCAATTTTCTATAGCCCGTGCGCTCCCATGATGCTGTAGATTAGAAGATATTCCTAGCGCCATCCCCTCGATCACTAAAACTGCCGTAAATGCTTGGCGGAAGATAATGAAGGTGAAAAAAAGGAATGTTCGAGAAGGGAGGGGAAGGCGTCGGAAACATGAAAATCACAAAACTTCATGAGGATCACCAACACAACATAACTATTATCATACATGCATGTATCAGGGTATAAAGTCACAAACAACTTGGAGGGGGATTTCTCTTTCCTTCTTCGGCTAGAGTAAGGGCTCCCGCTTGGCGCAATTGTAGGCGCAAACAACTTTTATATCTCAGTTGTATGTCATGATTCCTCCCTTAGTCCACAAATGTCCGTTCCTAGGATCCTATCGATCATGTACCAAAACCGCCAGTAGGAATTCGATTTGTCATAATCGAAAGCACCATCCTCGCCTAGCTGCGGCCCATCTCCTACAATATCCCCCGTGAACCAACTTAGGATAGGGATTGAGCGTAGGACGCGTTCCGTTACCGTTGGCTGAGGTGGCAGGGCCTCGGAAATCGGTCGTAGTTTTGTTCGACGAACGGTTGGAGCATGGGTCATAAATTCGGATTCCGGGTTCGGTTCTTTGGCAACATGTCGCTGTTGAAGTGTGGTCGTTTGTTCTACACCGGTTGCCGTAGCGGAGCTTACGGTCGTGGTCGACTCCAGCTCATTGTCCTCAGTGTCAGCGACACTAGAGAGATTATTCATAGCAAAAGACCGCGGTAGGGTGGCGCGTTCCTTCTCCTTGGTTTGGAGGAAGGAGGTCGAGTGAGATGTGGTCAGTGTGCGCGAGCTTTTCGACTGGAATCGATTTGCCGTCGTCGAGCCCTTGGGAATCGGAATATCCTCTACCGGTCCTTGGCCATGATACAATTCACAATAAACCAGATGTCCATCAATCTCCTGAGGGGAGTAATAGCAGGCGCGATCCGCGGCATTCGTCGAGTCAAACGTGACCTTGATCCAGTGGAGGCCCCCAGCGTACCGTTTCGACTTGCGGTTCGCGTCTGCAGATAGGTTCCCACGAATAACAATATCGCCACCGCTCAGGAGCTGAGAATAGCCGGCTGCAGAGTCCGGGTCACTTCGTGGGTAGTCCTCACATATTACACCCCGCGAAATCCGCTCGTACTTATCGATCACCTTCCACTCCGCGTCCTTGTTTCTATAGCCGTAGAAGATGCACTCGGTTGCAATCTTCTCTGTTTGCGATCGGGAATTTTCGAGGTTGGATGTCGAGGATGACTTGGGTAGGGTGTTATGGCGGGCTTTTTCATCCTCTTGTTGCTGAGCAAATAGCCGCCCAAACTCGGCCACATTAGGATTTTCCTTCTTGGCCGGTGTTCCTGTCCGTGTGCGCGATCGGGATTGCTCGTAGCGTGCATTTCTCCTCTTTCCGAACGGACCAGTCTCCTCAGGTGGCCTTCGGGGGTTGCGAGACTCGCTGTTCAAGTTCATATCCATGTCAGGTGGTGCCATAAATTTTGAACGAAGAGTGGGGAGACATTGACGTAAAAAGGCACAATCTCAGCACTAGACTCACTCTTTGTATACATAACCCCAGGGTAGAAGATTGCCTTTGTCGTCTTTCGCGCGTTCCTCTGGCGGAACGTAGTGATATTCCATGCTAATGATGGGAAAATAAAGATGTTTGAAAAGCTTTTGCCCGATATACAAAGAAGGAGATTCGAAAGTTAGAAGAAAAATATTCGTAAGAAGGCCCAAGCTCTCCTAAAAAGCCTCCGAGTGCTGATAAGCTGCGATGGAACACAAGTGTGTGTGGATAAGGTAGAAGTGATAGAAACCAAAACTTTTTGTTGGAATAAACAGCGTTCGCCGGGATACGGTCAAATACAGTCACGTGAACAGGACCAGAGGACCACCTACTTTTCATCTATGTGAAAAAAAGGCGAAGCGAAAGGTGTTGTTTCTCTCTTTATTTCTTGTTTATCTAATACTGTTTTAAGAACGTTATTGTTCCAACATCCCCCTCCAAACCACACACGTCAGCAAACTCTCCCCCTTCCATTCTCCGCCGCTGTACATGTTCAAAAAACTTTTCCAGCGGACACGAAAAGCCTGGTCCAGACTTGCAGTATGGAAGAGGGACGATTTTATCATTCATGTTAACCCGGACGAAAAGCTTTTCGTCACCATCAGAGGCACCCCAAGCGGATGAGGAACAAGCCATACGTTCGAGGATAACCCGGCCTCCCATCGGCATTGCGGATGAGGTGCGCCATATACGGTCTGCTGCTCTATACTCTGTAGGAAGGTAAGGATCGTACTTTGGATCACCCAAAATATCCAACGCGGTAAGGAAGGGAGCAATATCCCCGTCGTGGACACTATCAGCCCACAATGTTAAAAAAAATCCTACAGGGGGTCGTTTCCGGGCAACGAACTGTATCGCTCGGAAAGGTGACTTACAAGCTGAAGAACGTGGTACCAGCATCCGGACCCGAACGTAGAAGAGCGGCTGTTGCATTCAGCCACAACCACCCAATGGCGCTGGCGTACGGATTCCCTGGGCCAGCACGATAGTAATGCAAAATATCGCGTGCATATTCAAAATTCTCCCAATCATCGTGGGTGAATATGTCGCACCAGGGACTCGACCCTCGCACAATCGTCTCAAAACCACACATTTGTTGCATACTAAACACCTCCAAGTTGGTAAATGTACCGAGAGCCGGGTTTCCTTCATTAGAAATCAGTCGTTCCGCGATAGCGGGGGCATAGGCCTGTTGGAAGCGTGCCAGCATTTTCACGCCTTTGTCATGGCCTTCATCGGAATCCTCAAGATACCGTAGACATGTATCCCCCGGTGTTAGAGTATCTGCACCTCGAGTGAAAGTCTCCGGGATAATCTCCAGTACAGCTTTCCCGCTATTTTCCCAGTCCAGCCCAAGGAGGCCTGCTGCAAAATATTGGGCTGTCTCAATGACCCTCTGTGAATCACTTGCCCAGAACCGTAGACTGGAGTCAGATGTTAAGAGATGCTGGTAGCGGGTAAGAAGCCGAACACCTGTCGTGAAGGCCTCAAGAGTGCCAGAGTAAGGCCCAGTCGTCGTCAATTGATCAAAATGTCGGTCTGGGTGGTTGGTGAAGTAGGTCCAGTCGTTCAGAAAGGATAGTGAGCCGTTTAATTTCACACCTGCCTCCTTGATGCGGTGGAGAAGAGCAAGTTGGCCTTCAGGGATAGACCGTTAGACATTGCGAGTATTGTGAGTCCAAATTTCTTTAAATTCGAGAGCAAAAAGGGATGAACGTGGGAAAAACTTACGATCCCCAGCGGTTCTAGTCGGATATCTCTCAGCATGTCGTGACATCTAATTCTCATTAGCCATATATGCATAAAAGAAAGGCAGAGAGAAATCTATACCATATGCACTTGTTCGATATGGCAACCATCAGGGGCTTCAAGACCCTGTATTCCGGGATTGCCATCGATATTCTCAATCCAAGGACCGTGTCCACCTAGGTGATGGTGAAGATTCCAGTCTTCGTTTCCTGACAACGCGGAATCTCGATTAGGGACATCTCGAGACGGATTAAACCAAGTGTCCCAACTAGCATAATGCGGTGAAACCCGGGTGCTCTTCTGTTCGCAACTTGTGCCAAAATATTCCTTTAGCGTAAGGAGAGTATCGTTATTATAGAAAATTCCCATGAGCGCAGTTTGGAGACAAAAGGCTAGCCCCCAAAAGGAGAAAATGCTAGTCATTCCCGAGTCTCTCTCCACTGTTTCCAGCCAGGTCTGGATAGATTATTACTTGAAAAAGAAGAAAGTAACAGCCCGAAAGGATCCACAATAATTTTCAGCTGCCAAGACTACTTACCTATGTACTCTGAGTAGTAGGCTAAATAGGGGGGAAATGGGGCCAGTAAATACTAAAGGGCCCGTTAATCCGGGATGATTGGTCGAGGCAGAATGATTTCCACGATATTCCTACAAGTCGTACTTATTCTATATCAGCATAATCTATCACAATATCGCAGGGTCCTCTTCCAAGGACCTCCACATTAACACGTAAATTATTTACATACATGACCTCCCCAACATATTTCCAGCACAGGTAGTCCGCTATACAGCGTAGCGAAAGCGAGGGTTTTTATCGCCCAATTCCGCGATCTCCTCATCCGTCATGCCGACCACGCGATCATCCTCGAGGCCTTGAGCTCTACGCTTATTCTTCTGGTGGTAATAGTACCACATGAGACCGTAAACCACTCCCGCAAAGCCAACGAGCGAAAGCGTCACGGCATTGCCTCGAACGTAGCGTGGCCCTTCATTAGTCGTGTAGAGAAAAGGGGACATTACACCACTAACATTTCCAAACGTCAGTTGGAGTCCTGTAGCGAATGTACGCTTTGCGTAACGAGGGAGAGTTGTAGGCAGCCAGGCGAGAGGTAGCCCGACTGCTACATATAAACCTAGGGCAACAAGCAGTGCCCCAAAATAATGCACCCCCGACGAGGAGTCCGAGATCAGGACTCCGTAACCAACCACCGAAATGGCCGCGAAAATACAAACAAATAATCCGCGACGCTGGGTGCGGTCGCTAATCCAAGCCACAACCAGGTACGCTATAGCGCCCAGCGCATAACAGGGAATCGTGAGGGCCTGAACTTCCGGGGCGGACCATGTTCCCATGCCTTTGATTATAGTGGGGAGGAACGTGCTGTAGCCGTAGAGCATAGTGTCAACTCCGAACTGGCCAATACAGAAAGCGTAGATTCTCCAGTCCGTCGCTCCCTCTTTGACATCTGCCCAATGAAATTTCTGGGCGGATGCAGTATGCCCTATATAACGGCTTCGGCACTTAACAACGAGAGCCCTTTCCTCTGAATTGAGATAGTAGGCCGTATCGGGATCGTCCGCCAGGAAAAACCAAGTCACGACTCCAAGAATCACGGTGGGGATACCTTCGATTATCATAATCCATCTCCAGCCTTTCAACCCACTAACGCCGTCCATGAACCCAATGGCGTACGCGAGAAGGCCCCCACAGGCGCCAGCGAGAGCGGCGCTACTGAAAAGATATCCAGTTCGAAGAGCAATCTCGCGCTTGCTGTAAAAAAGTGTGAGATAGGTCATCAAACCTGGAAAAAGACCGGCCTCGACAACACCTAGATATCATAAGTACAAAAAAGAATTTCAATGACAAAAGCATTTTCTGACCTAAAAGAAGACGGCAAGCAATCAGACCACCGTAGTTCTGAGTGATGCCTGTGAGGGTAGCTATGATACCCCAGATGACCGTTATTGATGCAATGTAACGCGACGGTTTGAGCTTTTTGATCACTAGATTCGAGGGCACCTCGAACAACTGTTATTCAAATCATTATTAGTGATCACCGGAATATCTCAAGTTGTTGTAGGCTTGACCATACACAGTATGTCACGAACAGGATAGATACTGAGACTTGGTATTGATTTCCAACCAAACCTAAGTCTTCCTCCATCCCATACAATCGGGCATTTCCAATATTCACTGAGCCAAACCCGGGGTTAGCAAATCGACCTCGGATGGAAGGGGAAATTATCCTGCCGTAAGCATACCTCTGTCCAGGAAACTAAATAGGTAAAGAAGCACTACAAAGGGAAGGATATATATATCCATCTTTCGAATCAGCTGCTTTTCCTTTTGCTCATCGATGACCGAGGACCCGGATGATGACTCGATCTCCGGCAGATCTGTGCCTTTGGTTGCGGACGGGGACTCTAGGTCCATTTTTGACTTCTCTGAAATCTCCATTTGTTGATAAATCTTTTAATTTTATCTTATTCGGTTTCTTTTTCGGTTTCTTTTCTTTTTGCTCCCTCAGGTGCAGGAGGGATTACCAGGGCTCTTGCGGGAGAAATCAGATTACAACTTCCTTTGGTTCTAGGAGTGTTTCATGGTGCTTGGGTTCAATGAGAGTCAGTGCCTTAAGTCCTGCCAAGGTCTCTAGATAAAACCCAAGACCTTAATCAAGCAGCATACAACTCAATGCGACACAGGAAGCAAAGGCAGAGAAAACCGGGGTGTCAAAAGTGGGTGAAAATGTAGTGCCAAGAACCCAGACCCTGCGCTTATCAATGGATTGGAGGGACGGCTGTTAACTTTAAGTGGGTTTTGGGCCAGGTCCAGAAAACCCTGGTTAACCAAGGGTGGGATAAAATTTTCCCAGTACTAAGTACCTTCCGTTCAATTTATCTTGGGCCTTCCTTCCCAGGCAAAAGAAAACATGGATGAGTAATCATTTCTGCGATGGAGACAAAATAGAAATTCTTCATCCATGACCTCTTTTAAGTATTTGTCTACCATTTCGTAATAACAATCACATTTACAATCAATAATGATGTAGGTCGGTCTAAATAGATAATAATGAGTGAGGCCGATTAATTCCAGGAGAAGCTTAGCCTGAATCGCCCTGAACCTCAGATCTGAAAGAACAATATAGAGGAAGTCATAAATTTGAAGTAATTTCACCGCAGCGCCTAGCAATTTCATATGATTGAAATCCAACGGTCAATAATGAGAGATGAACTCGTTCCTTATTGGCTAGGTGGAGATCCTCAAACCTGCCTTGATTTAAAGTTCTCAAATTTCAGATGGTGCATGACTTTGGCGAGCCAGGGGACAAGACTTCATGTCAAAGTCGAGGTTATTGGTATTAGTGGCTCTCATGTATGACAGGCTATGACAGGCAGTGGTTAAGCGAGGTGATGGAGCTCGAAACGCGACACTGGTTCGGCGATTTTCCCCTATATTAGAGGCAATCAATACTAATGGCCGCTTGGTGCCTCCTCATTATTGACACGAACACAAATCAAAAATAGCAAACGCTGACCAGAGCTCCCGAGGCACCAATGGTTGGCTAGTGAGGGGTTAACGTGGTTCGGCGATGACATTGCCGGGCATGACCCTGCTTACCTGTTCTTGGAATGGTCAGTCCATTGTCCCTAGGTAAACCACCCCCACGTGCCATCCTGCCACCTTAAATATGGATTGTTTACCCCAGAATGATAATTTTTATGTACATAGCGCTGTCATCCCAGAGCCCAGCGATCACGAAGCTTGTTTGATTCAACTCTCTCAAGATGCCGGAAATCTATGGAGAGTACCAGACTGAAATCTATGGGCAAGGGGCTTTGATGGGTCTCAAACCGAATGTCACAACTGACCCTCGTCTGCTCGAGGAGCAAGCTCAGAAAAAGCTGAGTGAGCGCTCATTCAATTATGTCGCCGGAGGCGCCGGGGAGAAATCTACAATGGATAGCAACCGGCTGGCATTCCGCCAATGGAAGATGTAAGCACAATTATGCCCATCAACCTTTATGCGGATATATGAGGCCCATATAGATTAACTTTATTTCCCCTGCGATACAGAATCCCAAAGATGCTCAGGAAGGTAAGTGTTTATCAAAATTTTATTCTCGGGACATCATGAATGAATTATAAACATTTTGGGGCTTTTTAGATGGAAAACCAGGATCTTTCTGTAAACATATTTGGGCAGGAGTATCCCACACCCCTTGTGATGGCGCCAATTGGCGTCCAAGGTCTGTTCCACGAAGACAAGGAAACTGGTTTAGCAGAGGTGTGCTCAGAAGTCGAGATCCCGTACACCATGAGCACTGCAAGCACTAGCTCCATCGAAGACGTGGCAGACGCAAATGGGGACGGCAAAAGATGGTTTCAACTTTACTGGCCAAGCGATGATGAGATTACCCTCTCGCTGTTGAAGCGCGCAAAGGAAAACGGATTTTCCGTGCTTGTGGTTACACTAGACACCTGGTCCCTTGCTTGGCGGCCGGCAGATCTGGACAATGCCTACATTCCATTTATTCGGGGTGTCGGCAATCAGGTTGGATTTTCCGATCCGGTATTCCGCGCCAAGTTCGAGAAAGACACGGGCTCGAAGGTGGAGGAAGACATTGTTGGGGCATCAAGAGCGTGGATCGGAGACGTCCTCTCTACTACACCCCATACGTGGGACCAGATTTCCTTCTTGCGGAAGAATTGGGATGGGCCCCTCGTTCTAAAGGGAATCCAGCATGTAGACGACGCGAAGCTCGCCGTCGAAATGGGTTGTGATGGTATCGTTGTTTCCAACCACGGAGGTAAGATACTCTCGAAATGAAATGAGGATTGGATTCTCGTGTCTAACTTGGATTCCATTTCCCGTGATTCATTCTGATTATGTACAGGTCGGCAACTAGACGGGGCGATCGGCTCATTGGAAGTCCTTCCTGAGATAGTCGACGCTGTTGGTGATAAGCTGACCGTCTTCTTTGACTCCGGCCTGCGGACAGGTTCCGACGTTATTAAAGCTCTCTGTCTAGGCGCGAAGGCGGTGCTAGTTGGTAGACCAGTTATATATGGCCTCTCTATCGATGGAAAGAACGGGGCCAAAGCCGTTCTTAAAGGTCTTCTGGCCGATCTGTGGCAGAGTATGTCGCTAGCAGGAATCTGCACCGTGGCAGAATGCACACGAGATAAGATCAGAAAAATACAATATCCCGGCGATACCAAGGCCATGCTGTAATATTTGATTCACCATCTTTTACTTTGCTGTTTGTCTGTACATAACTTATTCATATCAAGCGCTGCCGCTCGGAACGATCTCTTTTTGGCCGGGGCTGCATATTTGAAAGAGCGTCGAAGGCCGTACTAAGAATTACAAAAAATCTGGCATTACCGATTTAAATGATTTTTGAACGGTCCGATAAAATATCTAGATTCAACCTGTAAGATTACTGGCTAATCAAACTTAAACCCCTCTGGGCCAAAGCTGTCAAGGGCTTTGAAGTACGCTCCATGGCCCATACCCTCCACAGTGTCCAGGAAGGAACTCGCATGTTTCTAGACTTCCTTATCCTCGGCAACAAAATTTGCGCTAAGGCGGGATAGCTATTAAAGGAAACGCGACGAGTTTAGGGAAGAAGTCCTTATAAGTCCCAGGCGATGAGATTAAATGCATACCTTGCCTCTCCTTCATACTAGGAGTTGGGTGGTAATTTTCTTCAATTGAATATTTAAAACTTATTCCATTGTTTTCAGAAGGCCATCAGCTTCATCTATCGGCATAGGTAGTATGATATTTAATCTTCTCCAATCCGCCTTGTCCCTGTCATAGCTGAGATTTCCTATCATGAATTAGTTTATTTCCCGTACAAGTTGGTGTTCCACGAACCCTGCCCTAATTTTGCTTTGATATACTTTTCTGTGTGAAGTTTAAACCCACAGTGTACCAATTCTAGGCGCCCGGTTGTATAAGAAGGTACCTGATACTTTAAGTGAGATTTGCCCTGCATATGATCATAAATTCATAACTTCCTTCCCACTACTTACCAGTGGGGTTCAATTCCGTCTCCAGTCTTCTTCACTACCAATAAAGTATGGTAATAGGCAGTCATAGTTTGTCTAGCAAGCGAAAGATTATATTCCCTTCAAATGTGGAGGAGGATACCTATAAGCACCTAACATGTGCTGAACTTGTCGCAGCTATTTGTGGCAAATTTCCGAGCATCGGCTGTTTTATTGATGAGAAGAATATTTACTCCTCAGTGTAAAAGACAACTGGAAGGGTCACTGGGCGAGACGGACTGAAACACTGTTAGTTAAATTAATGGATTGCTTCCATTATCACTAGGATCTGATTATATACTAGTAGTTATAAATATGATTCCCCCTATACTAGCCCTAATAAGCAACACATAATAAATATGATATTATACCTAATAAATCTATCATAATAATGGTTGAATACTGGCTATTCTAACACTTAATTAAAAAAAGCAAAAAAGTGTTGTTGGAAGGCAAGGCAGGAACAGAGTTTTATAATTAGTACTAAGTATCTTAGGGGAACAAAGCAGGAAGCTTAGCCAATACCGGCATCAATAATAGGGGGAATCAATGGACCACAAAATAAGGCATTAGGAAGTAAAAACAATATAAATACCTACATAGCAGAGCATAAACAATACAGGTAATGGATACGAAAGCCGAGATATGGTGGGATATAGCAAATGTTCCAACCACTTTCTGTACCAGAGAACTTTGAGACAAGAACAGAGATATTAGTTAGTGGATCAAGAGAGAATAATAAGGCCACACATATTCTAATGCACTCCTAAGTCTTGATTTGATTATTCCAAATTAATTTATTTGACCATTTATCCATATGAAGAATGGTTGATAAAATAAGCAAGCATAATAATGGGCATTCCCAAAGTTTGTTGAGGAAATGCGGGGAATCACATGCTAACTCAACACCCCCAAATGAGCGAACATGAATGATGGTCATTTGCTACTCATGCATCACAGAGCTGAATCTCCCGACAGTGTTACATCACTTATCTCATCTTGATTTATTTATTTTTTTAGATATTATTCCATTGTCTCTTAATCATTTACTCTCCTCTATGGCTATTGAAGGGTTTTTAAACCTCAAAAAAGGAACGAGTTTGGTTCATACCTCAATGGCTCGAGATGTCTAGGCTCCTGCTAGGTTTTGGACCAAATTGGAAACAATACGATGATGATGACGGCGATGATGATGATGCCAGAAACACCAAGTCGAAGGACCCAGGTGCCCCAGCATCGGGTACTACGCTACTCCCACGACCGGTTGCCTCCATCGTGTCGCTTTTAACTCATTCTACTTCTCTTTCCCTTCGGCTGGGTTCTTTCTTTGGGGGTGTTGCTCTGGATGGGGCAAGGGCGACGACACTTACTGGGCTGGAGCTTAGTAGAGCCGTGATCGAGGGAATTCTGACTCGAGCGGGCCGAGATGTTGCATTTCGCAGCAGCGGAAAACATGGAAGAGCGGAGGCAGAATCTATACTCGAACGAAGCGTAAGTGCGGCCTTAACGCTCTCTCTAAGTACTCCAGAATTAATCCAAAATTCAGCTTGCTGCTTTGCATACAACGGTGACGTCCGCATCATTCTTTGCGGCAGCAACATTTCATTTCTCTTCCACAACCCTCTCCTCTGCCGCCAATATTTCTCAGGCCCTTCTATCAACTCTTGATGCTATTCTTGGGTCCACCGAATCGTCGAGAGCGATTGCCGCAATTATTACTCTCATCCGCAGAGAATTTAGGGATCCCACAAACGAGATTGGAAAGGAGAAAATCGATGTCGGTGATTTGTTGATCGGCACTGTTGGATTTGCGATGCTCCAGCGCTGGGGAAGGAAAAATACTGAAAGGGAGTTACGTCTGAATAGTGCGGATGAGATTGTCTGGGACGTTGTCATCTTGGATAATGGTATCAGGGCGGATGTTATCGAAACACACAAGCTAAACCCACCGGACGAGCACCGTGATAATGTCCCCAGTGTATCGAGTCGGTCCTCTTTCATATCCCCGGGAACTGACGAAGGAATTTTCGATGCCGTGCAGCGCCCTGCAAGCATGGTTGACAGCCCTGAGTCTCCTTACATATCGCTCCCAGAGAACCAGCACCAAATATCCGAGGAGAACATTCGGCTCTACATCACAAGGCAACTTCCGCGTGGCTGTCGTGCATCCATCAAAACCGATTTAGTTACGGCACGTACCATCACAGTGGATGTCTATGACGAGGATAATGGAGACATTGTCGCTCCTCCAGGGACGATGGTGGTTGAAGAAAGATTCCATAACGACCCGAACAATGCAAACAGGCCTGTTAACTCCAACCAAAAGATTCCTAAACATACCATTGTACTTCGCACAGCCTTTAACAAATCACAAAGTGCCGATGTTCGACCACCATCGAGACAATTGATCGGCACAAACGAAGCAATTTGCGATCGACAAACCCCAAATTCCCGACATCTCCGAGAGCTTGATGGTGTGGAGGGAGCCGAGAGGAAACGCGGCATCCCAGGTAATAATAGAGATAGAGGCTTGGTGCATCAAAAATTGGGTACCGGTGAGAACATACACAAGCAAGGCTGCGAGAAGACAATCGAAGCAACGCCAAATGAACAGGAACCAAGTTCAAAAAGCTCCTTCGCTAAGGGATCACTGACAAAGATCGCCCAAAAGGTGAAACCAGGTAATGGAGAAAAGAATTATCACACAAAGCGGCCGTCTTTACGCTTACCATTCGAAAAAGCTAACCCGACACACCCATCCGGAACCGTGGTCCAGCGCAACAAGAACCAAAAAGGGCCGATCAATGAAAAGAAAGTACCATTTCAAGGACGATCTGGCAAAGCAGCTCAACATCCCGAGCCTGGTAAGGCGTTAATACAGTCTCCGAGCGGGCCGTCGTCGCCTGCGGCAAACCGAGGCGTCCCAAGGACTCCCTTACAGGAATCTCGGATGCGGCCCACCCCTTCATCCACAGCTCATTATGTTAACAAACATGATCATCGCCATGGAAGGAACTCAAGGGCCGAATATTTCGAGATACATGAAAAGAGCCAGGAGTCTTACCTAACTCAGGCGGATGCCTACTCCCTCCCAATGGATATACGTTCCTCCTCGCCCACCGCTACCAGGACCCATGTGCGCAGCAGTAGCTCGATGTCTATCACAAGATCAGAAGCAGATACAACTGTGTCGATTCCTAACGAAAACCACCCAAGCTCTTCGTCTTTCCATCACCAACGGTCGAAATCAATTTCTTCCAGTATATATTCCATCGCGACAATGGGGTCAGATACGTCCCTCGTACTTGCCCATCGTTCCCGCAATAGTGCCTATGACGATGCATCCACCATTCAAGCATTAAACCGAGACGGTCTGGTCCCTGGTATATTCCCCCAAAAACACTTTGTACGAAATATTAGACGCTTTTGTCGATTTTCCTCGGCATCATATGGATCTAATGCTCTGACAGTCATGGGTGTGCCACAGACACCCAAAGCCCTCCAGTATGAAAATATTGACAGTCGAGAGCATTATGATTTCTCGGACCATACCGGCTTACCAGCGTCCACGATCCTTCTTTCTTCGTTCGTGGATCCCGCAGGTGGATCTAACGCCGCTGGAGAGACAGAAAGCGGGGTTCCCCTGGTTCACTATCTCTTCCTAGACCATGAATCAAAAGCAGTTGTCCTAGCACTGAGGGGGACGTGGGGCTTCGAGGATATCCTTACGGATATGACATGTGACTACGACGATCTTGTGTGGCAGGGGAAAAGCTGGAAGGTACACAAGGGGATGCATGCATCTGCAAAACGTTTGTTAATGGGGGGAGGGGGGAGGGTCATGATCACCATGAGAGCTGCTCTAGAGGAATTTCCAGAGTATGGTGTGATACTCTGCGGTCATTCCCTAGGGGGCGGAGTGGCAGCTCTTCTAGCCACGATGATATCTGAGCCCAGCGATGAGGCTGCTAGAACGTCCTTCACAACTACATCGTTCTCGGACAGAAAGCTTTCACTTACAAGTGGGAAAAGCGACCAGGATAGCCAATTGGCTTACTACCTACCCTCTGGGCGGCCCATTCATGCTTATGCATACGGTCCTCCTGCCGCCATGTCCCCATTTCTGCGACGTGCAACGCGCGGGCTAATAACGACAGTCGTTAATGGCCAAGATGTAGTCCCCAGTCTCTCCCTAGGAATACTACACGATATGCAAACCGTGTCACTAGCATTCAAAAGCGATATTTCAGACGCAAAGTCTCACGTACGGTATCGTGTCTGGGAAAGCCTTCGGCAAAGTATTTTGAATAAATTCTATATCAATGAGCCGCCCATGCTTGTCCATGCTGGTGATGGAATAGGCGAGGATGCATGGGCGTGGAAAACACTTCAAACCTTACGGGAGTCGATGCGTGCACCGAAGCTACTGCCTCCAGGAGAAGTCTTTGTGGTTGATACAATGAGAGTTCTTCAACGCAACGCCTTCATTTCCGATACAAATGACGATGGCTACCCACGGTTAGGACGACCTGCAACGAGGGTGCAGCTGAAATTTATTCGAGATGTGGAAAATCGGTTTGGAGAGCTACGCTTCGGCTCTGGGATGTTTAGCGACCATAACCCAGCGCGGTACGAAGCTAGTCTCGCCGCTCTCACGCGAGGTATTTTGGATGATTAACGTGCAACGATTCAACTATCTTTTCTATATAATGTTTTCTTTTCTCATTTCCGAACATTTTATGAAATCTGCACTAGGAGCTACAATGACCATTTGGATGGATCTTCTCGTGCGCTATCTGCAATGGACGATGATATACGGGGGGAGTGCTGACCTTATAAACATAGACCTGGCTACATATCCTTAGATTACATATACTGTTTTGAGTAAAGGTAGACAAAAAATTATCTCCGTAATTTAATTAGGGCGCATCTTAGTTACTACCTCGGTGGTTAAATGGACAATAATGATGGGGGAAATATGCGTAGCCTAGATGCTACCTATTCAGCCCTCTGAATCTGCATGAGATCATCCTGCGGCGTTTCATAGGCCCAGTTTCAAGTCAAAGGACAGCCGTAATGTCTATAAGCGCCTCGCTACGATTCGTCCAAGAGACACCTCGCAGGTACCTAGTTGAAATCGGGATACGCTCTGCGATCTCCCTCCAACAACTATCGTAAACTCCGTGCCAATCGTCGAGCAACGTGAGGGCGAAGTTGCAACTACCATCACGGCTTCACCTCTTGGTTCATAGCGAGGGGTGTAGAATGACAGGGATTGAAGCCGACCGGGGCATTCGACCAAAAGGGCGGGGCCTTGCGATGATTTAGCACGGGAGGTTTATCACTCCCCTTCGTTCGCAAAAGTTCATTTCAATATGGCTATAATGGTCGCTTTTCAGCAATCATGATGGGGGGGGGCCCTTCTTTGCCTCGTTGAGACCCTTTTGCTTCCTTGCTTCAATCCTAACATCTAGATCCCGCATCTGCTTTTCGATGTGCTCCTTCTTCCCAACTAAATTCTGGCGCATGGCTCGGAGAGAGGTGATCCGCTCGTCGATTGTTACTTCCCGGGACTTTTGGGCCTGCTTCAATTTATCAATTGAAATTAGCATAACAAGGCTCATACTTCAGTGGGAAAGACACATTTACCTGGGAAATTTCTTGTCCAGTCTTGATCCCAGCACCATAAAGCGTTCCAGCTATTGTAATCGATGTCACAGCAGCGGTTAAGACAAGACGCTTGAAATTCGGGGGTGATTTCATCGCGATAAAAATAAGTATTATGACGGAATCTCGAGTCTTTCCACCTCATGTACCCTTTTCAATGGTTCCAAGAAATGAAGTAACCCAAATGATGACGATCCCAAAAAGCGGACAAAGAAAACGAATTGTTGGTTTGTACCGCTTGCCCGAGTTGGAAATAAATTGATTGGCTCAAGGCGCGTCGCGTGGGACATGAGACGCAACAAAGAAATGCCCTCACCTCAACCTCAACTCCAAATGTCCGGCTGAGGCAGCGAGGCATTCGTATCCGCCAAACATGCCTTCCCTAACGACTATACCGCACCGTCGACAGCGGTCCGAGGAGGAAGATGAGTCCTCAGAGTCCTCCTCGATCTCTACCCGCGACCCCACTCCTGCATCGCAACCCTCAAGCAGCAGCAAGCGCCCCCGGCTAGAGACTGCCCAGGAAGAAGATTCTGAGGACAGCGCCGAGGATAGTCATAGACTGGGCGAAACAACCGATACCGGCTCGAATGCTACTACTCCGGTCAATAGCCATGGCCCCCCTCAAAGCCTACCGATCGATAGTCAGGCCGCTACTGACCAGGAGGCTTATAAACCTGGTGCTATTGTGCGCATAAAAGTTACCGATTTTGTCACATATAAGTCGGCGGAGTTTTATCCTGGGCCGAAACTTAATATGGTTATTGGACCAAACGGTACGGGGAAAAGCACACTTGTTTGTGCAATTTGTCTGGGGTTAGGTTGGGGCCCACAGGTATGGAAATGCCCAGTCCTTTGGCCAGCTTCCCTCTGAGAGTCGTAGGATTTTACCTTTTTGGCGCACTGACACTTTTTTTGCCTTAACTGTAGCATTTGGGCCGTGCCAAAGATACTGGCGAGTTCGTCAAGCACGGTTGTAGAGAGGCTATCATAGAAATTGAACTTGCAGGAGGTCCAAAGCATCCTCGAAATCCGGTCATATGCCGAACAATTAAACGCGATGGAAATAAGAGCACATTCACCTTAAACGGAAAAGCAGTCTCTCGAAATGAAGTTCTAAAGCTTGCTCAGTCTTTCGCTATCCAGATCGACAATCTATGTCAATTTCTTCCACAAGACAAAGTGAGCGAATTTGCTGCTCTTACGCCGATCGATCTTCTTGTTTCAACGCAGAGAGCTGCTGCAGGACCGGAGATGGTGGAATGGCATGATAACCTAAAAGAATTAAGAGCTGAACAAAAAAAACTGCAAACCGGCAACGAGGGTGATAGAGAGCTACTAGCAAATCTCGAAGACCGCCAGGAAATGCAGCGAGCTGATGTGGAGAGAATGCGACAAAGAGCTCAGATCAAAAAGCAAATAGATATGCTGGAGCTCTGCCGCCCTATAGTGAAATATAAAGAGATCCATGCACGCTTTAAAGATATAAAGAAAGAGAAGGAAAATTGTGAACGTGAGCTTGAGATGCTCAAAGCCGAGTTAGAACCTGCTTTGAGGTCCGTGGATCAGAAGCAAAACTACTGTGACGAAGTGCTTGCAGTGGTTAAGCATAAAAAGCGCGGCTTCGATGATGCGGACCAAGCAGCGTCAAAAATTGGAAAGAAGATCGAGGATTATGAGGACTCGATTAAAGCACTAGACGCTCAGATCGACGGAGAAAAGAAACGCTCGACCAAATACCGCCAGGATGCAACTAAGATCCAACAGACAATCAACAAGCTCAAACGTCAATTAAGTGAACCGCCTGTGGAGTTTAACGCTGAGTGGTACAACGAGAGAATTGTAAGTACATTGAGAGCTGGTCTGAGCTTGCTTCTGATTCTGTGACAGAGAGAAAAACGAAAGGATCTGAGGGACATCGAAGCTAAAGCAAATCAAATTAAAGACGACCGGGGGCCACTTACTGAATTCCTGAGAGAGACAAACGACAAGCTTAGGAAGACCCAGCAACAATTACAGAGTCTTGATTCTCAGTCCGGGCGGCAAGAAAAGAAGCTTAGAGACGCATCTAATGATACTGCTAAGGCCTATGAATGGGTCCTAAAAAACCAAAATATATTTGAAAAGGAAGTTTTCGGCCCGCCGATTGTCACCTGCTCAGTAAAGGATCCCAAATATGCTGACGCAGTGGAATCGCTGTTTCAGCGCAACGACTACTTAGCGTTTACCGTTCAGACTCGGAATGACTTCAGAACTCTGCAACGAGCCTTCAACGAGGAAGTTGGAGTTAGTGATGTTAGTATTAAAACGTCCTCTCTCTCTCTGGACAGCTTCAATCCCCCACTTGCAGACGACGAACTTGAGGGTCTAGGGTTCTCAGGGTGGGCCAAGGATTTCCTCAACGGACCGGAACCTGTGTTAGCAATCCTGTGCAGCGAGAACCGGCTTCACCAGACCCCTATTAGCCTTCAAGACATATCCGATGAAGTATACGCAAGAATGGAGAATGGCCCAGTCAGTTCATGGGTGGCTGGAAAACAAAGCTACCAAATTGTTCGGCGACGAGAATACGGTCCAAGTGCCATGTCTACCCGGGTCCGCCAAGTGAGGCCGGCAAAAGTGTGGACATCACAGCCAATAGATGCATCGGCAAAGGAAGAGTTTGAGCGGGCAATTCAAGGTTTTAAGGATGAGAAAGCTGAAGTAGATCGAAAGATGCAGGCTGATAGGGCGAGGCTTGCTCAGCTGCATGATCGTTTTAAAGAACTTGAGGCAGAAAGAGTAGGTTGCAACCGAGCTTCCAAGTTCCATTCCTAGCATTTCAACTAATATTAGGGCCAGATTGAAATTGAACGGGAGAAAGGCGAGAAACAGACTGCCCTCACAAATTTCAAAGCTATTCCGGAACGGATTCGTAAGTGTCTTTGGTAAAGCTTCTCCAATCTTACAATCGGGTCCCTAACAACGCATCATAGGCCTCGAAGAAGAGAAGCAAAGAGACAATCAAAATTTCTTGGACAACATCAGGACTCGGGTTACTGAGATCCGAAGCCAGCAAGACCAAGTATCCATTAAGAAAGCAAAAATCACCATTGAATACGCTGTACGTATACCGCTAAATTCAGTCACGAGCCGTTACTAACGACCCACAGAGTTCCGTCGAAAACCTTCGCAAACTTCAGGAGGAATTTATCAAAGTGAATATCCAACACATTGAAGGAATTTCAGACTTTGAAATTTTGAAAGTCCGCAGTGCCGAGCATCGCCAGAGGCTAGATGCGAAGGAAGATGAGTTGACACAAAAAACTCGAGAAGTCCATGACTACACAGAGGTAGTAAAAAATGCAATTAAAGAGGCAAGGAAAGTTGCAAGGCTTCTCGAATCTCAGCCAGACCTCAAAGAGTTTTCCTTGACGTTGGGCAACCACACCTCTGACCAACTCGAGGCGGACATCGACTCTGAGAAGGCACGCCTAGAACTCACACATGGAGCCAGTAGCAATGTGGTACAAGAGTTTGAAGAACGAGAGCGGCAGATTGGAAAGTTACGTGAGAAGCTCTCCGAATTTGAGACCCAACTAAAGGAGTTTTCCCATGCCATCAAGGAAGTGAGAGGAAAGTGGGAACCAAAGCTGGAAGCCGTCGTGAAAAGTATCAATGATGCATTCTCGGACTCGTTTGCCCGTATTGGCTGCGCCGGTCAGGTCAGCCTCGATAAACCAGGCGATGAGGAAGGACCAGACGGGCAATCGAATGGAAACGACTTTGACCACTGGTCCATCCAGATCCATGTGAAGTTTCGGGAGAACGAGAGTCTCTCTTTGCTGGACTCGCATCGGCAATCCGGCGGAGAAAGAGCCGTAAGCACGATTTTTTACCTTATGGCTCTGCAATCCCTCTCTGCCTCCCCATTTCGGGTTGTGGATGAGATCAATCAAGGAATGGATCCGAGGAATGAACGGATGGTACACGAACGGCTGGTAGATCTCGCCTGTGCCCCTAGTGAGGGCAACAGCGGGGGTGGCCAGTATTTCCTCATCACACCAAAACTGCTAAGTGGGTTGGTTTATAAGCCCGGCATGAGGGTCCTCTGCATCGTTAGCGGTGAACATATGCCTACGGACCACAATCTGATTGATTTCGGGAAGGCTGTGAAAAATATGAGAGCTATAAGGGGCCTGACTGGAGGCAGGGGAAGCACCATTGACAACGGTGTTTCTCAGAGGAGTAATCGTGCCAATGTTTACGCATGAAGGGCGGAAATGTTTGGTTTTTTTTAGGATATCGTCGCACCTTTCTTTCCTACTTTCCCTTTTATAACAAGTCAAGGCGTCGGGGCTCCTGGAGATGTATCTGACCTTCCTGTTTGAATTCCTTGTACATAGTAAACTACAATACCAGTGAAGAGTTTTGGGGATTTTTCAAACCAGGGCCAATGGATATAATCTATGCTGGGACTTGCTTAATAAATAATGAGTTATGTGAAAGATTATAATTTGTAATCATGCTTCATTTGTGGTTCCCAAAATAGTGTTCACAAACTATCAAGGTCATCTTTATAGTGACTCACTCCAACTAAATTACCAAATGTAAAATAATGGGAGTAGATATAATATAAGGAACATATTATGGTATCTCATCTATCTCTAAAGGACATGCACTGGGAGTCTATTCTGAAGCGGAGTTTGCATGTTCAGATGCATCTATCAAGGTTGATTTGCAGCATCGGGCATGATACAGCAATCTTCATTGCGATTGATCCTTCCCCTTCCTTCCGTTTTTTTTTTTTTCTTTTCCTATCCTTTCTTGGGGGTGTCAAGAGCAAATCAGGGCTGCGAGAGGTATACACATTTCTTTTCCAATGTCATGTCACATCACGTGGAACAAAGGAAATGATGAGAAAAACGACACAAGGAAAAAAAGAAAAGTGATAAAGGGGATATGGGAAATGGGGCGAGATATTTGAGATAGATCGCAAGCGGCAAGTAAGAAATAGAGGGGAACATAAAATAGAAACAGAACCATTTTAAGAGACGCCATTGTCCATGTCCTGTGAGAATCTTCTTGTGTAGATGAGGTTCTCAATTTCCCAGACCTGACCTGATTATGCCAGTGACGCCCTAATCCTTCCACAAGAAAAATAATGGAGATTCTTCAAACTGTACACGAGAAGAAATGCATGTTCATTCCGCAACACCTTGTCCTTCAATTCCCGGGTTATGTAAAAAAAAGAAAAAAAAATTGAAAACAAAACATGAAAGGGTATCATGAAAAAAATAATAACAATCAAAGCAGTAAGTTTGCTGAGGTTGATGATTTGTATTATCCATGTTGTTACTCGGCTCATTTGGCTATGTTCTTGGATAACCTTTGGTATAACCTTTGGTGTAGGCCTTGAACAGGTGGCTCGAGTGTCATAAATCTAGGTATGAAAATTGATCTATACCATGGCGGCTGCGACTGGTCGACCAGTGTGGCAGCCACGTTCATGGCGCTTCATATTACTCCTCACACTGAAAGCCTTTCCGCATCCCGCATGTGTACACCGGAATGGTTTCTCGCCGGTATGGCTGTGAGAGTGGATGCGCAGACTAGAAGGTCGGGAGAACGCCTTGTGGCATGTGCGGCAAATATATCGGTCATGGTTCTGTTGATATGGGGTGGAGCTTGATGGTGGGAAATAGTGGTGATGTTGCCAAGCTGGTGTGACGGGAGAGATCATTTGCTGGTGCGATGATGATGGCGGGGCAGGTACACTCCCCGCGCTCTGGTAGGTACTTGAGGATGCCGGCCTTTGGTAGTATAGAGAGGACGTAGCAGAGGGCTCGATAGGAGATGAATATGACGAGGCACTCGGAGCTGGAGAAGCGTAAGGGGCGCCTGGAGCATGTTGGACAGACCCTTGGCTTGAGATAGACGACCTTTCTGTCGGGCTGGGCAAGGTGACGGGTGGTTGCGGGTACTCAGTCTTGATGGCTGTGTTCTTGTTGCTGGTGGAAAGAGATGCTGATGGAGAGTGGCTAGTACTGTGGAATCCCGATCCAGGTCGTAGTGGGGGGGTGGGCGGCAGGCACACTTGAGGGGCGGTAGAAGCGGTTGAATCGAGAGAAGCCCTAGGATTTAATTCTCGGTATGTCGGTGATGTGAGTCTTTGGCGCTCTGTTTGTCTTGTTAGTCATCTGCTCCACGGTTGGAATGGTCACCTTTCAAAGTAGTCGGGGAGAACATACTCGTTGCCTGTGTCGATGAGGCACCATCCGCCCGGTCAAGGAGAGCGGATATGGAAGGCAGGGAGCACCTGGGAGATTTGTCCTCCACGGGTGGGGAAAGAGGCGCTTGAGGGCGGGAGTATGGTGTCGTTGAGCTTGAAGCAGTGGGATAGAAAGAAGGAGGTGGTGGGCTGTATGATGGTCGAGACTTAACCGTCAGGGCCGGGTCCGGTCCCGGATGGCTGATAAGACTGGCAAGATCCATAATGCAGAGGGGCTATTCGCAAGTGGGCGAAGTAACTCGAGTGCGATGGTCGACAAGACGATGGATGCTGAGAGAAGGTAATGTGGTTAAATGGGAATCATATATGAGACGATATACAAGGCCCAATCTTCAACCAATCCCAAGTAAGGTACAACCGGATGTATGGGGTGGGGGGTGGAGGAAGGGAACAGGGGGGGATGAACGAGGTTTATAGTCCGCGAGAAAGGAAGTCTGAGATGAGGAGGATTGTTGGTAGAAGTGGGGAGCCAAAGTTAAGTATCTGTAGGAGGACGATGAGTGGTAAGAATAAATAATAATAATAATAATAATAATAAGAAGAAGAAGAAGAAGAAGAAATAATAATACAAAAAATAAAGTAATAATAATTATTTTAATTATTGTGAGGAGGATCAATCCAAGGTTAATTATAGCTGGGTTGGGCTGGCTCCGCCGTCGTGTGAAATGAGAGTGGAGGTCCAACTGATATGGAGCCGGACAGCGTCTACGCGAACCTCACGCTCATCAGAAGAGTTATAAGAGCGTCGATTATAATGATGCTGATGTGCTGATGCCGGTGATGATTAACCTAAGATGGACAAACTCTGGCGATTCCCTGTCCATCGGTATTGTATAGGTTTGTAATGAATTTTCCCGAGCCTGCAGTGGCCAACTCTGTCTCGATTCGCTTCGACAAGGGCTGATACCTCCGTTCCAAAGCTTAATTAATGACCAGTGGATCGGTACACGCGATGTCTTTCTGTCGCTTTCTCAGTTGTTTTTCTTTTTTCTTTCACTTTCTTTTCTTTTTTTTCTTTTAATTTTAATTTTAATTTCCACCTCGCCCCCCCCCCTCAAATCCCCCCTGGTCAAAATACGATGTCTCCCCCCCTCTGCGAAGATGATTGACCAACAGTCCGTATTATTTGGTATTGTTGTTTCGAGTGGCCTTGACAAAGATTGAAAAAAAAAAAAAAACCAAAAAAAAAACCTGCATCACAGGTGATTGTCCCTCCTCCCAGCCAAAACTGCCCTGGAAAAGCAACAGTGACGTGAAGTCCATTGGTTGGCCAAGGAATTATTTTTATTCTTTCTCAGCACATGGAGAAAACCAGTTGAACCAAAGAATGGCAACTGGGGCGCGAATCATGGATTAGAAAAATACAGGCGAAGAGTACAGATCTTTGCTCCAGTGTTTCCCACTATCCTCCAGAGAACGACTTCCTCCCCGGTTGAATTTCTGGGAAATTATGACCAACCGCAGAGAAAGTCAACAAACTTACTAACACAAGCCTCCTGAAGTAATCATCTGTAAAATCAGAAGGACAAAAATAATCAGAAATACCCAGTGCCTCACAAAGCCACCACCTGTAACAGCCGCTTATACAGATCGGTAGACAGACGGTACTTTTCGGGGGCTCGGCTACAGTAAGTCTCGCGCTAGTGCAGATCCACGGACACCTTTCCTCGTCCATCATGCGCCCAGCAACAATCAATCATCGATCTTCATTAATCATGGGGACGAAAAGCCCATGCCCACCAATCCGTGGCAATCCCATCTCCACAGAAGAGAGACTAGACTCCGGTATTAATTACCGCACAGTGGTATTGTTAATTGTCGGGATGGGCCTCGACAGCCGATCTTTTGGGGTGGGATCCAGTCTGGTCTTACCTGTCACAACGATCCCATGCCCCATTAACGGCTGATCGTTGCCGCACGATCACGCATTGCTGAGAACCTGATCTCATGTTCCAACCAAAACTGAGTGTAGATCCTCTTGTCTCGGGCCTACCTGTCGGTGGGCACCCACCTCAAGGTAAGCGTCAAATCTTCCGTTTCCTCATTTCCAGATGATGCTCAGATCCAAGTATGAGGATCACTTCCCGTCAGGTCTTTTCTTTTCTTTTTTTCACTTCATTCTCTTTCATTACGATTACTATTATTAAATCCGAGACTTTGGTTGACTGCGATGCTTTGCGTTCAAAACTTGAAGAAAGGTAGGGAAAGTGAAACAAAAAAAGAAAGGAAAAACGAGAAGAAATGTGAATCCTTGATGATCCCCGATTCTTTTTTCCCCTGCCCATCAGCAACAATATTGCTTTCTACGACACCTCCCCAAAATTGGCCCATCAGCGAAGACTCTCAACAAGGGGGATCACAGATCCAAAACAAAATGGCTGAACTCGACTCTTCTCGGTTTGGAAGTCGCTCCGTCCACTTTTCCAACCCATCTTCAACCAAGCCTCTGGGGCTGGATGGCAACTCCTTCTCTGACTAGACCAACCCGAAGCTCCCTTGGCCAGCCCTCCAGGCTCCAAGAAGGGAATCTGGGAACGATTTCCATCCTTTGCATCCTTCGTTTGGGGCCAAGGGACTTAGCGTCGTGAAGGAACCGGAGATTATCGTGGTCTTGGTGACCAACGAGAAAAAAGAAAGAAAAAATTAGACCAACAAGAATCAAAAATAAAAGTAAAAATAAAAATTAAGGAGGTGGCTGACTAAACTCAGATAACCAACTTGTTGGCCCAAGACCCGTCCCGCGGACCTAGGGTCAGTTTGAGCTGCTCCAACACTACTGCTCTTCTGGCCAAGGACAGTCATCCGTATGACTTTGCTTGAACTCGTTTTCTCTTGCTTTTCCTCCACTCTGGGCCTTTGGAGGACGGAGAAACAACCGTCTAACACTCTTATACGAAACAAAAATGGGTTTGAACTTTTCCTCAGTCTTACTGAAGGTGACCAAGCTCACAAATGATTGACTCCCTCGTTTCCCCCTCCTCAATGACACCATGGTTATCACGATGATGTTACTCTTATTCGTAAATAGCCCTCTCCCTTGACGTTTGGATAGATGGACAATGGTGGAGGCGAGCCATTCCAGTCTCCAACGAACAGCTCAGTTGGTCTCCGAGTCAAACTGCCGGTTCATGGGTGACCAAGGGCAACAAAAGAAGGATCCCTTTCCCAATTTGCCTTCCATTGGGATCGGCCACTTTGATCCCAAGCTGATTCGAGGCTAGAAGGCTGTTCCATGAGTTCCATAATCCATAAATAATATCGACGAGGAGGGGCGCTGGCGTGATCCTTGGGTGGATGTCTTGGCCTCTACCCGAATTCTTGTTCACAATGCACATGCGATAACTACCTCGGCGAGAAACAAACACGCCAAAATTTACCTGCGAAAAAGGTTTAGTTACCAAGAACTTGAGAACGATCAGCGGACCATCAACCTTTCTCGGAGCTCGAGCTCATTCTGCCCCATTATCGCCTTCTCAAATAGATAAGTTCTCAGTTCAGACGGGGAAATGGAATGTTCCACTTCCCCTAGACTCGGGGAGGGGCCATGCTCATTGATGAAGAGGCCCCATATTAATCTTGATAATCTGTTGCATATTGCCCTACTGTGCTCATTTTGAATTTTCCCGAAATGATCGTCAAATACATGGACAGAAGCGGGCTAGCGTATTGCCAAGGATCATGACTGGCCACTTAGCAAGCGTGGTGCCTATCTTCAAGTCTCGGGGCCACTACTGTCAAATGAAGTAATGCGCCCGGTGGCCGATCTGTCGGTTCGGATCCCGGACCTGCACTCAAGACCAAAGCTGAGGAGGAAAGTGAAAACCAAACAAAAACAATAAAATCTCTGACGACTCCAATGTCGCGTCGGAGCTGAACTAGCCCTGCAAGTTCATCATTAGGCAGTGTTTATTACTAATATCTAAAACAATAACGGTTAGCATTTATATTATACTCATCTTATTTTTTTTTTCTGGAAGAAAAAAAATAACCCAAGCGAAGTATGAAGGAATGACTGCAGCTTCGGAAAGTCAAATATGGACGGGAAAGAGAATTACTCGCCAACACCCAGGACCCAGTTCCATGTGTGCTGCCCCATGCCCCCTCCCTAAACTTTAATAAACGAGGTCTCGTGGAAGCGAAGCTTGGGCAGGCCAATCATGGATACTCCCTGATCGGGTGGGCTCGCCATCTGGGTCCCTGCCAATTGTGCTTCGCATCTGATGTTGGAATATGGTACAGCTAACGAAGGATGTAAAGAAATGCGACACCTTAATGTGGGATGAAAATCCACACCAGAAGAACATAATCCATTGTATTATTTGGAGGCCTGATTTCCGGGTTGGGGGAATCTCTCGCATGCTTTCAGAAAACTCATGTCGGTACAGGAGGTCCAGAACTTTAAGGGGAAACATGGTAAATTGCACTGTGTCCCGGATCCCTGGTCCAGAGTGGTACAAAGGCGATGACTAATGAGACATTTCCCACCTCCCGAACCATGCTTTCTACCATCTTTCCCGTTCCCAATTGGCCACCCACCAAAAGCTGTGTGGACAAAAGCAAACGAAGAACCACAAGACTAGAAATGCCAAACTGGAAGCGATATTTTTTTTTATTGGGAAAAGAAAACCAAATTTCCAATGTTCATATTCAGGCAAAAGTTGGAGAGGAGGGCAGTCCAGACCGAGGCCACGATCCACACGAGTTCCGCGAACCGAACCGAGCTGATGATCCTCTCGGATCGTATGGTGATCATCAACCACGACCTTGGGTTTACGCGATTCCAGAACAGCGCAGAATAATAGCGGTTCAACTCAGGGATACCATTATCACCCCCTGGAAGGAGCGCTATGGAAGTCCCAACGAGGAAAGGATCCGGTCCAAACCATGGGCTCCATATTATTCACGGGGCCACAGCGTAAAATATATTTGGTTATTCTTGGATCCCGTAATGATGATGATGATGATGATGATTAACCCATTCCCACTCAGGGACTGAGTGGGACATCGCTTCACTCATCATGATAACCGAACTTAAATTGAAAACGAGCACCGCGAACGAAAGAGGAAAGCGGAACAGATGAGAGACAAACTACTCGTAATGCTCCAATACAATCATGATGCTTGTGAGGCGCAAGGCAGAAATAGGGGGGAGCTTGGAAGAGTCAGGAGCCATGGTCTCATCTTGACTCCCCCAAACTCACACCACACCGAGGCAACTAAAGAATCTCAGCACTTGTTGTATTGTAGTCTCACTTTAGGGGGTATTATGATTGTTGGTTTCCAAATTTATTTTACTTTACTTCTGTCTTGGAGGGTGAAGAAAGATAAATAGACTTTGTAGTACTAAGTGCATGCATCTCTCAAGTTCTCAACGGTCAACAAGCCATTGTCTATCATTCTCCTCTGACATGGTTCTTGATTGAATCATAATTTTTATGCAGGGAGGCCATAAATCAGTCACTGGCCCAGTTACTGTAAAATCAATGAAAATTTGGTGTCTCGTACCTGAGTGGAGAAAACCGTCGAAGTAATAATAACCATCATTAATAATCAAGCAGGCAGAGCTGTCTCAGCCCCAACCGGGAAAGAGGTTTTCCGCCTGAACCAATCCAAGATCAATCTCACTTGACAGTGATGTGCGACGATCATCCAACGCCTTCCAACGTCCCAGCTTTGACCGCCAGTTTAGTCCATGGTGCTCGGATGAACTACTGCAACCCGCCTAGTGGCGGATATCCTCCCTCGGTTGCCCCTCCCTCCCCTGACAGCCATAATAATAGTAAACAGACTAACAATCCCCATGTTTCCAAAACCAAGAGATAATCGCGCATCGCGATTCGCTTAGAGACCATGTTTCAGAACTATCGGCTACGATAGGCAAATAGTTGCCGTCATTATTGCAACGGTCGTGATCGCTATTTATTATTGATTTCTGAAATGGGGAAGGGGGGCCCTCATTCCTATCACAAGGCGACGCAATCAACTGCGTAATTATTTCCCTTGGGATTTCAAGATTTACCACAGGGCGCTGGAGGGGGGAATAAGGAAAAGGAAAAATGCATGGTGTCGAGGGGTGTGAATGTGAGCTTGTGAGACTGTGGATTTGATGGGTTTCTCGCTTGTCCGAACCACAACGGGCAAAGAACTGCAGGTATGAGAGAGGGGAGTCGTTTGTTTCATTTATCGCTGTCGCTCGAGGCTAAGTTTTTTTTTGAAAGTCAACATTGGCCAACGACAAGAAGTGATGGTCGGTCGATCAAATTTTAAAAAATGAGGTCATTCCAAGTTGATCAGGAGACAAGCTTGAAGGGAGCCACGAGTGTGATGGATCAACGCATCGCCTGCCACGCGCGACCGTAATACGGACAGGAGTCGATCATTCCCGCGCCAATCGACGCCTCCCGCCTCCTTTTTGGCTTTGGTTTTTACAATTCCCTTTTTTACCATAGGCCCATTCGGACTTTGAGCTGCACATCCACCTTGTTTTGGTTTCCCGCCTCGTATTCATCGTAACCGATGTTGCACAGGGACTGTAAGCTGTGACAAACACATGGAGACTGTTTTGCGGTGGGATCACCACGCAATCTCTGCGAAGCTGGAATACATTTCTTCAGGTCACACAACATCTGTACGACAGCCCCTCCAATAATGACGTTGGATCGAATAAATTCATCTTGGACCGTCCAAGAATACTCCGCGGCACCGTTTATAGATCACATCGGAATGAAAAAGGTAAACTGCTTTCAGGGGATGGGTGTCTTTATTTGTAGGAGAGCTCCAGTTCCCTTCAATTTCCTAGGTTCCGAATTTCCTAGGTTCCGGAAAGCTGATTAGGGTATCAAGATTGTGAATAGTCAACCAAGTTCCCTCAAGAATTCGCGAGTCAACGCTTCATGTGAATTATTAAATGAAGACATACGGAGGAATGATAATAATAACATACTCTGTCATGAAAGGCAACCCCCGTCCGCCACGTTGGTAAACCCAGCCAGCCGTCCATCGCAGATCGTCATCAGGGGACTTAGCCACATAGACGGTCAAGCGGGTGGGCTCGTGGGGATTGGATAACAGGTCAACCACAGACCAGGGCCAGGCCAGGCAGCCAGGCAGCCAGGGGTATTGAGAGAGGGAGATTGGGGCGCTGAAAGCACCGGGGTTTGGAAATTTTCGAAACCCTGAAATTTACCAGCCTATTATGGCTTAGCGTTCATGGCCTCGGTAACGACTTACCCCCTGAACATACTCCCTGCTGCGTTTCGAAGCACATCTCTGCGGGAGTGGAGGAACTGCTGGAGCGGGCGCTGATGGTTTAAACTACTTTAGGACTAGATCAACTCAAAGTATCCCTCTTGGAGTCTGGACCCTGGTTATTTCACGTGGCAGCATGCCCACTCCGCCAAATGTATCTTTCGGGCCTTCCCGAGTTTGGCACCAAAGCCGATGCGCTATCATAGCGCTTCCTCCTGACAAGCCGAGTAAATTACAAGTGGTATGACGCACTCCCAACTCCCAAGTCCTGAAAAGGAACGGAGCAGAAGGAAATATCAGGATCGAGGATTCTTTTTTCCAGTTAACTGTACCGCGCCAACTCCGGAGCAATGAGATGAATAATTTGCCAACCATCACAAAAAGGAACTCGTAATTTTTGTTCCTCCACATGAGTGAGACTCCGCAACCCTGGTACAGCTAACTCTCACATGGCAACGCCCCAAAGCTAAAACTCACATTTGACCAGGCGATGCTGTAATTTTCGGGTACTTTTTGGCTTTCTGCTGGTCGATCATCTTTACATATCAAAGCTTCCATTGCCAATCAACGAGAGTATCAGTTTTTGGTATTTGTTTCCCCTCTTTTGGAGAGAACAGAGTGCGATCACTTGATCGAGATTTGCTTGTTTAAAGGCGAAACAAAAAGAGGCAATTACCACGATAAAAATAAATACACGGCTCCCGTCCAAGTGATCACCCAAGACAGTAAATTGAGAGAAGGTGAAATCACTTCGGAGCCTAATCTCGGAGCTGAATGGAACTTTCATGAATCTCATCAGCCCTGTGCAGCACCTTATTGATTCGGAGTGTTATTGGTGTGCTGTTCGCCTTCAGGCGAAGAATAATAATAGCCCTGATATAAATAAGATAAAATCATGGTCGCCAACAGTCAGAAGAGACTCAAATTTCAACCCTGGACCGAGTCATGTCCCACCTACTGCCGGACCTCGCCAAGGATCTCAAAAAACCGATCCCTACAGAATCACAACTCTCATCTCCGACTCGCAGCCTAAAATACAAGACAAGGCTGGAACTTGCATGCGTCCAAGCGGCCAACCGAGAGATTTACTTGTTTTTGCATTTTTACCTTCTCGTTTCCCAAAGGGTAATTAATTTGAGATCTTATATACCCCCACCTCCATTACGGTTTTCTTTTTCTTCTTGCTGCAAGAGCGTCTCCAGTTAAAAACAAAAACCCTCCCGCATCACTTTAGTGAGAGGACTTATGAAAAACCCTGTCGCTTGGGAATGAACTTTTCATTCCATTCCGTCTCCCTGGCCCTATTCTTAATGGTAGTGAGTGGGGTGAAAGTAATTGCCAGCCTCCCAAAGGACCACGATATTTGATGAATATCCCTGTCTTGCCTCCATCCTTCAACTGCTCGATTTTCTCATGGGAGGTCGGCCGGTCGATCCTTGGCTCAGCTTGAGCCTTAATAATCAAGGGTAAAATACAAGGACAAGGGAGGGGAAGAAATAATGTGGGATGGTCCCACAGCTACAACTTCGCTTGATATTTCCGAATCCACGCGTGCGCCCCCTTGTGGAATAGATCAGACAGTTGTTGAGGCATCGTCTCTCTTCTCTTTCAGTTCTGATTGAGCATGAACTCGATTGACCGGCTTCCTTATTATTGGCGCGATGTAGTTTACCCATATTTGGAAATCAGTTGGAAAGACGCAATTATTATTTACCCAGCAGGTGATCATCTGCTTGTTTTCGTGCTTTGCCGGAGAGCTAACGGGGGACCTTGCCATGTGTTTTGAGGCAAAAAACTTCCTTGCAGGCTTGCTCCTCACTAAGGGCAAGAATGCAGATGGGGCCAAGAAAAGAAAACATGGTCAAGTACCCTGTCAGAGAACCTGCCTGAGAAAAAGAAAGGAACACACCTGCAGACGAGAGGACACGTCAATCAAAGTTGATTTCCTCCCTCTATTCCTCGTCTTCTCTTTGGTTGGATGTAAAACCGAAAGCCAAAAAGAGCAAAAAAAAAAAAAAAAAAAAGAAAGGAGAGAGAACAGAAAAAAATATCCTTCGAGTCCGGAAATTATCATTCACGCTTCCTTTGTCCTTCCCCATCCCCAAAGAAGCTGGCCCCATATAACTTCGCCTGATATTGGGTTGTGGGATGTTTTCTTTGCGTGGCCCCACGTTTGCCCCACATTCCACGCACTGGGCAGGATTCCATTCCCCGTCACCTCTTGTCCGAAGTTGGTATGTTTTATATGTATCCAATTTTGCTGAGCCAACGTCTGTAAGTAAGAAATTATGGTTGTCTTGATTTCGGAGAAGTATGAGCTGCGCTTATCCACTGGCCCACACACCCGGCTGACCTTCATCGGTCAAAGATCAGTCAGCGACTGTGATTACGGGAGGCTGATCGGGGATCAGAATTCAGGAACATCATCTGGCCATAGCTCCCCTCCCCGATCAATGATTGACTGGTGCTTTTTTATTTATTTTGATTTTCTTCTCTTTAATTTCTTTCTGTTCAACTCTCTTCCTGCTTCCCAAGCGATGATAACCTTGCTTTGAGTCCCAAGTCCCTTCGGAAAGTACCTATTCCGGGCAATGGTCCCCAGTAGCTCTTGTTTGTTATGATGCCATGAATTCTGCGATATCACAGGAGCAGGCACTAAATCCTTCGTTTGGATTCTTCTACTCCGTACACTTTTTTGTCCAAATGAAGAGAAATTTTGGAACGGACATCTTCTTCTCCCACCGACTCCGTACATTTTCAGGAAAAAGAAAAGGGAAAAAAAAAAAGTAAATCCAAAAATTAAAAATAACACACCGGAAAAATAAACCAAAAAAAATGTCGAGCTTAAGTTGGAACTTACTATCTCCTCTTGTAAAATTTTCCGTTCTGATGCTTCTTCACAATGCAAAGATAAAAAGGAAATGAAAATGAAAAGGCAGAGCTCTAACATAGTAGTTACTTGAAAAAAGGTTATTTTGAAGGTAGAAGGTTTCTCTGATGGGGATCAACCAGTGGGAACTTGGAAAACCCAGAACTTGTTCTTCATCCAGAGTTTTGCTGGCCGAGGTTTAACTCGCCATTGAGCAAACTAAAAATCCCTTGAAGGAAAGTTTACAGAGGAGACTTCTTTTTCTTTTCTTTTCTTTTCTTTTTCTTCAAAAGTCTAATTAGAAATCCTGGGAGTTGGAAAAAAAAAAAAAAAAAAAAAAAGCAAGGTATGGAGTTTCAATTGACTCTCCCCGGGTTAAGGATAGAGAAACGCCATTCCCAAGAACAGACTCGAGAGATATGACAGGCCAATCTTTCCTTTCATTATTTTTTTCTCTCTTTTCTCTTTTCATATCCATAAGGTTCCCAGCCTTTCGTATTTTTGGCGGACAGAGAAGATCGACACGGGACTTGCAGACCAAATTCGGACCATACATCAGACTAGCTACGAGGTAAGTTTCGCGGGCGTGTTTCAGTCCGCCACTTTTGGAGTAGTGGGATTTGCGCTGAGAGGAAGTGATATCCGGAAAAATGGATAAATTCAGGCGGTGCAGTGAAATTGGCTTTTGGTTGGCTAGTTGGCCTTTTTTTTTTTTTTTTTTAATTTTTGCTGCTCTTTTTGCTTTTTGAATCTGGAAATAACGACTCAGAAACCTCAGCTCGATGAAGGATTTGGTTTCTTTTTCTTTTTCTTTTTTTAATGCATTTTGTACTTTCAAACCGTTTTTGGTTCTTCTTGTTTGACCTTTAAAAATGATTCGCTTCTTGGTTGGGGTTTTTTTTTTGGTTCCTTCAAAGTCCGGCTCAGTAGACTCTTTCCTTAATAGACTACCTGCATGAGAAACAAACTGGTGAAACCGAATCCTCCATTCTCCAAAATCCACTCTGATAGCAAAACTTTTGGAGAAGTGGACTTGCCTTTGGAGTTTGAAGTGAGGGGACGGCAATTCAAGGCAATCACCAATGACGTGGTAATATCTACTTACGATTGGACAGTGGATGTCTGGATGTCCGCCTCGACAACGTGGGACAGGGACCTCAGCATGGACTGGCCTTTTGCTGAACTTGCTTTTATTTTCTTTTTTCTTTTCACTTCGTTCTTTGATCCACAGCCGTAACAGCGAATGAATGACCCCCCAAAAAATACCTCCATGGACGAACTCACGGAACTTTAGGTGATAAGAAGTCCCTCTTGAAGACGTTTGGGATCTTACAAATGTATCAAGCCGAAGTACGTCGCACATACTAAGTAGTTATGTGCCACAGATACTCTGGAGAGACCCCCATCACAACCTACCCAAGCAAGAGGCCATCCAAGTTATCAATGTCAGATGATAGGATCTCCAGCACAAGGGGCACACAAGTTCTGTCCGTCGCCGTAAATCATTTCTCTTCCCTTCAACTGGCGCCAGATGGTTGGGGTGGGTGTGTGCACTGCACCGTGCACAAAGAGGGTCTGCCAATCTTCCACCTGCATACTTCGACCAATCCGTTTTTGTCTCGAGTTGTCAGAAAGGATCCAGAAAAGGCAAAAAAAAGTCAAAAAATCAGAAAGAAAAACTAGCAGAAAGAAGGTTAGCTCGTCCTAAAATATTATTCCGGTGTGGTTCAGCTCTGGAGACAAGGGTAAGATAATCATGCATCCAAGTGTGATGAGGACTGCATGGTAGTTGTTTCAGTCTTTTTTTTTTACCGCTGGCTTCTTCTCTTCAAGGGGAATCAAGAGAAATTGATTGCCAGAGCTCGTATCTGAGCTTGAATTACAGAGGCTCTGTGTAACGGGTGGGACGGGAGAGGGCTTGACGGCCCGTCCTGCTGGTGCTGATGATTATTTCGCAACGACAGAGTCGGAAATGATGATGTCTGCCTTGTGTGGCATAGCTGGGATATCGCGAAGCCCCATTCATTCGACTGCCCCGCGATGGCGCTGCCTTCCCTCCAGAGCGATTTCCCGAGCTACACGAGCGCCATACAGTTTGACTTGGCAGGATTTGACCGAGAATACATGGAAAGTAAGGGAGAAGGAGTAAGACCGCATTGAATTTGGTGAAGGGGGTATGTGGGGGGATAGAGATGAGTTATTTTCTGACCCCAAGGTCATTGATTTCTTCAAAGGTACGCATCGAGGTAATCATTTCCCACTTACTCAGACCACCTGCAACCAATACAAGAACGGCTACATTCGGCGGGTGCTCTCCAGTTCCTGAGGAGAATCAGCTCCATCTTGTCCACTCTTGGCCAAGCCAAGGTGGCCGGCAAAGAGAGGTCTCAAGGTCCTTCGCTGGCTTTGGGGGAAAGATGGTGGTCAGGGGAACGTGCATTTGTGGTAGCATTTCCTGATATGCTCCAAAAGGAACTAAACAATATATGAGAGTGAGTCATCCATGCGCCTGTTGTAAGTGAGAGTACCTCTTTTGCGCCTTCGCCTCCCAAGGCCAATGTGCATCAAAATTGTAACCAACCCATTAATTGAGAGAGTCCGTCAGGTTGGGTTGCATACATCAATCCATCCCCTCTTCCCCCCCCCTCCCCAAACACCTCAGCAACCAACGTGATTTCGAGGCTGACCCCTCATTGCAACCGATACAAAGCATGGTGGTTGAGTGAACGATTCGAGGCGGTCTCACCGATTTGCCCCTCGTGCTAGCCCCTTCGCTTATTGATTGCTGGGTTTCACTACTCGGCCGTTGAAAGGTGATCTAACCTTCTTCGATGACTCGCCTCTCGGGATTTCTGCCTCATTTACTGCTCTCTGAATCTATCTCAAATGTCATAGATGAACGGAGGCCATTATCGGGCTTATGGACCTAACATCCGCTCTTCAATCTAGAATCCACCCTTAAGTACGGTTAAGACTGTAGATCGGTTTGATGCCAGGCGTTGTCTATATTTGCCCATGGCCGACGAACAAGGAGAGGGCGGGAAAAAGCCGGAGCCCCGTGGATGGTACCTGGAATCCCAAGTGGCTGGGATAGAACCATCAAACCATTCAGGTCTCGAGCCGCTCCAAAGCCCGCATTCACTGCACATCACCTGGCCCATCAAGCCCGATCATACCCAAGACTCACAAACCCCGAATGAGTGGGCGATGCCTTAAAGGCCTATCTTATTACTGCGATTCCTGATGGCGCCTTTAAGTCGGGAGAGGGATGATAGGAGTAATAATTATTTATGATAGTGATCATTGCCAATGTAAGTCTTTCCCATGTCAGGGAAAAGGGAAGGGCAGACAAGAAAGAGTCAACACCACCCCTCGATCATCTGGTGTTCAGGCGAGGACATCATTAGGCCTCCCAAAGTCAAGGTATGCTAGACGACAGATCATCCGCTGCCTGTGACTTTTTTTTAAAAAAAAAAAATAAAAAAAACTTTTTTTTTCTTGTCATCGTATGTGATAAGCCGCCAGGGATTCTGCAGCCGTCGGAGAACGCCTGGATTGAATGGGCCACGTTTGCAACCTCATGATTTACCATACAGAAAGGCTACTGCCCTAATAAGTTAGTTCGCTGTTTATTCGCTGTTCGTCATGGTAACAGAGCACCAGTCAAACCCTCTGAAGAGGTGAGGGAGCCTGCTTCCCCTCATCTTATTCCTTCACCAGGAAGTGTGGGCTCTCGGACGCCGTCCCCACGCGAGAAGGACGTGGCGAAGCTCATCGACGAAAGTTCCTTCTATCCGGCACGAAGAGAACCGAGTTGAGAAAATTGGAGATAGAGAAGGCTATGAAATCATCTCCGAGTCATTATGGTATGGCTCAACGGCTCTAAATTCGCACCAATCAGCCTGGTAGCCCCGCACCCCCGATCGAGACGATGGCTGTGTCGATCTGCTTCGAATAACGAATACCAAGACCAACAAGTGAAAATTGTGTCGGCTGAAGGTTGATCATGGATGTGTGAGACAAGATTTGTCTTTCTGTTTGACTGTCGTGGCAATCCCACGTCTTCGAATAAAGTTGGAAAGCGAGGGGAGACGGTTGATTACCCACCAGCCAAGTTGCGGTGGCCAACGTCGACGCCCAACATCAACCCTCGCTTGGCTCCTCAGCCTAATTGATTGGAGAGTAAAAACCCCGACCCAGATGGACCATGCGCTTCATGGGCGATCCGCCACGGAAATGCCCGATTGTCCGTGCTCGCCAGAAACCACAAGGAGAAAAGGAAGGGCCAGCTCACCAATCAGCCTGAGTGATCACCAGAATTTCGCGCTTTGATTTTCAGGTTGCAGGTTTAGCCTCTTTTTGTTTTCTTTTTTTTTTCTTTTCTTTCTCCATTTTTCGGATGGCACTGTCTGATCACTTGTGTGCCTCATCGCCTCAGGCTGTGCGCAGCTCCTCCAGAGTGGCTGCTCCTCACTGTACGAGCTGGTGGTTGGTTGGCTGTGCAGACCCTCCAGCATCCAGACCTTTCGCAAGTACTCCGTAATCAGCACCATCCCACGCAGTGAGCTCATTGTAACATCCTGCCATCCCACTGCCTCCACACGAAAAACCCAAAGCGAAAGTAAAAAAATAACCAAACTCCAACGGAATTCCGAAATTGGGAGGGTTCCAGGCCGATCTACTTCTCACTACCAGTCTGTCCCTGCTGTTCTTCTTTCCCACGCTCCTCCTCGGGGGTTAATAATAGGTTCCTTGTATAGCTTCTAGCCATCAGCATCAATATGCACAACATTGATTTTTGTCACACAACTAACTTGGCCGTCCATCCACGCGCGTCCCCCTCTCATTGTGATGTTCCCGAAAGCATGGGTCAGGTTTTCCGGACCCCATGAAACCATGACGATAAAATCACGGTCCAAGTCTTCCCCGCCCCTGTGGATTTGACTTTTACGTTCATTTTGATTGTTTCCAGGTTGTTGACGCACACAAATGACATAAGGCGTGTTCCAACCTCGAACTCTCGCACTGACTCCGTGCCTCGGGCTTGTTGAAATTCGACCAAGGCCCTTCGAGAAAGAGTCAAGGTGAATCCTGGGGTGTGTCAATTTCCTGGTGATTAACAGTGTAGGTGATAATATTGTGAGGGGATAATTTTATTGTCCTTCGGATAAGCCTTCTCTCTTTAGGTTTCAACCAGGCGGTCCCAGCTGTCTTCCTTGTGATCACTACTTGGGATGATGGCATCGTATCAATCGATTACCGTCCGGATTCCTTTCTCAATGAATCGTGAGTGATTCAAGAGGTAAATTTGCGTAGAACTAGGTTTTTAGAACTCATTGAATAAGATGGGCAAATGTCAGAGTGTGCGCGAAATATTAAATTCAATCTTTCGCTTATTCTGCCTAAATGTTGAAGCGTATCCAAAAATTGCATGTGTTCTGTCTTCTATATAGTCTAGCACGAAATGGAAGAGGTTCATGGTCGAGCTCCTAGAGGTATATAAACATTGTAGCGTATGCTTGCAATCCACAAACTCAGCTGACACTGGTATTCGCTGATTAATTTTGATGTCCTCTATAGATCTTTTATTCCCCTTTGCGATTGTTCGAGTTTATATACCGCGTATAATCATCAATCGTTAGCCGTAGCCTGGATTAAAGCTCCTAAGGTCGGAGAATTTAGGCATCCAAGTTCAAGCTCTCCAAGATCAAGTCGAGCTTTTCTATCAGAATCTGGTAATCGATTGCATCCTTGGTGAATTCGTCTTCTGCAATCGCACCGTCTAAAGTCCTGATGACCGGCTCTTGATTTGATGCTCTTGCAACAAGAGGCTCGGTTATCCTGCCATTTGTAACCGGAGCATGATCATCTCGAGAAAGATCAATTGCCCCGACCCCGTGAGCGGCTTTTTCGAGGTCTCCCACATCTTCCTCTTTTGAGCCCGCTTCCTCCATCATCTCTTCAATGCCAGCGTCGTCAAACCTCAACCTAAAGCGCTCCCCAAGGTAGAATCGTATATCATCTAGTAATTCAATAGAATCTGTTTCTTGGCGCCCTTGAATACGAGACGCTGACTCTTGAATTAATTCTGCGAATTCGGGAGAATCAATGTGGGCTTCAAGTCGATGGGCAAGATAACGCGCTGCGAATTCTTCCAGGCGCTGGACTCGAGTCATCCAAGCAGCTCGGATGATAGCGTAGATGTCCAAATTATCTTCCTCATCACCCCGGGTCCTTGCCGCCTCTGCCTGCGATAGGTTCCCGCTTCCAAGTGTGCTGATGACGACAGCAGCCTTTGTTTTAAGTTTCTCGATGAACAACATATCTGCAGCAAACAACACATCGACAGCCACATCAAGCGGAAAATCTGCTCTCTCAGTATAGAGAAATGAGAGGACAATTTCCAGAACCTCTGGCGAACAGTCCACCGGGATGATATGCAGATGCTCACCAACATGGGCTTCACGAAATGGAGAGTTGAACATGGTTTGAAAAAATTCGGAGCGTAAAAGCATTGCCCGATGACAGGGGAACAGAGTTGACTTGGACACGGTTTTTGCTGTTTCTGCAAATCCTGCAGGGGTTATTGGAAGTAATTTAGTTTCGGCACTGTCATGTGGTCCACCATTGAGGCGATTTTGGTCATCCTCAGGGAGTTCATCAGCTCGAAGTAGTACATCAGCAAAAATCGGGTTGGTGTGGCTCCATTTGATATCACTGGTTTTGGAGGCATCCGTTACTATTTTATTTCGGAGAATATTTTCTCGAAACCATTCCTCCAGTTGGTCCCTTCCTTTTGCAATCTCCATCGTCCTCCTTTGCCGGGCTAACCTTCTATCGCCGCTGTCAATTATGCTGTCCAAGAGAGTGCCTATTTCGAGGTGTTTGGCAATCCTATCAATTCCTGTAAAAACTTCCGACTCCGTGAAGCCTGTCCCGGGTCCGCTTCTTAATTCCCGAGGCGCCTCGCCTAAGTAAAGATATCTGATAGCTGTTCCAAAGGCTTGCGGTGGGATGGTATCTGGAAGCTTCCATGTTGTGGTTTCTGGAGCGGCTTTCAATTTTTGACAAAAATATGGAGATCTCGCGGCCAAAATAAATTTGTGCAAATGCAAAGATTCATCTTCGGCCGTCACAGTGATATCCGACGTTTTAGGTTGTTCTCGAACAAGAAGAGATGATATATGTGCAGCAAGAGGTTGAAGAGGATCAGTTGACTTTGAATAATCATATTCGAGCAATAAATTTCGTATGCGATCGTTCAGAGCATTATATAAACATCTACCGAGCATCAAGCGTCAGAGGGGAACCAAGTTTGTTTATGATATAAAGAGGAGGGAAAATCGCATCCTTAAAGAGGGGGCAGGGGGTGAGGACGGGGAAGAGGAGTAGTACCTTTCCCCCTGAAAAGTGTCCCGTTCGCATAATGCCCCGGACTCCAGGAGGAGCTGAACAACTTCAAAATGACCACAGAGGCTCGCCTTTTTAGAATCAGGCTGTTTCAGTTACGGATTCAACCAAGACTCAGGTGGCTCCAAGAAACAATGCAGAATCATGCAGCTTGAAAATCACTCACTAGAATCAAGGGAGTGTAGTCATACGGGTCTCGCGCATTAATATTGACACCCTCTGTGATCTTCTCTTGACAAACCTTAAGATCACCTTTGCGACATGCATCACAAAGTTCCCGAAACGGCTCACTCAGATCTAGCGGGTTGTCATCCTTTATAGTCCCCTCTTTGATTAGCTTTTGCTCATTGTGTAAGCTAATCTCTAATTGATCCTTCCGTAGTACATTCCGGTCCCCCATTGCGAAACAGCCGAGTCTTCTGATATCCTGCGGGGTTTGTGGCAGGGTGTCTTGGGAATAAAAAAGAACACAGTGGGAGTGCGGGACCGAAACGGTCGATGGTCGCCAACCACTAATCATGATGCCATTCCTTATCGATAAGAGCCGATCACGTGGAGCGCCCAGCATTATTGACACCTGAGACTTTGAAAATGGGAGAGCTTGTTGCAATGATTATAGAAATACAGGGTTTACATCTCACCTGTCTAAAAGAAATAATACTATCCTAAGTACAATCGGGATTATGTGATGCATCCTTGTGATATTAAGGCATAGATACGGAACAAGAGCAGGGTGGAAACTTGAACCTCTGCGGTTTGGTGATGATCGTCTTCTCCACTGTCTCCATGTTCACCGCCTACTTGATAAAGATAAGAGCCGTAACGTTCCTCGTTGCTCAGCAACAGGCTCATTCTAAACATCCAATGCGTTGGTCCCAGTTGCATACCTACTTCTTTAAAGCTACAAGTTTGCTCTGCGCTCCTATCCAATCTCGTCACCTACTAACCAAGCAGGGAGTTTTCATACTGGCTCAAGCAGTCAATGAAGTAGGATATTTATTGCCTACGTTCTTAACTCCTCTCCCCGACATTATCGTTATCCTGGCTCTTGCTTGTCGATTCCCTCCCCCGTAGCGACAATGGCAATCGCACTGGCGGAGGCAGACAAATATGAGGTCCTGGAAAAAATTGGTATGAATAATTTCCTATGGCAATTCTCCAACTGCTATCGGCATCCTATGAACTAATCACCTCGGTCTAGGATGTGGTTCTTTTGGAATTATTCGGAAGGTGAAGAGAAAATCTGATGGATTTGTAAGGACAACTTCCTTTACCCCGATGATGAATTCTACTCACCCGGGAATTCTACAACCAGATACTATGCCGCAAGGAGATCAATTATATTAAGATGTCCCAAAAAGAGCGGGAGCAGTTGACGGCCGAATTCAATATTCTTAGCTCACTTCGACACCCAAACATCGTCGCCTATTACCACCGCGAGCATCTCAAGGCCAGCCAGGACTTGTACCTGTATATGGAGTACTGCGGTGGCGGTGACCTCAGCATGGTCATCAAGAATTTGAAAAGAACGAATAAATATGCCGAGGAGGAATTCGTATGGCGCATTCTGTCACAATTAGCGACAGCATTGTATCGTTGCCATTATGGTACAGATCCAACAGAAGTGGGGTCAAGCTTTCTAGGCCCAGCAACCAAGCCGTCAGGTCTCAAGGGGAAACAAGCTCAAATGACAATTTTGCACCGTGATCTCAAACCCGAAAATATTTTTTTGGGCACAGACAATACCGTCAAACTAGGTGACTTTGGCCTCTCCAAAGTGATGCACTCTCATGATTTTGCGTCCACTTACGTGGGAACTCCTTTCTACATGTCACCCGAGATCTGTGCTGCCGAAAAATACACCCTGCGGTCGGATATTTGGGCTGTTGGCTGTATTATGTACGAGCTTTGTCAACGAGAGCCCCCTTTCAATGCGCGAACGCATATTCAACTTGTTCAAAAGATCCGTGAAGGCAAATTTGCCCCCTTACCCGACTTCTATTCTCCGGAGCTGAAGAATGTTATCGCAAGTTGCCTACGAGTCAACCCAGATCACCGGCCCGACACTGCGGCTTTGGTCAACCTTCCCGTGATTCGCTTGATGCGGAAAGAAAAAGAGGTTACAGATCTATGCAAATCAATTCGAAAACGGGAGGAAGCCGCTCTACAGAAGGCAAGGGAGGTAGAGCAAGCCTTTGCCAAGCTCGAAAAAGAGAAGCATCAGATCAAAACAGACATTGAGAATTCTGTACGCCGGGAATGGGAGGTTAAGGCGAGGTTAGAAATTGACCGTCAAGTTCAGAATGAGCTTGACAGGCTTCGCAAAAAGTTTGATTGTGAGGTTCAGGAACGAGTGGCACTAGAATTTGAGAAGCAGAAGAGAAATGGGAATTTCCGCGATGACACTACTCTTCGATCAAGCAGCCGAAGCTCCCAATCTTCGATCACTAATAGTGATAACACAGATTACCCTTCCAGCACCGATATAAGCCTACTGTCTATGGAGTCTCCTTCAACCAAAGGAAGTAACAGACCACCAAAGAAAGAAACCCGCACCCCATTCTGTCGCTCCAAAACTGTTGTTGAATCACCAATGGACGTGCAGATGGCCGAGCCATCTCCGATCACAATTGCATCTCTTTCTTTGTCTCCGCGGCGCACCTCAACGACTTATTCAGCCAAAAATATTTTTGCTGAAGCAGAGCGACCACGAACAAAGTGGGAAACTAACCTTGCATTTTCTGACGATGAGGATGACACACCCGATCTTCCCTCTCCCACACGACCCAAAGTCAAGCCTGATCCTTTCAAAGCTCCAGCTCGTCCGCTTCTTCGGCAGAACACAACTGCCTTAATGCAAAAACTGAGCACTCAGCCCCCTCTCTTTCCAGCAAATCCCTCCAGGTTACCCCAGGTTTCGGGAACAGTTCAGCCCGAAAGTCACGTAAGGGAGAGCAAATCTAGATCCCCCCGACGCTTGTCCAAAATCCCATCATCTGCCAACCTAGCCGCTGATGCCAGTTCTCCAACCCGCAAGAGTGGGACCAAGCAAGTTTCATCTAAGGCCAATGGTGGTGGGGAAGAAATGTTCAAGGCTGTAATGCAGCGCAACATGGGTGGGAGGACGCTGGTAGAGCTCGCTCAAGCACGTGCTGGTGGCCGTCCGATTGACGAGGTCAAACGTTGTGCCAGTGACTCTCGTACCGCGGCATGCTCTGTGGCTTTAAAATCTTCAGATCGTGATCCACCCGCGGTGTGGGATCCAGAGAAAGATGAGATGCCGAGCCCTTTTCTAGCTCGAGGCAGAAAGGTCATCCGCAACTTGAGGTAGGGGCGACACTCCAGAAGCTTTTTGTGCATGGAATCCGCGTCACTATCGAGGCGAAAGAGCCCTATGGCACAATCAATATTACACTCCTATACTAGCCCATTGGTTTCTCCTTTCATCGGTTGATCTGTGAATAACACTATAAGAGATCTATGGGCACCTAATCAAATGATCCTTCCCGCCCTATTGTACAGCTTAATAATCAACACATTGTGATTTGGAGTTATGGTTTGGTGGACTACATTATTTTTAAGGCCCAAAGACCATGCAAGACATGGAGCAATGAGAAATTTCTATGCACCGCTGATTTTCCGCCGGATTCGACCGCACCGCGATACTTACCCAGCCATCTATATTTTCCTTTGTTTGACGCAGTGATGACTACCCTCAACCCCTTGTTTACCCTTTCAGAAAATACTTTGAGCTACTTGCATTTGACACATTGAGTCTAGACCGTTTCCTTGGGATTGTTCGTGACTGCATCCAGCACATTGAAGTTATCTTCTTATACCTTTTGGCCCCTTTTTCTTTGGAAGCATTGTTGTTGTTGTCAGAGAATTTCTCGACTCTCCCACTCTTTTTTTGAGCTGTACATTTCTTTGTCTCTTCCCTGGTACCTTTTCTTGGTGTTTATGGGCGGCGTTGTACGATTGGTTTGGGATTGGGGTGTCTCTAAGAAGGCTAGATGTATGTACGTACATTTGTACCTATACATACCATTTTTTTCGATCTCAATATTGAGTAGAAATTTTCCCTTCCAGGCTCAATGGACGAGAACCCTCGACCCTTGCTCGATAAAACAATCCATTTATTCCACTTAGCCACGGAATCTTAAAACTTTATCAGTTTCCTTCCCCACCTGATCATGCGATTCATGGAGTGTATCAGAATTGACATGAAATATCCCAAACGGGTTAGAATGTCCGATATAGACTCCTTATAGCATGGTCCAGTATACACCCAAAGACAAATCCCAAAGAGTGTCATCAGGTTTATGTCCTCGAGTCAGCAACAATCAGGTCCAGTCAAGTTGAATTTCTCGACGTTACATTGTTATCCTCGCTGCGGCTTTTTATGTTGGATACGACCTAAGAATCCCTGAGGGGCGAAATATCCCCCGGCCCTGGGCGTGCACTGGGCAAGGGTGTTCTTCATACATCCCATGACGTCGTACCTGCACAAGCGGAACAGGGCTAACCTTATGCTTTTTGTACGCAATACGTGAGGTTTTAATATTAGCGCTACCCTTTCGATCTGTGGGCGAGTTGGTCCAACCGATTGAGTTGGGGCATGTGGCCTATGGATCTTGAACCTTGTAGTATTGTCTTTTTTTTTCTTTTTGGGGGGATTGGATGAATGGGGGATTTCCCGATGGAATCAACTCAAAATACGTAATTATCGTGGTTCATTTTCTAGAAACAGAAAATGGGGAAATGAAACTCCCCTTGTTTTCTGCATGTATTGAAGGTGCATAAAGAAAAGACATGGGGAAGAAAAGCTTACCTGCACGGCTATCATATCAAGAGAAAAGGCGGTACACCGAACATTGGGGTAGGATGACACGAACATGTAGCAACGGGTATTCCGCTTGGCCTTGCTCTGGAGGTTCCTTCTAGAAAAAGAAAAGAATGGGGGAGGGGAAAAAGAGAGTCAAGGAAGAAAACAGGAAAGGGCCACATGATCGGGGCAGCATTGGGGGTCCGAATTTCAAGTATTGGGTTGGATTTGAATCGCAACTGGATCAATGGTATCAGATTTATATTTGGGCCGAATATATACCGGTTTTCCGCGATAGTTTCCAATTTAGGAATCTCGACGAGTGTCATTATCATTATTTTGTCACTTATTATTATTACAGTAGGAGGGCTTGGCCTGCATCAGGCATCTTCGTCCTCGACTTCCTCGATTTGGACAGTTTTGAGCTCCTGGCTAAATCGTCGTTCTTCCTCTAATAACCTTTCTGGGTTATCGTCGGCAGCAGCGTCAGACCGATTTGCCGTCCAGCTTCCCCTCGCCTCCGTAGGGCCTGCATTGTACCCTGCTTGTTCGAGACTTTCCAATTCTTCCGGTTCCAATAGCTTACCTTGGCCTCGTATTGCATCCTGCTTGGCTCTGACTGCTGCGGGGACAAATTTGTTGATAGCTTCTTGCCGTAGATCCCGGATTTCTGGTTTGGCTTCGTAAACAGTCTTTACCTCCGTCCCTGGCCTGGTCGGAAGAGGATGGGGCCCCCGAGAACCGGCGCGATTCTGTTCCTCTTCATCCGTCTGGTTTCTCCCTGTGTGCTTGCGCGGGATAGGTGGAGGCGTATCCCTCGGCATGGGTATCCTCTTAACCTCCTCGTCTGTGTCGCTACTATCGATATCTAGTTCTCCGAAATCCCGGTGCCCCTCTCTTCTCCGTTTCCCCAGTACTCTCCCATCCCCATGTCCCGGGCGGTGGATATGAGTGCTCCCCTGTCTGTGCTGGGAGCTCTCAAATCTGGGGGCCTTATCACCTAGAGCTTCCCGAGCTTTCTGTACGGCCCGTAGATCCCGTTCCAAAGCCTCCAAAATCTCTTTCTCACGTGGCCGTAAGCCTTGGCCCGACTGCTCCATTTCTTTTAAATCGTTGATCTGCCGCTGGATGCGCTCCGGATTGCGACGGGCTAGTTTTTCATTTCGCCGTGCTAGCGCCTCCGCCTTGCCCTTTTTGAGATTCTTCTGCTTTTCCAGCTTCCGCTGCGCTGCAGCAGGGTTCACGGAGCGTTCTTTTGGCATTGTGCTTTTTTAACCCCTCGTGGTTTACTGTCTTTTCGCCGGTAGGTTTTCAATTGGCTCTGAAAGAAAAGCGAGACGTAGGCCCGAGGAGGAATGTGACAAGGTTCAGCTAGTCAGGAAAGGATTCAACCGACGAAAGGATGGGGTTTAGACGTTGACTGATTATTCGCATCAACCTATTGAACCACCTAAGTATGGCGTCAGTCAAGATCATTCGTATCTTCTTTCCTGGGACGACTTCAGAGGCGTAGCGGGGGATCCCAAAGATTCCTGCAGCAAACTAAGACCACCTAGAGGGGGATTGGAGAAAGCTCACAGGCTAAGAGTAAGGTAAGCTGCAGGCAAAGAAAAAAAAGCCCACAGTCGGATTGATCCTCCCCGGGCGTGGGGCTTCCTCGGGTCCAATAAAAGAATGAGGACACAGGTGCAGGGCTCTAGCCTCACAAGTTGGGCAGCGGAAGTTTAGGTCGTGGGACTGATTCTGGAGATGCACGAAAAATTGACAGCGCCAGCTGCTGACGGAGAGAGATGGTTGGCGAAGCGTCAGAAGCGGCAAATCCGGGGTTTTAACTCTTTAGATGATTGGAGAAGAGATAAATGAGATGTAGTCGATTCGGTGAGAGGAATTTCGATGTTGGAGGAATTCGTAAAGAGCTGGGGTCAATGGATGAGGAGAAAATGGAAGTACAGACTGAAGGTGATGAGGACCCGGAAAAGGCGGTGGATCATTGGGCGAGTCTAGTCGTATACACAACCAAACAGAGAAGGAGAATGATCCAGCTGAGACTCGATTATGGGGATTCATTTTGGCCTTGAGAAGAGGACATGGAATTTTTCTTCCATAGGGTGGTCTAGTCTCGCTGTTTAGGCGTGGGTGTGGGGGGAAGGAGGAATGATCATCATTGTACATGATATCAAATCATCCGGTTCTACGGAGTTGGATGGAAGGGCTCTTTCGCACATATCAACTCAACGCCTCCAATCTTATTTTTATTATCGTCCTGCATCCATCTCTTCATCTTCTCCTCCTCTCTATCATTTCTTTTTCCAAAGTCTTCTTGCGTCCTGAGTTTCTCCCCCCGTCTCCCCCGCGACCTCTTTCAAGCTTGTTTTGTTTGAGGTCTTCACCATCCCTGAAGCGCCTCATATTTAATTGTCGCATTAATTCTCTCCCCTCCTTTATTTGTTAAGGGGAAATTTTGGCCGATTCTATCCTCTCTGACAGTGTAACCCCGACCGATTCACGAGAAAGAGTCGCCGCGGTTGCTTTTTTTGCTTTTGTCAATTTTCTGCATTTTTATTTTCTTTTTCCTTGCCGCCATCGATTTATCCAATCCGTTTGTTTCCTCATCGTCCCATCATCCCCCATCCCCTCTCCGACAACTGACCTCCGTCTCTCCTTCCTCTTTCCCAATGACACCTTAATCGTGACAGGGGATTTTTCTTCCACCTTTTGAGAAGGAAAGCCTCTCGCTGGTTTTGAAGTCTGCTTAGTTTTTGTGCCACTTTCCAGGTTTCCCCTCCCTCTTATTCCCCCTACCCTCTTTCCTCTCTTCTCTCCACTTCTCCGCCTCTCCATCTCCACTGTTCCCACACGCCCTCCTTTTCTATTTGCTTTGGTTTTAATCATCATGAACTTCGGTCCCTTCAATCTCTATACATCGAGATCGACCGGCGCTTCATAGACCCTCTTGTCGCGGTAGGAGCATGTCTCTGCCGGGGCCAAATGTCCGTAACAGCCTCGATACCGGACACCTCGCTTGGCCTCACGTCCTCCGAGATCCAAATCCTTCGGCAGCAGCAACAAATTGCTCTTCAGGGTGGCCATTCCGGCAATGGGATTTCCAGGGGAAGAGGAACTGGACGTACCAGCAACTCCAGTTCGCGCGCGGCCAGTGCCGCCAGCAGTCACGGTCGTTTGCTGCTAGATCCTATGAGCCTTCGGGCCCTTTCACATCAGTTAGATGGGCTGCAACATCAAATTTCAAGTCGCATAGAATATGTGAGTCAACATGGTCCTGAATTATGTATTTTCGTATTTCTCCGTCCCTGGTTTCTGCTGTTTTAAACTATACCGACACTCCGCCAATGTATATAACACTCTTGTTTTCCCTTCCTTTCTCACTCCCTTTAGACAACCGGGAACGGGATCGCCGGGTATATATTTATGGGTGTGATTCTGACAACCAATAGCTGGAAGAGCAAATGCAACTCTCCATCCAAAATAGTTGTGATCGCGCAGGAAATGTCATTATGAACGCCGACGCCGAAATTGCACGAACCCGTTCAATATTAGCCTCAATTGATGATCTGGAAAATGAACTTGCGAAAATTGGACATATTAGAGAGATTGTGAAAGCCTACCGTGGCCGAATAGAAGGCCTTGACCAACGTCTTGATCAAGCCGCTCGTCGACGTCGTTAATACGCAATCCTAGTTCCGTCCTCCAACCTATGCTTCACAGAAAGATACCACCTCATTGGTTCATATTCCCTCATTCCACTCAAACACCCTATTCTTCTGCTTATAGTATACTTTCTCCATCCTGATCATTGACTGCCCTGGTGGCGCCCGAACTGCGAGTTTACTGTTTTCTTGCCAGCCACACATCCGATTTTTGTCATTTTCTTTTTTTTTTTTTGCTCTCCCCATAACGCTTCTTAAAAATTTCGACATGACTATGCAGGGACGATTGAAATCCAATGATGACTATGACAACCCAAATTCTGAAAATGAACCAAAAAATGAAAAAAACGAGAACTTTCCTCCGAAGAACCGGACACTCGCGTACCTATATACCATATTTGTCCCCACGGACTTTGTGTTAGTACAACTCTGCGTCGCAATCATTGCTTCTATATGCTTGATTTAATTTTTGAAATGTGACTATTGATTGAGGGCTTCTCATTTTTTTTTTGTTTACTTTCGCTTTTATTGTTTTCCTTCGCAGAACTTGCGGAGGATTGTTGTTTAAAGATTGGGATACTTGCCTCACGGCTATTCTGGCTCCTGGAAAACTACGTTCTGGAATGAGAACCAGCAGGATTGGAGTCTAATCACGTTAATCACACAGGAGTTGTGTTATATTTTTGGCGGCACCGGAGGTTTGTTCTTTTCCCCATAGCGAATTTCATCGCATAAAACTTTATATCGTTCTTTCAATTAGTTTAATCCGCAATATCATTCCAATCTGGCGGTTTTTTGCTCATACATTCGGCGACCCTGAGCCCATACGCGCATACTTGCATGGCCATAGGTAGAGATGGTATGAATTTAAAGGGCCTTTTTTCATATTTCGTGTTGGGTAAGGTCGAGTGTAAGATTGAGCTTGTTGGTAGTTGTCTTTGGTTGTAGGAGGAAACCCCGTCATTCATCCCGTCAGTAAGAGCCGTGCCGGATTATGTGCAGACTTCCTAGCCATTCCTCTAACCTAGCGGGACGGCCTAGCTCTTGCCGGCGCCTAATCCCATGGAATGACATCAAGGGAGAGATGAGTGAAATAGGAGACCTTAGGAAGATTGGGGTTTGCGGTGCACCACTGGTGAATGTCGCGCCGGAAAGGGATAGTCAAAGCTTCACAGGGATACCATGGGCGCTGAAGGTTGAAATCAAGTTACTACCGATAATTCTTGTTGCTGGCTTTTCTCATCTTTTCGGCGCCCTGATAGCTTTTTGCTGCGCTTTTCGGTTTGTGGGAAATGTTTCTCTGTTCCGCAAGTAGTGCAGCGAATAATCCGCACATTAGCCCAAGGCTTCTTCGATCCTTTACTTGTGTTTCGGATCCCCTGGGTACAATTGGTACCGGATATGAAAGGAGTATCGCAGCGCTTGCAAAATGATCTTTTCTGCTCGATTGGCAGCCGAAGCTGACACTTCAAGGATACGCCACGCATTTGGGAAATGTAGCCACGCGAAAGTTGATGGAGGTGTGTTGCAGATGATTCGGCAACCAAGCCATGCGGCGAGCATTTTTCACGAGTAGCATCAAGATTAACATGTGGCTCTCTGTGTCGTGGGTCTGACATCATATCAAGGCTTCCGCTCCTCGCGATGTCATGAACATTGCTGGTATCGGCTTTTGCCGAGACCGATTGGAGATATGTAGCTGCATGATATAAGAAGCTCAGGCGCGCACGAATATGGCTGTTGTGTCCACCACTAGGCTTTTTTCCTTTTGCCTTAGGCATTGTGCTGATCAATACTGCTTAGTTTCGTGGGAAACGAGAGAAAAATGCTTTGGGAGACTAAACAAGATCTCAAGGGGGCAAGAGTGCACTAACCAAAAGCAGCAACATCCCGACCAATTGAATGATCCATCGAATGAACCTATGATGATGACTAATTGCATCACGTGATAATAACCTGCTGAACGTCTCTTTCATCCCTCGCGACGCTCACTCATCTTTGTCTTTTCCATCTCACTTCTACACCATTCCAGGCGTCCGCGTCCCAATTCATCCCGCATTATATCAAAAACGGGCTTCGCATTCGTTGCCGGATTTATTTTCGTCCCCTAACCCTAGTTTACACTCTCACATTTCAAAACCAGAAATCTCAAGCTTTCCTCCCTTGGGGCCAACGCGCGTTGCAGTAGCCAGAGATTTATCCTGATTCCGTCTTGTCGCACGAATATTTATCAACATGTCTCATGAGGAGGATCTCATTGACTACTCCGATGAGGAGCTTCAGACCACTGATGCTGCTGCTACCACTGCTGCCCCAGCCTCGAATGGTGCTGCAGCCAAAAAGGGCGATCTGACAGTGAGCGGTGGCCGTCCAGATAAGAAGGGAAGTTATGTTGGTATTCACTCGACCGGTTTTCGCGACTTTTTGCTCAAAGGAGAACTTTTACGTGCTATCACCGATTGCGGTTTCGAACATCCTTCGGAGGGTTAGTCTCACATATTCTTTCCCAAATATTCTCCCTCCATTGCTCCATGTTTCAACGTCCGTCCATCTCCACGGGGAAAATATGCCGAATCTAGTCATCTGTCTCGTTCCAAGTCTGCGGGCGGCATGGGGATGTCTGTTCTGAATATCACAAGACAAATAGCGTTGTTTGGAAAGTGCTCCTGCAGCGTCTGTCTTCTGTTGCATGATTGCTTCAGTGAACTACGGCAAATACTGTATTTGCCCAATATCCCCAAGTTTCACCCGTAGTAATTATGGGTGAACAATGGTGTGCTTCCAAAAACACGGCCCGTTATGGTATAGTTTCCTGGACGGAAAGCGTCTTCTTGCCGCCTGCAGAGCCCTTGATATATCAGTTTCTATTCTTGGAGCTGAATCAATACGTTGGACGTTTGCTAGCTTCCACTTTATCATATCAGGTGAAATAGTTAAAGCCTGCTATCTCATACATCGGTCGATCACTCGGGGGATGGACGGACTCTGGGACACGGATTGTCTTTTCTTTTTCACGTTCTATGGATCGAATACAAATCTAACATACCGTTCCGCCTCACCACAGTCCAGCAAGTCTGCATTCCGACTGCTATTCTCAACGTCGATGTTTTGTGCCAGGCAAAGTCTGGTCTCGGAAAGACCGCTGTTTTCGTATTAACTACCCTTCATCAACTGGAGCCTGTTCCTGGGGAGTGTTCGGTCTTGGTTATGTGCCACACCCGTGAGCTAGCATACCAAATTAAGAACGAATATGCCCGTTTCAGCAAGTACCTTCCCGACGTGAAGACTGCCGTCTTTTATGGAGGTACTTCCATTCAAAAAGATGTCGAAGTGTTGTCAAACAAGGATACATACCCCAACATTGTCGTCGGCACGCCAGGGCGGCTAAATGCTCTGGTTCGGGACAAGAAACTTTCTTTGCGCAATGTCAAAGCTTTCGTTCTTGATGAATGCGACAAGATGCTTGACCAAATTGGTAAGTTTCGTGAATGGACACCTTGCAAGTCCAAGTACTTATTTTGTATTATTTAGACATGCGTCGTGACGTTCAGGAGATTTTCCGCGCCACTCCCGCCGATAAGCAGGTCATGATGTTTAGTGCTACCCTCTCTCAGGAAGTTCGACCTATTTGCAAGAAGTTCATGAGAAACCCTCTGGAGGTTTATGTTGACGACGACACTAAGCTTACCCTTCACGGCTTGCAGCAGTACTACATCAAACTCGACGAGTCGGAAAAGAACCGGAAGCTGAATGAGCTCTTGGATAGTCTGGAGTTCAATCAAGTCATTATCTTTGTGAAGAGCACAGTTCGTGCAAATGAACTTGATAAGCTGCTCCGCGAATGTAACTTCCCTAGTATTGCGGTCCATTCCGGTGTGAGCCAGGAAGAACGGTAAGGTTGTCTTAACCCCTTTTCCCTGCCATCTTACTAACAGCGGAATATAGTATCAAACGCTACAAAGAATTCAAGGAGTTCAACAAGCGTATTTGTGTCGCGACCGATGTCTTTGGTCGTGGTATTGATATTGAGCGGATTAACCTTGCCATCAACTACGATTTGCCCGCAGATGCCGATTCATATCTTCATCGTGTCGGTCGTGCTGGTCGTTTTGGTACCAAGGGTCTCTCCATCTCTTTCGTTAGCAGCCCAGAGGATGAGCAGGTTCTCAAGGACATTGAGAAGCGATTTGAAGTCGCTCTTCCGTACGTATAATCTCGACACATGTATTTAGGAGCAGGAACTAACATATTTTGCTTGCAGTGAATATCCCGAAGGTGGCGTCGACTCTAGTACCTACATGGCATAAATTAGTATGCTATGATTACCCCACTGTTTCAAGAAGTCTGTATCTAGTGATCTTGACTTTTTTTTCTCCAAACTTATTTCACCGATGTTTTTTTCTATCTTATTTTCTCTTTTGGCGTGATGGTTCGGATGTACTGTGTCTTGTTGCTTCGAGTGAAGCACTGGTTGGCATGTGGGAAATGATCGGAGACATCTTGAATGAAAAGTGAACTGGCGATATATTTGATCGGTAGATGTCGAAAATTCAAACTTCCCGAAAACCTCCCTCCCCCATCCTCCGTAATCAGCGGCGTCCTGTGGTTTATCAATTGTGCTATGGTCAAACCTATCCTAAATTTCATCGTAGTCACTTGCTAGTTTTGGGGAGCTTATTATACTTTAATAAATCAAGTATTAATATTAGTATTTTCCCAACAACATACAGTGGGTATGAGAAGTTGTGGTGCATGACTTGAGGGACGTGGAGATGCTTCACAGCCAAAATGCTGTACGGTGAGCCTGGCCCAGCACGTATTTTTGGGGAAGCCCAACGCAAAGAGCAAAATTCTTGCATTTGTGTGGATTATTAGTCTGGGTTGATGGAAAAGAATAGGCGAAAACAAGGTCTGGGCAAATTCTACCGCGAATATATAGTTATGTATTTATGGGCATTACGGAAGCAAGCCGCTGAGGCAGTTATAGATGTGATAAAGACATGCGAAAGAGCACTCTAGATCAGGGGATCGCATAATATTACTAGTATATTCCCTATGAACAGTCCAAAGTCGAGAGAGATCAATCCATGGCCACCTCGAACCTTGTTGTCGACCCTAAGGAGAAAGGTTCGTGCCAGATAAGTTCGTGAACACATTGTCTAGTAACTCTGTTCTCTTACGGGATCTGCAACGCCATGCAAAGGACAATGGAGGTCGGTCGGGACTCATCCAGAGCGCTGCCCGGCAAACAATAGAGAGGGAGTCAAGCGGCAAAGAATGGCGTCAGAAGCCAGTTTCCTCTAGATAATTCTATAGGGGAGGGGAGCCTGTTTCGGTTGGTGTTTGATTGATGACAATAATCCCTTCAGCCTTAGTTGGCGAAATGGGTTCGGAGATTAGACAGAGGTGAAAACAACGCGTGCAATTGGTTCCCCCTCGTGCCTGACGATTTGCATGGCGATAGGATCGAACCACTCAAGCCACATTTTAGGATCAAATAGAAAAGTAGATAGCTCACTGAAGGCAAGGGAAGCAACACCAACACGAGTAGATCTGGGGTGTTCTGGCGCTGATCATGGGAGCAAACCTCAGCGCCGACCGAGTATAATGAGGCTAAAAATTCTTCAGGAACGTGTCCTTGTGTCTGATTGACAGGAATTTTGGAATTCGACTTCCAGGAAACAACCGCCCTTGTCACAAATCAGGGACGCCGCTCAGAGACTAAGCGGAGACGAAAATTGCGATTCTGATGATGAATACGGTGAAGTCCGTACCCCATACCATATCAGTAGTAGAGTGAGGATTTTAGGTTAATTAGTGCAAAGAGCAGGGGATGTGCATCAAGGCAATCACATTTCACAGACTAAAAATTGAGAAGGCAGCTCCATCGTTGGTGTGCTTTTGCTGTCCAGCCAGTCACATTGATGAGGGCGCGCGCGTTCAGGGGGGTTTGGGCTTTTCAGGTCAAGAACATGGTGATCTTCTTAACCCAGGGTAAACAGACTGGCTTTCCAAGTTTCCAAGCTTCATATGTTTGCCACAGTGGGAAAGAACCCTGAGTTGCTGTTGGCTTTTGTCAAAGAGTTGGCAAAACATAGTGGGGATTTTATTTGTGTGTCTCCCAGTGTATGGAGGATGTTTCTTGTTTACTTGAGCTAAAAGAAACTAAGAAAATGCGACTGTGTTCCACAAGAATACCGAGTGGGCAAGTACCTCAGCCTGCCAAATCCAGCCGGTTGTTGCTCAGTATTCAGGAACAATCAACTTCCGACTGAGAACCCCATTGGAATGCATTGTCCATTTCCGAGGAGGACCTTCATAATATCCTATAGCTATTAATTATGAGAACTTGAAGCTTTCCCCAGACCTGCACGTCAAGTCCAGCCTCTACTGAAGAGATTTCACGATTCTCTTGGAACCCCAAATAGCTGGCCGCTGGCGTCTAGGCGATCACAGTGGGGGATATTAATCATTTTGCATTTTGATTTGCCAAGTCCACGCTTTGGACACCAGCCGAAGCAGGTTTATTCATATTGAATGCTGATACACTGCTCTACACTTAAGTCATATTGACGTCAATGGCAGAAATTGCCAACCAAGGGACATTCGGAGATTTGCGAAGCATGCTCGGCTTTTCAAAGGTTCGAGATGGGGTTTTTACTGAAGCTACCTAGTTGAGACGTTTGAGTCGCTTGGGTATAAAAGAAAAATTGCATAAAATTACTTAATAATCTAAAGGATTATGAAAACAAAAAGGAGAAAAAAAGGAGAAAAAAAGAAAAAAACAAAAAACAAAAAGAAAAGAAAGTTATCTGCAACCAACATCTGCAACCATTGATCAGTCGGACAGGGGAGAAGGGTAAAGGGAAAGAAAAAAAAAAGGTGGCCACTAGCCAACAACCGATCAAGCGCGGGAGCGATTTCAACCCAGTATTTTTCCGTTCTTGGAAGATTCGTCGTTCAGTCAGTGCCTGGGACCCAGCAGAGAAGTACCATAGATAGTAACAGAGGCTAATAATTGAGCAATATGATTTGCTGCTGATCACCAGGACAGGGGCTAGATGCTGGCTAGTTATGTTCCTTTGCCCCACCCGAGATATTTTGAACAATCGGGATCGTCCTTCCCAAGACGTTGGACCGATTCAGTTGCCTCCGGTCCATTCCCTGAGATCGTTTCTTCTCGCCCGGGACATTTTCGACTTGACGCACCTTCCATTGCTCAATTGTCCCTTCGTTTGAAGGTCGTATGATTTTATTTCCGGTTGGATTTGCGTGGAGTTATAAGTAGCTTGAAGCGTAAATAGGTATCTTTATTCTCACAATGTATCCGGTGATGCCCTCAACTTCCAACTATTTGGAGGTCATCTCATTGGATATTGGGAGGAACTGAGCTTCAAGCTAACCAATCTATACTCATGAAATATAGAATAACCTCCCACTACTGCCTTATTATTATTGATCAGTTCCTGTCTGAGGTAGACACATTCCCCCACCGCGTTTATTTATCAATATATGTCAAACGGCATCAGCCACCCACAGGGATTTGAAACACCAGATATATTAAAGATAAAGTAACCCACTGTTATTTTTATTTTTTTTTCTATTTCAATCTTGCGCCTGGGTTTCAACCGTGCAGGAATGATGGTCCATAATTCACCTGATCTTCAATCTGCGAGTATATTAATGTCAACTGATGCTTCAAGTGGCAACAATGGTGCAACACATCTCAGACGAAGGCCAGTGCTTTGTCAAACAATGGAAAGGCGATGATAATTTGTGAGTCGAGCCTGACCATCCAGTGCGCGGCTCCCATCGCTCCAGACCTGCATGGATGGGGCCCAAGGATATCCCGGATGCAATCGATATGTTCTGCAAACAGCATTGGCCGTCCCTTGTTAAAGCCGCCGATCCTTACTCCAGAGGAGCTTCTGGCATGCTAGGATGAATAACACTGCCTCCCCCTTCCTCTGGGGTTGTTTCCCGATTTTTTTTTCTCCCTGGGTATATATATATTAATCAGAAAATAAATAGTGCCTGACTAGTAGACATAAAATACCTCTATGCTTAGATAAGACTCATCGGGTTAAAATTTAGTTTCTTGATCTTGATTTGTTGCTGATGATTGTTGGTTGAAGAGAAAAGAGAGAATTAAAAAAAGGCAATAAATATCATGCATCCTGCATAGCTTGTACAACCCACTCTTCGTGATTCCAATCTTAGTATCAGGCACCTACCTCGTCATCGCGGGCTGGTTTGCAAAAAGCATTGACCTGATAGGGCTCGACATTGTATAGGGGTAACACCAATGGTTATTTTTTACTTTTTTTGTCAAGGAAGCTACAACCAACTGGGTCCTTTGACATTGATTAACAATAAGTGTCATTGTTCGGCTTCCACACGGCAACCAAGCCTCTCTCCTAGATGACGGGGTTCAAATCTGGAAAGGTAGAACCTGACAAGCGGGAAAAGGATTCGATGTCTGTTGTACTTAGGTATATATTGGCCATGAGAGGGGGGGGGGGAAATAATAATTGATAATAATGGATCTGAATATAGATTCTTTCTCCTAGAGGTTTGGTTGTCACGGGTCCAGTTCTGGTCAATTACCACAACCAGGAAGCTGGGTTAAATATGTAGACAGCACGAACCACTGCTATAAATTCGAAATCGAGATTCTCTATCGCTAGCTCCATGGATCGTTTTTATGTGAGTACATAATTATTTGTGCAGGTCGGCCACTCTTCCCGACTCCGACCAATTCTTGTTATGAGTGATCTCGACCTCAGACGAAGTGGGTTTTTGGGGGGGTGGGTTCCCAGTGACGGACATGTAGCAGTGATCGATTTGGCCTGGCCACATCATGGTTGGCTCGACCACGCTGGGTGGGTTAGCTGTCGTGTCTCATCAATCCATCCACCTAATCGTCAGGATGATTCATTTTGATGAGTCCGCATTATTAATATTTAGGAGAATACGCAAGTTGTGTTCCTTACAAGGAAGCTTACTACGACCTTCCTCTCTGACAACAAAAAAGATAGGAGGAAAAGGGCTCTGGATGCAGGATTCGAGCTCAAAAGAAGAGTTCGGGAGTACTGAAAAACGGGGGAAAGACATACTTGTACTAGGCAGTGGTTGTACCAGTAGAAACTGCTTTTGGGAGTTAATGTTTTCTCAATTGGCTCGTACAGATGGATGACCAAAGGGCTGTGAAGGTTAGCAGGATGAAAGTCACAGTTCTAATACAAATAAGTGGCGGTAGTAATTTAATCAAAATAATGAGCATAACTACTACTAGTATTTGGTTGAAATCCTTGATTTCTACCTAGCAGTTTCTCTGGTACGAAGAGGAATAAATAACAATAGTTAATAACATCATTCTCATACTAATAATAAAAGGATTTGTATTATTTAGAAAGAAAAAAAAAAGAAAAAAAGATAAAATAATACTGGCAGCAAAACCAACTACATTAAGAAAACATTTTTTTACTTTTTGACCAACAAAAAATTATCTGTTTCTTTTCTTATTATTTTGTTAAATTTTTTTTCTTTTTTTTTTTGAAAATTTCCCTTTCCGACCAGTTCCTCAAATTTCCCGTTTACATATCCGTCTCGATTTTTTGGGGCAAGCAACATTCTTCCAGTTTCTTGATGACTTCTTTTAATCTCAAAGCCTTTCCTTCTGTTTCGCTTGCAGCCCGTCTTCCCCTCTCCGTTGACAGTTATCGCCCGCCTCCCTACCTCCGTTTCCGGATCGAGCTCTGGCGGGGGATCCACGACCGTTAGAGGCTTGGACAAACTGCACCTACAGCAAAAAAAGAAGAGGGAGGACTCCAAAAAAAAGAAAGAAAAATAGATACGCACGGCTCCGTAAGCTCTTTTCGGGCTGCCTTTCCGCCTGAAGCTGACTGCCTTTCTTGCTTTCATCTCCATCCATCCATCAACCATCATCAATCGTCTTCCACCATCCCTTTTCAACATCTCCTTCTTTCACGACCATCTCCTCCTCCTTTCGTTCGGTCCATTTCTCCCCTTCCTATTTTTTGTCCCTGCGTGATTCCCCTTACCTTCGCTATCTTTCCGCTTTTTTTTTCTTCCTTGTCTGTTTGTCTGTCTTCTTTTTTTGCCCTCCGTATTGAAATCACCCTGGCTTCGATCAGCATATCGCGTTTTTTTGTACCGTGATAGGCAGCGTCAATCGCGCCTTTGATCGTGGTTTGGAATTGCCGTATTCCAGCCAAAAATCGCCCATCGCGTTTTCTCGGCTTCCGGCTGGCGGGAACAGCTGCTTCCTTCCAATTTTGATCTATTACCATGGCTCCTCCACCGCGCCTGCGCATTTTATCAGGTGAGTTTGTTTCTTGTGGGGATTCTGAATTACTTCGACTCCTTGCCCTTAGATCTGTTCCCCCAACCAGCCTATCAATCAGATAGGGCCCATCCTAGCACATCCGGAAGCTCCGAGAATGGTGTGTCGTCTAACACGAGCGTGTATAGTTGGCAGCAATGCTATTTCTGCTTTCCTCTCTTGGAGACTTCAAGCAACCACATCTTGCGATGTTACACTTGTGTGGAAATCCGGATTTGAGTCCGTAGCTCAATACGGAGTGTCTTTTAAGTATGACAGTTAATCCAGCCCATTTCCAACACATCCATCTACAGCCCCGCATCCTAACACATTGGGATTTAGGTCAAAAGCATTTGGAAATGAACGATTCAAGCCCCGGCATGGTAAGCGTATTCCTCCCGCATCTTCATCAGATCAAATCACTGATTCTAAGTGTGTTTGCCAGTCGTCCGAACCCCCGAAGAAGCCGCTTCGCGTGAGAATGCCTACGACTATGTCATCCTGTGCGTTAAGGCGCTTCCTGATGTTTACGACTTAGCAGCAGTGATCGAATCTGTTGTGACCCCCCAACACACATGCATTTTGGTGAATACATCAAATACACTGGGTGTAGAATCTCACTTGGAGCAACGTTTTCCGACAAATGTGGTCCTGTCGCTCGTTTCGGGCGTGGAAATTTCTCAGATTGGTGCAAGTGAGTTTGAGCATCTAAACTCATCAGAAATTTGGGTTGGTTCTACGAGTAGTCACTCTGGCATTCCCATCGAGATTCAGAATGATATGGCTGCCGCCTTGGCCATGACCCTAGCCTCGGGTCAGGTTGACTGCAAAGTAGCGAAGAATATCAGACAAGAACAATTTGAACGCATGATAGGGTAGGCCTCTGTTTTCGCTACTGGACGACTGTTGCTGATTATGTTTTGTAACAGGCCCATAGCATTTTTCCCGGCTAGTGTGATGTTTGATACTGCGAGCCACAAGCAGGTGTTAGAAAAGGTCGGAGTACGTCAGTTGGTGTCGGATATTATTGAGGAATTGATCGACCTTGCGAAGGCCCATGGCTGCTCCTTTTCAAGTGATTTCACCCAGAAAACGATCGAGGCGATGACCACTATCGAAGCTCCGAACACGATGTATCAAGATTTCCAGGCTCGGCGTCCCATGGAGATCGAAACGTATCTGGGTTCACCGGTTAAATTGGCGACACAGCTGGGTGTCCGAGTTCCCCGCATCGAGACTATCTATGCAATGATGCATCATATCAATACCTCAAATCTAACCCGTTCACGGGCGGGTGATTCACCCCCACCTGCACCCGTATTGGCTCAACCCCCACCGCGAATGTCTTCGGCTCCTCCTCGAGGGGGTATGAGTAACGGTCCGATGCGCCCACCCTCGAGCCGAGTGGCATCTGGAATGATGCCACCAAGACGTGGACCCCCCATGCCAGGGATGTCGAGGCCGCCGAGCGCCCAACCCCCCCATCCGTCATCTCGAATCCCTCGTGAGCCTTCTCTAGAGGGCCTTGAGGAATTTAGCCACCTGATGTTGTATGACGACGCAACAGAGGGTGGGATGTCCCAACCAGCAACCAATGGCTATCATGATATGTCCCCTGGTGGTATGACTCCTGGTGCTGTAACTCCTGGCGGTATGACTCCTGGTAGTCATTCTTCTGCCGCAGAATTAGCTTTTAGAGAACGAGAGTTGGCGCTTCGTCAGCGGGAACTGATGCTTCGGGAACAAGAGATGGGCATGAGGCGAGGGCCACGAAGAGCACCTCCTCCCCGGGCTGCTTTTGACGAGGAGGATGAAGATGACTTCTTTGACCCCATGGAAAACCTTCCCGTCCCTCACGTTGATCCTGACAATGTGGACATGATGAGTATTACATCAAGAAGGACAAAGAAGGCCCCCAGTGCCAGCCAGCTTCGCAAAAACCCGGAGATTAATATAAACGGCGGCAGACCCGGATCTTCATTTAGTCGGTATTTTGGGGGAGGGAGGAAACGTGCAAGCGACCGCATAATGCAAGAGATCCCCGGTCTCCATGATTCTCTAATGGACAATCCTATGATGGCTTATTCGTCCAATCGATATGGAGCTGTTGACAGGAACCAGATGCAGGTGGGATCCCGTGCCAATTCCCTTACTGCCAGCCGAATGGGGGATTTCCCGCACCCCGGAAGTAGGAGAAACAGCCAGTCCCCAGGGACACCTTATGGTGGCCCTGGTCCTCGAATGGGCCGACCAGCCACTGCTCAGGACCCGAGCCTTGGCCCGCCTAATGGCCCCATGATGAACGGCGGTCCTATGATGAATGGCGGTCCCATGATGAACGGCGGCCACCCGTCGCCGCCGGGAGCGATGCGGGCGCCTATTCCGAGGTACCCACCAGGGCAGGGAAATGCGGTAGCTCCACAGCAAGTTGAGCAACATTATGGGGTGAGCCACCCGTACTCCGCCAAAGGTACTCCAAAGCATAGAAGTCTGACCGGAAGTGCGAGCGCCAGCGCGGAGAGTGGTGATAGCGGAGCTAGCGCCAACCTTGATTCCGAGAACTCAGCACAAAGCAGCCAAATCAGTCTAGGCACGCAGCAAGCTGCGACCCTCGTCCGTTAACCCGACGAAGCTCCCTCGGCCTCGCGTCCCTACCCTAGCAACAGTCGACTTTTCAGCATATTCCATATGTACACGTCTGTTTTCTCGACATTCCCTTTCTTCATTTCATTTACTCCGGAATACATCCCACAGCGTTGTTTATTTGTTATAAAGAATACCTTCTAATGAGATGCTTGGCAAGGGGCTAGAAACAGACTCCATGTCATACTTTTCTGTTTTTGTTCTTTACATATACACAAGGGACATAAGGGACATGTTGCTTTCTTTTCTCGAGTTTCATTATTGTCTTTTGTTTTTCAAACTGGTCGGGCGCATGTGGGGGTGGGTGTTCATATTGCATGTGGTGATTCGCCTTTCATTACCGCGACATCTCGTTATCTAATGAACATGAGCAAAAAAAGATAAAAAGCTCATTTGGACAAGTACAGCTGTGGCTTGTCACAATTATACCAATCGTCCTTTCTTTTTCAAACGCCAGTCGTGATCATATCCCCGCATTGTCGACAGATTCTTGTACAATACCAGGTCTGCGCAACATTTTGTTGTCTGTTTTTGTCATGATTTTACCGTCTCTCACGGTTCCTGACATGCCTTCCTTTCATTTACTCATTCCTTACGTCTCCTTTTCCCTCCGTCTTTTCTCTGCCAATCCTGGTTTCTGCTGTTCTATATCGGCTTGCCGCAAGCTATTCATCTGTCCTATGCTTTCTACTTTCATGGAATGGTTTCTGGCGCATAAAAAAAGCAGGTTGCCTGATTTATTCGGTTGATTGATTCTTGATTGACTTTACTTGGCTGGATTTCCGTTCTTGTAAGTTATTAATGAGTGAAACCGGGCCGAGTGGTAAGCCTGGCCACTGTTATTTGATTGACAATAAATGAGGATCAAAGACCGCCTGGTCATAACATGATTATTCGAAATAGGTCTGTTATAAACTTCATTGCTTTGTAAACCCTCTTTGGCTTGAAGATAGTAAAGCCAAATGAAGTAGGTAAGATTATTACAATCTAGTAAATAGTCCTTGTACTTGTGTATATTGGCAACAAACAGCCAATGATAAATGTTGAACACTATTGGGGTTTTGAGCGGAAGGTAAATAGATTTCAATAATATCTAGAGTAGTTCATGTCCAACATCTTTACTATCTGCTGGCCAGAGGGGGTAAGTAGATTGAAGTTGGTTGAGGAAACGAATCCGACCTCTTTACCTAGCACGTGACCAATAACATTTATCTTTGTAAACAAGCATCCCCCTCTGGGGTGTGATCACCACCAAATATTCATCGCAATTTGCATCACATCAATATTTCAAACGTGAGAACTGGGAAAATAAAAGGATTGGAGAGAACGACCGGTTAAAAGGGCAATCGACCAACAAATGATAATTCAGTTTAGCCATGCCACCCTCGTCCCATCAGCACACACATTCCCAATCTTTTCCTCGTCATTCGATCCTTCCACCTGGTTCGACAGCGCCTTCGATGAGTGCATCGTCTATGTCGGTAGCTAAAACGCGCCAGTACGCCCATCTGCACTCACAACTGGCCCAGCTGAATGCCCATCTTGCCGATACCGAGAACCTACTCCGGATGACAGCTGTGCAGGCACAGGACATGCGGTTTTTGGGTGGATATGTTGGCGCCTTGTTCATGGGGTCTGCCAAAGTGCTTGGAGAAGAGGGTGTGAAAAATGAAAAGGAGGGCGATCCTTCTCAACCGGCCACGGGAGAGAACACGGAGGGACGTGAGAAATAAGAAAACAGGAAAGACGCTGAGACCATGAAAAGTTGAGGGATTGATGTGGTGGGTATTATTTTATTCTTCTCTCTCTCTCTTTTCATCCTTCTCCCTCCTGAAACTTGCTCCATTGCTACGTATTTCTATAAGCGCCCCTTGTCGGTTGCCCCAAATAAGAAAAAAAAGAGGGCTAGAAATCTAGGTTTTCATCTTGCTGATGCGATCCTAAAACCAGGGAGTGATTTAACTATCAACAACAAACGCACCACCGAGAATAATAGCTGGTTCTTCGATGTTATGATGTTCATAGCTAGAATGATCAGGAAAATTAGCCTTTGCAAGAGTGACAGAGAGAGTGTATAAGCCTTACCTTAAGGTCCCGACTCCTCCGGCTTCTAAGATGAGTGTGGTTTCTGTAAGAGGCTTCCCCGTCCAGCGCATGGCAAATGCCCGGAGAATATGACCATGCGCCACGACGAGAACATCCCCTCGGTCGCCATCATTCGTGGCGCCGTCGAAACATGGCTTATGGTATTTCTCTCGTATCTCAGCAATGAGTGCGTCTAGTCGACCAATGACATCTTCCGGGGACCTAAATCAGAGAGTGTTTAGTGAGCAAACTACTATTCAATGCTCAATGGGTAACCGTGTTGAGAAGGTCGATAACAGGGAAGCCACGCGCGGGAATGATGCCGAAGCGGAATGGTTAGGAGAGGAGATAAGAAATCAAATATGAAACCAATTGTAGCACTTACTCTCCTCCGGGACATCCATCTCTCCATATATCCCACGGGCCTTCCCCATTTTGTTCCCTCGTTTCCCTGATTTTTTTACTTGTCAAACCTTCGTAGTCGCCATAGTCCCACTCGCGGATTGCCTGCGTGATTTCGACATTCGCTTCTGTCCGAATTGGCTCTTCATCCTCAGACTTTCTCCTTTCTGCCCAAGGAAGCCGTTCTTTACAACCGATTTCAAGTAGCTCTAGAGTGCGTTGCGCTCGGTGTCGCGGAGATACGTATCTAGATTTTCCATATCAATTGGTTACCCACTTATCAATCGCAATTATCAAATCAAATATAGGGGGGCAAGACGGACGCCGATGATTAATAGCAACAAACATACACATGAACCAGTTTTTTCGGCGCAATCAGCCGGTCGTTCCCAACCAGCGCCTTTCCAGTGGCCTTAATACGTTTCTCTCCATTGGCAGTCAAAGGGAGATCCGTGGTTCCGGTGTGTCGGCCGTTGAGCGACCATTCAGTTTCACCATGGCGGACGATAAAGCAACGAGGCGTAGGCGCCATTGTATCAGCGGGCTCAATTACAATGGGAGGAGAAAGAGATTTTACTTGTTTTCTTTCCCTTAGAGAAATTGGGCTGGAAGGGATTTTTAAAGGGAAATTCAAGGAGACGAGCGTGGGGTATTACTCTGGCTGCCCCGGTGAGCACCTCTGGTGGGGTTGCGTCATTGATAAGAATTACGGTCATGCTTTATCACGCTTGCTGATGCGATGAGAGGATCTAAGATCTCACCCCACTAACTAGCTTTTCTTTTGCTTTTTGGTTTTCAAGCGGAAATTTTACGCGTTGATGACAATAGAAAAGTTTATTTCATTACAATCCTTTCTTCTTTCGTAAAAAAAGGATTTTTGTCATGGATATTCCTAGATGCTATACTAACGCACACAGCATCAAGCCTTAATCACTCGCCACGCTCGTGCGGCTTGAAGCTGCGTAGAAGACTAATTAGTAATAGAGGCACCTTTCTCAGCACCTTTAAAGTAATTAAAAAAAAGACATAGATTCTAAGATTCATAAATAATTAACAGCCCTTCGGGCTGATATTATTCCGGGCTTCGCAGAGCGTACCTGTCATACCGTGGCACTTTGGGCTGGGTTATCTTATATAGTAGAATTGGTGAGCTTGTTTGGCTCGCTGGCATCACCAGGCATGGAAGAAAATTAGTCATTCATGAGTCAGCATCAATTTTCAGTCGCGAGTAACTACTATTTATGTCTGTCCACTAAATCTAACAAGCTCAAAGAAGAATAGACCTTTGAAACCAACAGGCTATGAAACGGAAATGGCCAAGAAGAAGAACATAAGAGATATAAGCAAACTCTCTGGAAAGCCGCTATCCCAAACTCTCGCACCTTCCCATATCCTGAACACGGCCACAGAGCCATGGGTCACCTCGCGAGATCTAGTGGAAGATGAGCTCCCGTTTATTCCAAAGGTGGTGCATGAGATGACATATTTTCTCCTCGTCAATCCGAATCTATTTTCGAGCTGGCTGTTTCGGGCAGATATTCTGTATGACAGTGCGGGGAGATTATGCAACCTCCAGGGGAAAGAGGAGCAGCAGCAAGACCAATCCCCAACGACGTTTAGTCCTCCTACCACTAAGGGTGATGCTGGTGGTGCTGCTAGTAGCCATGTCGGCCCTCTCCCCGCGGGAGAGGTCGAAGGTTTTGTCTTGATGAGAACAGTGGTGAGGCGATTGATTCCTCGAAAATCTAATCTAGATCGCCCATTGGAACAGACATGCCATTTTTATGAGGCGAATTCAACCCAGGATGGTGCCTCCGTCCGGCGGTTCTTAGCTGTTTATACGCCCCATGTCTCATCGAAGGAGGATACCCCTTTTTACCACCCTCTTCTGCGGTCCTTTGCCTTCTTGTATGACTTTCGCGCCGATCTAGCTGGTGTTGGAGAGGCGGAAGCGGGGGCAGATGCCACAGCTGGAGCTGCAGCTACAACGGGAACAGGCAGGATGTCACTCCACATATTACTATATCCGGATGAAGCGGTACAGACACGCCTCGAGCGCACCCTCCATATGATCCTCCACGTGCAGACGCGGATTGCGCGAGGCACCCGTCTTACAGAAACCCTGGAAGTAGCAAACCACAACCCAATCAAAGACAACGTAATTCCACAACATCTAGTTCAAAACACGTACGCGCGACTCAAAACCAAATACGCGTCTGATCTATGTAACAATTGGGTCGAGAGCACGGAACCAAGCAAGCATGTGTTCGAGGATCTTGCTGTGGCTGCATTTCTCATCGAACTATGGCGGAATATGTACAAATGCGTTCCCGGTGATGAACGCGCACAGATGGAAAAAGAAACAATTATACAAACAACAGATGGCTCCGGTTTCCCCGGCTTCGTGGACGTCGCTTGCGGGAATGGCTTGCTTGTGTATATCCTCCTTCAAGAAGGGTATCAGGGCTGGGGTTTCGATGCTCGTCGCAGAAAGACGTGGAGTATATTCCCTAGCGCTGTGCAAGTTCGACTGAAAGAGGAAATTTACATCCCGAAGCCTTTTGCAGAGGAGCTTGCTCTCTCTTCCCCTATTCCAGGAGAAGACCAGCTCGACCTAGGCACTGGTGTCGGAACACATTCAGGCATTTTCCCGAAGGGGACATTCATTATCTCGAACCATGCAGATGAACTCACTCTCTGGACGCCTCTCATGGCGACGCTGCTCGATCCCGCCTCCCCTTCCCCATTCCTAGCTATCCCTTGCTGCTCTCATGCGCTATCCGGCGCCCGGTATCGCTACCCCCCTTCTTCAAGTTCTTCAACGAAAAACAAACCGTTAGCAACGAACCCCGAACCTACAGTCGAAGACCAACCAGTAACAGGCGACTTGAAAACCCTGCGGAAGGCAAAACAAAACGCCATCGACTTAGATTCTGCTGGATTCACGAAATCTATGTACGGCGCTCTTACCGCTAAGGTGGTGTCTGTGGCTGAAGAACTTGGTTATGACGTCGAAAAGACCCTCTTGAGAATCCCCAGTACGAGGAATGTCGGTGTCATTGGAGGTAGAAGGCGTACGACGGAGGAATGGGCAGTACGATCGTCCGACAGACTATCGCCGCACTCTGCGGTGTCCGACGCAGAAGAGTGTGAGAGCACAATCGCAAGGGCTATGGAGGTTGTTCGGCGGGAGTGTCTACGGGAAGGGGGTATTGATCTTGCGGCGAGGACTTGGGTTGAGAGGGCGAGAGGGTTACATCAAGGACAGGGGATGGGGAAACAGCAGTGGCATTGATTGCGAATATTGCATAAAAGCTTGGTCATGGGATGGAGTATGAGAGATATCCAATTGCGCTTTTCTTTTCCCTTTCTTTTATGTGAGAAGCGGTTTCAATGGGAAATTGATTCCATAACTGTATAATTGATTGGCTTCTGGTCACATTTAACCTTAGTCTATGAGTGAACCAAATCCTTGTATTTCCTGCTCCGCCAAAATTATCCAAATATAAGAAATCGAAACATTGAGGGGTGTTGAGCCTTTAAGAGTAGAAAACAAAACCATAGACCATGTATTTAACCCAAAATCAAGCTAACCATACCGCCGTACTCCTACCATAATCTAATGAAAATGAACATATGAAAGGCTTTGAGTGGGGGCTTTCCAAATATGCGTGAAAGGCAGAAGAGAAAAAAACTAGCCCTTTGTCTAAGGCACTATTCCCGCTGTAGAAGGGACAGATGTCTAAATTTCTATCCTACACAGAGCCAGCGTTAGGAGTATCAGTCTCGTGTCCGTGTTGAGCAGCGGGACCTGCGCTCTTAGACGACCCCGACGTGGAATTAGAAGGAAACTTCAACACTCGTTTCAGCGACGCGTTGCGGTGGTTTGCAGCGTCGGATGCCGCAGATCTAGCGGCCGCAGCCGCCGCAGATCTAGATGCGGCGGCGGTAGCACTATCCTTGAGCCGTTTTATTCTTTCCGCGCGGCCTTCGCCTGGCAGACCGCTCCAGACCGGTTCAATCGAATCAGCCCGCCAGTTTGACCTGTGGCTGGTAAGACCACCGCTTCGGGTGTGGAGGGGAACGATGGGTCCGCCGCCAACGCCGGCTTCACCCCACATGCGGACGCGTTGGAGCTTACGTAGCTTCGCGAGGCCGTAAATGCAAACAACGGCGGAGATTGCGAAACAAGTGACCGAGACGGCGCCGAAGCCCAAATCAGACTCTTCAATGAAGTTTTTCAAGTTCATTCCATACAAGGCGGAGAACAGGGTTCCCGTTGCGAGTCCCAGGGTGCCGATACTGAACTTGAGATCGAGAAGCATGAGAGAGTTGCGATTTGCGTCTAAAATAGCTTTAACTCTGTTGTTTATCATTAGTTAATGATCAAAACCCCCCAAGATATGTTAGATCCAGACTCACACTTCCTCCGTATTCCGGATGCTTGTGACGAGATTTCCGCTGGATTGGACAATCTCATCACACACTTTGTGATACGATTCTAGCAACATCTCGACTTCTTGGTGGTCATGCTCCTCCCGTTGAACCCCTTGAGATCTCTCAGACAGATACATAGCTGCGAGGTCATCATCAGCCTCTAGTAGGTCGTCAATGGCGTCGCGCACAAGGCGTGCCTTTTGCTCAAATGTTCCCAATTTTTTAGAGTATATCAGAAGATGCCGAAGCTTGTCCCTATCGATATCCTCCTCCAAGGCCCGTAGGACGCGTACAACCGGTTCTCGTACACCGTTGAATTCCTCCTCCAGACCAGTGGTGACGCTGATTAAAACTGCTTCAAGCGCCCGGAACTCATATGGAAGGGCACCTGCGCCCTGGGACTGCTTCTGTCGCAATTTTCCTTCTAGATCATATACGAATAATGATTGCATATAAGAATCCGTTGAGCCGTACGCATCGAATACCAGAACCCGGTCAGCTTTGATAAGTACGCGAAGATGCAAAAGATTAATCAATATAGTGCTTGGTCGCACAAAAATATGAGGGAGTGTTGAGGAATCAATTTTTCGAAGATCGCGAGGAAGAAGGCCATACTTCAATTTAGGTCTTAGTGTCACGTAACTCAATCTATCGTCACAATCCATTTAAGTACTAACCTTGGCTATCAACTCGCTCTTCTTGAACTCCCCGTTGACTAGGGTCACATTCCCATTAATGTCGAATTCTGTGCATCGAAGACGAAGCTCATTCGAGGCCCTCGCTGCTAACGCACGTGCGAAGCTCAAGCCCCCATCCGTACCGTCGTCAACCAACGCAGGCCCACCGCTACGGTTGAGCTTGGCGTCGGCAGTAGTCTTGCTACGCCTCAAATCCCAGAGTCTGCGGAATAAGGAATGACTTTTGGTTGATGCAGGACGTGAAGATTGTCTCTGTGGAGTGGGACGAAAGCTGCTCGTGGAGGGGCAGGAGCCAGGGGTTCGGCGCCGTGAAGTTTTGCGGGTGGGAGGTGATGACGGTAGGAAGAGGCCTGCCTCTAAAGTTGCTCTGCATGGCACCGCGTCGGCATATCTCCACTTCAAGAACTCTTTAAGGGACCAAATAGAAGGCCGAGACTGAGTCGGAGGCCTAGGGGGAGCATAACGGCATGCCGATGGCTGGTTCGCTGTGAAGAAGAGGGTTGATTCAGACTGAGAGCGCAGGAACCGGAGGAGTGACGCCGAGGGAGCTGAATGTTTCCAAGGCGTCGGCGACAGCATTTCTGTCTACCTCTGGAAAGATTTTGAACAGAGTCACTACCACCGCTGTCTCTTTTTGCTCCTTAGCAATCTTTTATCTCCTGTTCATGTTCGGCAAATCAAATGCTCTTGATCGACTCCCGTTCATCGGTTTTTTTCCCGCATACAAAGCGCCCTTCGGATCAACCTTGTTCCGCAAGTTCCTCTGTAGATTCAACAACTCATCCATTACTCTATGCTTTCCAGCAACTTACATGTCGTCAAATACAATTATTTATAATTCATTTCCATAGCTAAAGGGCAAATGAGGTTTAATTTTCAACGCCTGCAGAATTTTGCATAGAGTTTAAAACGCCTCCCCGAATGACTGGCGACCAATGAACAAAGAAAAGAAAGCGAGTTGAAGAAAAAATTTGAAAATCCTTAGGTATCAAAAGGAAAAAAAGAAAAAAACTCAATACGTCTAGCCCAGTAAAATGTACCGCGAAAGGAAAATAGGAAGCTGGGGGGAAAGTGAGGGGGAAGCCAGTTAGCAACCCCTGTAATCACCAATCATCGTCATCGTCCTTTTCATCATCTATAAGGCAAATTAGAAAACGGATTACAGCTATAATCAGTTGCACGGGGATTTGAGTCCTTACCACTACCACTAACTTTCTGCTTCCTCTTTGCCAAAGCGTCCTGGAGGGCACCCGCCAAGCCTCCCTGGGGTCCGCCCCCCGTGCTAGGAACTGGCGCTGATGATTCATTGGTTCCGCCAGGTACCAGAGCTGCACTTCTGTCTTTCTTTTCGGAGTCTGCAACTTTCCGTAATCCCCCGCCCCCTTTGCCTCCGGACGCTCGAATAGCCGCCAACAAATCGTTCCTGCCACCAGCAGGCTGAGGTAACGGTGGTCCACCTGGCGGTGGCGGTGGTGGGGGGCCACCAGATCCAGGGGGGGGTGGCGGCGGTGGCGGCGGGGGAGCTGACCCCCCTGGTGGAGGCGGAGGCGGCGGTGGGGGAGGACCTGCGCTTGCTGGGGGTGGTGGAGGCGGTGGTGGGATGCTCGCAGCCGGGCGCGAAGGCGCATGCGCAGAAGGGGGCGGCGGCGGCGGCGGAGGAGGGATACTGGATGCGGGAGGAAGAGGCGGCGGCAACGCAGCAATTGATGAGGGTGGTGGAGGAATTGGCCGAGAAGCACCAGGTACAGGTGGGGGTGGTGGAGGTTGCGAAGCTGGGCTTCTTGGCGGAGGCGGAGGGGGTGCTGGCGCCGAGGTAGCCCCATTGGGCACCTTGGGAGGAAGCTGAGGTGGTAGCGCAGGGCTCGTTGTACGTGGTGGAGGCGGCGGCGGTCCCGGAGGTACAGGACTGCGACTGGGTGGAGCGGGTGGAGCGGATACTTTCCGCTCCCCGTGAAATGGAGGGGGAACCCCAAATCGGCCCGGCCCATCCTCCATTGGAGTTTTCGGAGGGCGTGGAGGAGGAGGAGGGCCAGAGTTAGTACCTGACATCGCTCGTTGGCGGGCAGGAGGTGGAGGGGCAGTTGGATGAGCAAACTTGCCGGCATCTGCTAGAGGAGGTGGCGCGCGGAATTTTGACCTTGGTGGGGATGGTTCTCGAGCTGGTGCAGTGGGCTCTTCCTCCGTCTTTGCGTGTGTTTTGCGCGAGGGCGGGGGCGGGGGTGGAGCACCGCGTCGACTCCCTGCACTGTTTCCAGTACTCTGCGGGCTAATCGGAGTGGCTTTTAATGCAGGGGGCGCGGATGGCGGGGGAGGAGGGGGAGCCTTCACTTTTCTTTGGTCGTCAACGGGCGTTGATGCGCTCTCCGCCTCACTGCCTTGTTTTTGTTCAATATATGCCTTAATGAAATCAGAATTCTCCGCAATTTGATCCTCTGTGATACCCATTGCCAACAATTCATCAAGAAGACCCTTCCACGACGGATCGCTTGTGTCAAAAGGTAGTTCCTTTCGTGGTGCACTAGTCGACGGCGGCGGCGGCGGAGCAACACGGATCGAGGGCGCAGGAGGAAGCTCAGCAGGTATTGGTGGTGCATTCGACGTTGAAGAAGAGCGGTGCCCGAGCAAGCTTCCAAACAACGAACGCCCAACACCACCCGACTTCCCGTTCACCACCGGAGCAGGGCCTTGCCCCCGGCTTGAGGCGAAAGGGGTCTGTCGTGTTTCTTTGCTAGCGCTCTTCTCTCGTTCCAGAACTTTTTTGATGAATGTCTTGGCTTCCTTCTCGTCCGCAAATGATAGACCAGCAGGGCAATCTTCCAGCTCGAAGGTGTGGAAGAATGTGCGGTCTTGGTTGTAAGAAAAGCTCTCGTAGATTTCTTGGTCCCAGATAACCCCTCGGCCTGCAGGCTATATTGGAAGACAGCAAGTTTAGCAATCCACTCCCCGTAACCGTCCTGTTTATCACTCACTGATACATCCACCAATTTTAACCAGAACGTGCGCCCAACCAAGTCATTGGCAAGCACAACAGCGCCTTGCAAACCGGTATACGTCCACCTATGTGGATCCGGATAGGCTACATAAAGCCGCGCAACAGCTACAGCGTGAATCTTATTTGACGGTTTTGGAACATATCTCTTGACTGTCTCCTTGTCCGTATCACTTAGAATAGACGGCATGGCGAACTACCCTGGAGTTGAAAAGATAAAACGGATCGTGTGAGGCAGGCGGAATGGTAGCTAGGATGAAGTCGCTTAAGTCGTGTCTCGAGAGCTCATTGCATGAAGACGTGGCCGAGAATAAATGCGTGCCTATTTCCCAGGCACAGACAAAAACTGATGCCGTCAGCGGGCGGTAGAAACGGATTTGGTGTTGAGAAAAGGGAAGCGAATTCTCCAGGTAAACAGGACGAAGGGGTTCCTGTTTCAGCGGTAAATTTAGAGGAAATGAGGGGGAGTGAAAGGATCAAGGGGATACAGGGTCGCGGAACGGGGGTGAAATGGGAGGTTTGCAAAGAACAAGAAGTGGTCAAGTAGCACGAAGCGTTTAAGTTGAGTCGAGAGCGGAGTTGCAGGCACTAAGCAAGAGGCACTGCTCCCGGGTGGGGAACAGCTGGCCCCTGCCGATTGAATGGGGTGCCTTCTCTTTCATTGATCAATAAATCAGTATCAACTTCGAATTAGGTACTGATTGAATAGATTATGGATCGCTGATGTTCGAGTATTAGTTTATAGCGCTTATTCGATAACTTCTTCTTTTTCTTCTCCTTCTTTTTCTTCTCCTTCTTTTTCTTCTCCTTTTTCTTCTTCAGACCTTTTTCCCCCTGCCCGAAGTATAACCTCCAGGCACCAATTTCAAATTTCAGATATCTTTCAAGCATCGAGAAAATTTCCAGTGGTAATAATGAGTATATTCTACAATTAAATAGTGTGTATATCCTAAATTTATTAAACATTTCAGCGCGACCCTACATTGTGGGGGAAAAGACATTGCAGTCTTTACTAGGAACTTTGGTAGACAACAAATATAATATAACTAAATGGCTCAATTACTACTGTCACCCTTGATAATGTATAGAGTTTTGAAAACCAACGCTTACCTATGTGACGCGCTTCCACTTGCCCAAAGGGCTGCAAAACATGCTGCGGGGTGCCAGAGACTTGGTTTTAAGGCTGAGTTAAGATGAGACCTTGGAGACCAGTAATCCTGAGTACTAGGCATTCAGTCCCTTGAATTGGCTCCTAATTTCACGAGGTATAATTTACTATCAGGTATATACTACTACAGTACTACTAAGAAGTCTACTCGTATTTCCCACATATCGGTCCTTTTGGAAATGATGTCATTTTTGCCTCAAGGTTAACTATATATAATACTGACCCGCCAATGCGACCAAAAAGCTATCTTCTTCCACTAACATCCCACTATCCCTAAGATCGAAATTTAATTAGGTGGCTCCTAAAATAACAACACAGAATACCCCATCACGAATTGCAATGCCCGTTATCCCGTCCGACCCTAATCTACCATCCCAGAAGGGGAATGGCAACGCTTCTTCTACTCAGAACAAAGAAGATAAGAAGGCTACTATGTTCGACCATCTCCCCAAAAATCCCAGGGCCCCTGAAGGTACGTGAGGCATGCTGAATAACTGTGTGTGGTGTGGTGTCTGCTAATTACTTGCCCCAGACATGCCACCCAAGGCTTCCAAAGAAGAAACCGAGGCACACATGACGCAATTGCATACAAGAAAGCGTTATATCCACTAAATGGAATCCAATCCCTTTTATTTTCCTATTTATTATCGCAAAACCTTGTCCCCGATGCGTACCTTATAGAGCTTAGAAAGAGTGGCGCTGTAGAACAAACGATAAAGAGTAATTTTTAGAGGAGGACTGGACTTCCATAAATACTACCACATCAAATATGCAATCATCAAAAAAAAAAAAATAGATCCTTTGGTTGCTTAAGTAGATAAATCTTCAAGGATTGATTGCAAAGAAGTAGTTGTTAAATCTTAATTCCGAGATTATCGGAGTGGTGAAGGGGAGCAATGAGCCTATCCAGCTGTTCTTGATTGATGGTGGATATCGTTCATCAATGAGCTGTCAAGTTCATGCAGCTGAGGGACCGTTGGCGATTGCATTGGAACTAGAAAATGCATGGAAGAGGTTTAGAAAATCGCTCAAGATCAGTTCCTCGACAAAGCAGACTGAAAAGGCCATCAGTGCGGATCATTACGTCATAGCACGTGATATGATCTTTACTTTACTCCTCACTTCACTTCACGACAATTGCCTTTCTCATGTTAAGAGGCTCCTCATGCCGACCGAACGCCCCAATGTTCCGGTGAAGCTGTCACTACCATTGGTATGTAAACTATATTGAATTATTAATTACTACAGGCACTATCACGGTTACTAACATGCCGAATCTCACGAATCTCAGCAATACCAGCAGGACATCTTCACCGAACTTCGCACTGAAGATGAATTAGTCATTCTGGCTCGGGGACTTGGGCTCCTACGCTTGGTCACAAACTTGCTACATTTTTATGATGCGGCGGGGAATAATTTGGTGCTCCTCGTGGGTGCGGATGATCGGGAAAACGAATGGATTGGGGAAGGTATGCTGATTGAGCAGAAAGCTAGCAGCCATGCTCTTTACAAAGGGACTTAAACGCTAACCTTTCCAAAGCCTTAGCAGAGCACTATGCCATTAGTAAAACACCTCTAGCTAGGGGTCTTAAAGTCATCAATACTGAGAGAGCGACTGTCCCAATGCGGTGCGTGAGCCACCCTACAAAGCGGGCGAAGTAGGGACTAATAAAACCCCAGAGAAAAAATATATGCGGAAGGGGGTATTCTGAGTGTGACATCCAGAATACTAGTTGTGGACCTACTGTCAAGTATGTAAGCGGATCGTTTGGGCTCGGTGGTGAACTACTAACCCGTACAACTCAGAACTACTTGATCCAGAAAAAATAACAGGACTGGTTGTCCTCCACGGCGATAAGTAGGTATTCACCTCAATTGAGCCACAGTAATCAACTAACAGATTTAGGATTGTAGCAACCTCAACCGAAGCGTTCATACTTCGGATTTATAGACAAGCCAACAAACGCGGGTTCCTGAAAGCCTTCTCCGATTCCCCAGAGCCCTTCGCGACCGGATTTGCGCCTTTGGCTACTTCTTTGCGAAATTTGTTTTTGCGTAAAGCTTCGCTATGGCCGCGTTTCCACGTTACCGTAGCAGAATCATTGGAAGGTCACAGAAAAGCCGAAGTAATCGAGCTCGAAGTTCCCATGAGTGATAAGATGCGTGATATACAAAATGCCGTACTTGAGTGTGTGGAGCTCTGCATTACTGAGCTAAAAAAGGCAAATACGGGATTGGATATGACGGATTGGACTTTAGATAGCGCTCTACATAGAAGCTTTGACGTCGTGATCAGACGTCAACTCGATCCCATGTGGCACCGAGTGAGCTTCAGGACAAGACAGATTGTGAGTGATCTGAGTGATCTTCGAGCGATTCTCCAGTATGTCTCACATGCCTCCCCTCCCAACCCCCCGACTCACTATCGTGTAAAGATGATTAACGGATTGAAACCAGTGCTTTGCTCACATACGACGCTGTCTCATTCGTCAAGTATCTTGATACTATTGTGACTGCTCACTCTCCACCCCCTGGATCTACAAGGCACAATTATTCACCATGGCTCTTCCTTGATGCCGCGCATATCCTCTTCCAGACCGCAAAGTCCAGGGTATATGAAGGGAAGATAAGTAACGATGGGGTTCACTCGTCCTTTTCATTTCCTACCACACTTCGGCCTGTCCTGGAAGAACTACCCAAGTGGGAGGTGTTATCTGAAGTTCTTGAAGAGATTGAGGCCGATGCGTACCTCAACCCGGCCAATACGGCTAAATCAAATGGTACGGTCCTGATAATGTGCAGTGACCAACGAATCTGTCGCCAGCTTCGGGAATATCTAGGGACAATGCATACCCAGGTAGAAATTGAAGGGCAAGAAAACGAAGACACTGGTGAAAATAAAGCAAAGAAGGGTTCGGCAGAAGTCATTATGCGCCGGCAGCTCAGGAAATATCTTGACTGGAAGAGTTCCCTGTCTAATGTTAACAAGAATCTGTCATCCAAACCGACCGACGAAGCTACCCAGGAGGGGAAACCCCAAGACTCCCCCAAAACCACTATTCTGCAGGGGCGTGCCCCTCCAAACAAACGACGCCGGGTGCGAGGCGGTGGTGCGGCCTCCACTCCAGCTCGCGCCCCAGGCTCCAGTGTGCAAACAGATACTGAGCCAACCGACCAAATTTCCGTTCTTTTGGACACAATACAGCCAACAGAGGTAGAAGAGAACCAGAAAGAAGAAATCATAATCGATGACCTTGAGGATATGGACGATTTCTATGAACTATATGACATGGATGATTTAGTAATGATACACCCCTACGATGGAGATATGGATGAGCATATCCTGGAAGAAGTTCGACCACGGTACATTATCATGTACGAGCCCGATCCTGCCTTCATTCGACGAGTCGAAGTATACCGCAGCTCTCACGTTGGAAGAAACGTTCGAGTGTACTTCATCTACTATGGTGGGTCTGTGGAAGAACAGCGATACCTAAGCGCAGTTCGCCGTGAGAAAGACTCTTTTACAAAACTCATCAAAGAGAAAAGCGTAAGGAGTCTTAACTCTCTAGAATGGACTTTTTCGAGGCTGACCATCCACTCACGTATAGAATATGGCTGTAACCCTCACTCATGATAGGAGTCTCGAAGACCCCCAAGAAGTGTTCCTCCGAACAGTGAACACTCGCATTGCTGGGGGTGGTCGACTCACGGCCACCGCCTCACCCCCCCGAGTTGTAGTTGACGTCCGAGAATTCCGAAGCGCGCTCCCATCTCTCCTGCATGGCAACAACATGATAATCGTCCCTTGCCAGCTCACAGTAGGTGACTATATTCTCACCCCCGAGATTTGCGTCGAGCGCAAGTCGGTCCGGGATTTAATCTCGTCCCTAAGAAACGGCCGCCTATACAACCAAGCAGAGACCATGCTTCAGCACTACAAAAATCCCCTCCTCCTAATCGAATTCGACGAACACAAGTCCTTCACCTTCGATGCTTTCGCTTCTGCAACAACCCCGGGCACCACATTCCTTACAGACTACGGTTTCTCTTCGTCCGGGACCTTGACTACTTCTCTCTCCACAAGCAATTCACTTGTGAACCCTTCCAGTCCAAAATCCGCTCAGCACCTCCTCGTTCTCCTCACTCTCGCTTTCCCACGGTTGAAAATTATTTGGTCTTCATCTCCCTACCAAACTGCCGAGATATTCGCTGAGCTCAAGAAGAACAACTCAGAACCGGACCCCGTTCGTGCTGTTCAAATTGGCCTTGATATGGATATTTCTACTTCATCTGCCACCGGCCCGGGTGATGTTATGGCTGTAGCCGGGATAGAGCATCGAATTTTTAATCTCCTGCCCCAAGACATGCTGAGGGCAGTTCCAGGCGTAACTCCGAAGGTCCTCGAACGGTTGATTTTGGAAACTGGGAATATTACTGAGATTGCAAATATGAATGTCGAGTCACTCAATTCGCTGGTTGGTATTGAGGCTGCGCGGAAGATTGTGCGTTTCTTTCGAAAGAGCGTATTTGATGAAGGGTAGAGCGAGAACAAAGACGATATCCTATCCCTAACTAGGGGTATATCCCCGGATCTACTTAAACAATTCATGTGTATAAATTTTTATATTCATAACCCTTTCGTAAATCTATCACCCAGGACTTTTTCGAAAGGTGCAAAAAAAGGAGCGAAATAGACGTTGAAAGAGAAAGAAGACAAAGTAAACAGACAAAAGAATCGCTAACACGAAATACGCAGCACGTAGCCGGTTACTTCATACGCGTTGCAACCAATTCTCTGTGAAAAAACCTTGAGAACGCCCCTCACGATGGAAAATTATGCTAGGACAAAAGGCAAAAAGATATTACCCGGTCCTATATTCATTATGAGGGATGAGGGCTCCGGTTTTTCCCATATCATTGATTCATACCCTGGCCTTCGGTATTTGGGAGCAGCACTAGGCCAAGCCATCTGCAAGACATGAAAAGGTATTGCGAGTCCCGGTTGTTCTTCTCAACGCCGTCTAATTACCGCATTTCTTGGGGCGAAAAATCTCGAAAGTGAAGAGAACCTCGGCTTGATGGGTGGATTTATAAGGCTCTCTCTAGGGAGAGCGGTAAAGATAAACGTTGATGAGTAGAGGAAAAAGGAAGGTTGTTCGGGACTGGCGAGAAGAACCCAGTGGCTCTTGCAGGGGGTATGAATGCGGGATACAGGGAGGGGTTTAGAGCTCGTCAACATCAATCTCCTTCTCGTCTTCGCTGTCGCGATCCTCGTCGAATTCGACGTTGTCTTCGAATCCTTCGTGACCATAGGTATCGGTTTCGTTGATCTTGGCGTGTTCAGGAAGTTCACCATAGGCCTTCAGACTTCTAGCCTCGTCGGCGGTGTACTTCATGATCACATCACCCTTTTCATCCTGATAGTCGCGTAGCGACAGAAGGATGATGTCACCCTGGTTGATCCAGACCTTCTTCCTCAGCTTGCCTCGGATGTGAGCCAGTCGCTTCTCACCGTCGAAGCATAGGGCCTCCAGACGGCCGTTTCCAAGCATTTTCACGACCTGCGCATACTCCTGGCCATCTTCCTTGAACACGAGTTCACGCTTCTCGTTGTCGTTCTCGTTCTTTCCACGACGACGGTTCTTGCCGCCCTATTTAAAACGCAGTTTCGTTAGTTTTTAAAAGTCCTCAGGGGGCGAACTGGTGCATGTATTAGGAACTTCGTTGATGTGACCCCCGCCTTGTTGATCTCAGAGCACCTCCCTCTCCACCACGTTGTCCGTATTATTCATTTCTTCCTCCAAAAAGAAGGGAAATAACCGTTGGAGAAAACTATGTTGGAGAGGCTGGGCTGCTTGAGCGAGTTTGGGTGGCACGAAGCGAAAAGTTTGGCGACGCGGGGTCCATCGATGGGTGAAAGGAGCAGAGTGGGATCTTACTTTTCCCTTATTCTTGGGCATCCTGAAAAGTCCCTGGCAGACTTGCCTTTCCTCTGGTTATGATACCTCGGGAGTGGATATCGATAGATATCAGGTCAAGCGACAAGATGGCGATGGGTAGCTTTCAGAGGAGTCGAGGAAAGTGGGGGAAAGTGTGATTTTGTATTTTCAAGACTTTTCCGTATTTACTGGCTTATGTCAGCAGTGCGTGGCGGCCTGCCACTCACGGCGCTGCAGACTGAGTGAACCTGGACTGCCATTTGTTACAGGGACACACCAATCAAACCTGGCAATCACTGACCGCCTCTGTCATTTTATTACCGGGTTCCCATGGTGGGAAATATTGGTACTTAGTCGGATTCGGGGATTTCTTCAATAATAATTACCTTTCCACGTCGACTCGGATTCTTCCTTTGTTTGCCACGTCACTCGCTCCTTTTCTTTTTTTTAAGCTAAGCTCGGAGTTTTTAATTCTTAAGATCGGGAGGTACTATTCGTCCCCTATTATTTCGCAACTGGCTCCGCAATAATGAGTGCCTGAGCCCCCCATGCTTGCGCCCATCATTCACCCCAAACTTTCCAGGGCTCCCTTACAAAGATGAAGGCGCTCATGTCAACTAAACAGTTCATTATGCGGTATTCCCCCAAGGCCGTTACTCCTCCGATTGCCACCCGATATCTTTTGGCTCAGTCCAACCCTATTCGACCGAAGATCCAGCATCTATGCGACAACCGCGATCCCAATACACTGTGGTGGAGAGTTTCAACACAAAGCCTGCAGGACTACAAGCGAGTAGTACGCTCTTGGTGCGCCCGAAGAGCGCGCTTGGCTTTCCGCCTGGAATTGAAGTCTCGTGGATTCGACGCAGAGGGTCGCAGGTTATTGGATAATACATCTAGCCTTTCTCTGGATGAAATTTCGGGTAACTTGAAAGGGTCCGTCAATATAATTATCAAGCCAGCGTGCACTGGGACGGAATATTCTGAGGTCCAGTCGGAGATGAAGACATTAATGGATGCCTTAGTACAGCAACAGCAGCAGCAGCAACAGCGGCAACATCAAAGGGGCAGACCACCGAGAGACAACGATTGATCTACAGAAGAAAAAGTCCGATATGGTAGTGTCGCCAATATTATTGGATCGGGATCCTAGGGATATAAATCCTACGACGAGATGATAATTATGTATTTATAGAGTAGAATGGATTCCCTCGATATAAGTATCTATACGGAGATACCCACAGCGTAGACCCGATACTTTGTCTGTACCTGGTCTTGCATTTTTTTTTTCTTCCAATAGGAATGGTAATTTTCCCAATTATAAATAGAAAGTGTTTTCCCAGGCAATAAAATCGCAACAGCGAGACTTAAGCAATTGGAAATCATCTAACATCTAATTTATCACGGAAGAATGGGGCATTGAAATCCACGCGGCCACTCATCGTCGTCCACCTTGGCGTGTTCGCCAACTGCCGATCCCCAGACAACAACAACAGCCAAGTTTCACTTTCATCAGCGAACAGGCAGACGGAATCACTCGAATATCTCATTCGATCCCCTTCCTCCTCCTTGTTCATGCCCTTTTGTTAGATTTCTTGCCCTCTTGGCCTTTCTCCCCCAATATGTTGGTCTCCCTAACCGTTGGAAAGGTCGACGCTGGGGTCGCCGTCCTTTTGACCCAGGATAATCGACTCGTAAGCTTCGTCCTCTCCTCAATCTGTGGCCTTATTTCCGCAGGATTAGTTGCATGCAGCAAAATTGCTTCCCGTCTATAAGTGACTGTCTCTTGGGTTTCTCCCTTGCTTTAAACGAAGCAATGGCTGCTTATCGGATAACCTCGCTCCTTGATGGGCTTGCCCAGGAACTCTTACTGATTCTTTTCCTAACCAACCCAGATCGAATTTCCATCTGTCCTCCTCCCAAACAATATCACCTCTGGCAGCATCGTTGACATTACCGTATCGCGCAATCATTCCGCAGAGTCAGCGAGCACTGCCGCTTTCCAGAGTCTCCAGAAACGCATCCTAAACACCTACGGCGTCAAAACCCCCTCCCCACCGATTCTCCGCCTTCGCAACGCTACGCAGACGTCCCTCGTTCTAGAATGGGATCCCATCGACCTAGCAACAGCATCCCTGAAGTCGCTCTCTCTTTACCGTAATGGCTCCAAGGCTGGGTCGATACCCAGGCCTCTAGAGACACGCAGTACCAAGATTAGCGGCTTGGCCATCCACACGGAATACATCTTCCATCTCGTTCTGCGCACCACGGCCGGCACATACCAGTCGGAGAAGCTGGTCTGCCGCACACACAAGATGACGGACCTCTCCGGTATTACCGTCACAACGGGTGTCCTACACCCGCAACGGAAGGAGGCTCTCGGTGAGGCCCTGGAGCGCATCGGCGGAAAGTTGATTGACTCCGTCCGCATCGATACCACACACTTCGTCTGTTCAGAAGGGAGGGGTCCACTGTGGGAAAAAGCCGTGGAAATGAATATCCCCGTTGTGGTCCCTGAGTGGGTGGACGCATGTGAGGCCGAGGGCACCATTGTCAGCGTTCGCGGCTACTATTTGAATGCAGACCCCAAAGCCAGACAGCTAGGACCAATACACGGGTCAACGGGGCACCAGCGCACCACATCCTCAATGACCTCCAACATGCGCCAATCTCAGTCACAATCTTTACCGCGTCCGACCACCCAAGAGGAGCGAGAGCAGAATAGCACACCTGAGCCTCCCCCGACGCCCTTCCCAGGAGGCGATATGAGCGGTCAGCCAAAGGCAGATGAGAACGATTTGGTTTCATCGGATGAGGAGGCAGAGTCAACTCCGCCGCCCCCTCCTCCGAAGGACGAGACAGGTATCCAGACCGACCCGGCCGAAACGCCTCCACAAACAAACGGGGATTCCGCCTCCAAGCTGGGGACAGAATCTCTGCCCAATGTAGAGGATATGAAGGATGATGAATCGGAAGACCATGAGGAGAGTACACATGACGAATCGGATGGGAAAGAAGCAGGCTCCCCAAGCACAGGTGATTCGAAGAAGGGTAAGGGAAGGGACAACGGTGAAGCAGACTTTAACGAGGTCCCTCTTTAATTAGATATGAAGTTTTCAGCGTTCTCGAATACTGTTTTTCGTGTCCTGCATAATATAGCTGTGTTCCTTTGACGGGTTGTCGAATTGGTGAAATGTACTTTGTCTCTTTTCCTTTCATGCCTTCATGTATGCCTTATAGTGTCTTTCACCCAATAGTTCTTTCATCTTTCTCTGGTTGCTATTATTGTGTATAGTATATATTTTAGATTTCCCTGTCCGAGAAAGCCTAAATTTCTAGAAAAAAAAAACATTTTTGCACCATTGTAGCGTAAGTTGTATTCAGTGTTGTGCAGTTACCTAGACCCTAGATCTCCTTGTAGTACCTAAAGTTATATATCCTGCCCCACAGCTTTATGGACGAAAGGCCTACCGAGAGAGGAACACCATGATTAGAAAATAAGTTATGTCATGAACAAGATACACGATAAACATATCAAAATAAGATATTCTACTCTGTATTATTATAGCCGTTACACATATAATCCGAATAACTTTCGTTGAACCGCAGGCGAGACGAGACATCGAGTCGCTGGTACCCACTGTTCCGCGTCGACAAGCTCTTCGTCTTCTAAATGTTCAGATCGTAAATTTAAATAGTGTTAAACTCAGGCTATATGGTTTTGGGACCTCTAAGAAGTGCAATTTCAATGTAAATAAAAAAAATAGTTATAGAAACCTGGAATAGTTTCCATTGTCTTGTAAACAGGCCAAGACCTGGGAAATTATACGATGACATTATCTTGCACTCTAACCCGAAGAGTTAAACTTCGGATTGATGAATTCACCCATGCATGGGTCGAACCCAGAAGGTTCATCAGGTTACCTGGATCGAAGGTAACAGCTGGCAATACCCAAGCTGCTCCGGGGGTTTGGATGGCGATGAGGTATCAAGGATGAAGGAACTAGTTATTTTGGAATTTGAATTTTTGATAATATCAGTCGACCATTACCCATCAACACTGATACGAGATGATAAGGGGAGGGGTTGGAGGCACCATCGATAATGTCGGGATTCTGAGCGAGTTGGAGATGGTGAGAGATAAACCACATGTGGCAGTGGTGAGAGTTGGAGATTAACCAAAACCCCGCGTTTTAAAGGAGGAGTACAAATAGGACGAGTAGCCCCCCTTTGTCCCGCGACTTGCCTTTATTAAGCAATCCTTATTTGCCTGATGATATCCCCTTCCATTCTAGGAAAACGTCATTTTAAAGCTTAACCCGAAGAAGAGAAGATAGCATCACAAATGGCTGGAGATGAGGGTTTGCATAAACTCCGCCCCAAGGTGATCATTCAACCACTCCACAACAGCATCCCCCCGGAGTTGCTTCCTCGCTTTGACCCGGTCTACGCAGAGCACTATGGCAAAAACAATGCAGGACGGCTTCACACACATGAGGTGCCGATTGAGGCCTTTCGTAAGAATCCTGCAGAGTACTTAACCGCATATGGCCGTGCTACGGGACCGGATATCTACCGTATCACGGAGCAGATGTGCCCAGTCAACGGCGGAGAGATTAGAGTCCGCATCTTTGAGCCAGCACCGAGAGTCGATGAACAGGGCCAGCCGGAAAAGAGGGCCGTATATGTCAATTTCCACGGAGGGGGTTGGGTATTTGGTGATCTCGCAACCGACCATGACTACTGCAAGAGATTAGTGGATGGCCTAGACGGCCACCTGGTAGCATTTGATATCGACTACCGACTTGCACCTGAGCACAAGTATCCAATTCCCGTCGACGATTGCTGGGCTGCATTCAACTGGGTTAGTCCCTTCCCCTTTCCTTCCGGATCCTAAACGCAGAAGCGATAGAATGAATCACCCTCTGACATCGCATACCCTCTAGATTCGGTCCCAGAAGGCGGAAGAGTTCAACCTCGACTTGAATAGAATAGCAGTGGGAGGAGCCTCCGCTGGGGGCCATCTTTCCGCTGTGGTGGCTCACCTCTGCCGTAACGCGACCATCCCTCTCGCCTTACAGGTTCTGGTGGTCCCCGTCTGTGACCTTCACAATGTGTTCTCCCCAGAAGGGGAATTTGACCGAGAGAATTGCCCCTATGAGTCGTACCGGGAGATGGAATATACAGTAGCCCTGCCGGCCGCAAGGATGTCGTATTTCCATAAGCATTTCCTTGGTGTGCCTCGACCAGCTCCCTCGGACGATGTGAGTTTATTGACAATTTCCCCCCACAAGTCTTCAACAATCTCATTGTTCTCCCTCACAGGACTGGAAAATATCCCCCATCTTGGCTCCCAGCTTTGCGAACTTGGCACCGGCTTTGGTCTTCACCGCCGAGATGGACCCTCTCCGGGACGAAGGCGAAGTATATGCGGAGAAGCTCAAGTCTGCAGGCGGACGAGTGGAATTGATCCGGGCTGCAGGAGCTCCACATACTTTTGGGGCATTGGACAGCATTTTGGAATCGGGACGGATGCTGAACGAGAAGGTGATTGCGACAATGCGAAAGGACTTTATTTCTTAGTTTTTCCTTTCCCTTCACCTGTAAATACACAATCCATTGAGCTTTGCACTACTTGCTCTGCAATGGACCTGAATCAGACGAAGCTTGGAAAGGGTGTTGGTTTACCCGCCAATTCCACTTACCGTACCGTACTGGATCATACAGTGCTTCTGAGCACCCCCGTATAGAAAATCGGGATGGTTAGGGTGAAAATAACCGGAGTCATACCGAGTCATACCGGCCCGGGAGATTTCGGCAGGCGAATTCGGATGGCAGCGAAAAGCAAAGAAAAACGAGTGAAGTTATTCTTTCCATGCGAGATCGTTGAGTCGGCCGTTTTTCGGAGCGCTTTTCCCTCTTCCTTCTTCTTCTCTTCTTCCTCTGAGTCTGTCGTGTTTTAATTGCTTCTTACTTCTGTTTTTTCTTGGATTGGGAATCTGAGGAAGCTGTATGTCGAGCCAAAACGTTAATCTTTTTCCCCCTGTCTTTTTTCTAATTACCACCCTGCTAGGCTTCTCCCTTTTATAACCAGAGTTCGGCATTAGTCTTTCGTCATGTTGACCTCCTCGCACCCCTCCCGAGCCGCGGTGCGCTCGATCACACATGCAGTTGCTCGAGCGTCTGTCAGCTCCCCCGCAGTTGCCCGCAATGGCCTGATGGTTGCTCCCTCCCCCGCTTCTCTCAGCTGCCGACGCTCCCTGAGCTCCAATACCCGACACCTCCAACAATTCCCCCGCCTTCAGTTCGTCCATCTCAACAAGCGAGCCTTCAGCTGTACCGTGAGAATGGTATAAAACTTTTCCTCGATCTGCGTATTTCTATTGGTTGCCGAGCTGGGGAATTCCTCAAGCAGAGCCTACCTGTTGTGATTGACTGCTCCCACGAGTGGACGTCTGGTTGCTTGTCGGGCTGGAATGGCGTGGCAACGTTGGGAGAGACATTATGCTGACTGAATCCTGGGATAGGCTTCTGAAACCCGTACCGAGAGCGATGCATTTGGCGAGATTCAGGTATGAACGACTGATGTGCAGCTGGTAAGGATTGGGCTAACCGGGGTTGCTGTGTAGGTCCCTGCCGACAAGTACTGGGGTGCTCAGACTCAGCGGTAAGAACATCGAGAACCCGGCTTCCCCACATGCAGCACAAGCCACCTTTGCAAGGCGCAAAGGATTGGAATGACGCGTGCTAATGTGAGTATGATAGTTCCCTGGGAAACTTCGATATCAACCAGCCTCAGGACCGTATGCCCGATGCTGTCGTCAAGGCTTTCGGTGTCTTGAAGGGCGCTGCCGCCGCTGTGAACATGAAGTATGGCCTTGGTAAGTAAATTCCACATTTCCATGGGTCCTTCAGGGCGCTGATTCTTGATAATGTATTAGACCCCAAGGTCGGTGAGGCTATTAAACAGGCTGCTGCTGAGGTTGCCGAGGGCAAGCTCCTCGACCATTTCCCCCTCGTCGTTTGGCAGACTGGTTCCGGCACTCAGTCCAACATGAACTCTAACGAAGTTATCTCTAATCGTGCTATTGAGATTCTTGGTGGTAAGATGGGCTCCAAGAAGCCCGTCCACCCCAACGACCACGTCAACATGTCTGCTTCTTCCAACGACTCTTTCCCCACTGCTATGCACATTGCCGCTGTCGTGGAATTAGAGAACACTCTTCTGCCTTCTCTACAGAGCCTGCGTGACGCCCTCCAGAAGAAGGTGGAGAAGTTTGAGAAGATCATCAAGATTGGCCGCACCCATTTGCAGGATGCCACCCCCCTTACCCTCGGCCAGGAGTTCTCTGGTTACGTGGCCCAGCTTGACCGCAACATCGAGCGTGTTCAGAACTCCCTCCCTCACCTCCGCTACTTGGCCCAGGGCGGTACCGCTGTCGGAACCGGCCTGAATACTTTCAAGGGCTTCGATGAGGCTATTGCTGCCGAGGTCACCAAGATGACCGGCACTGAGTTCAAGACTGCCCCCAACAAGTTCGAGGTCCTTGCTGCTCATGATGCTATTGTTGAGGCCTCTGGCTCACTTAACACACTGGCCTGCTCTCTGTTCAAGATTGCCCAGGATATCCGTTACCTCGGATCTGGTCCCCGTTGCGGTCTGGGCGAACTCGTTCTCCCCGAGAACGAGCCTGGCTCGTCTATCATGCCTGGAAAGGTGAACCCTACTCAGTGCGAGTCCCTCACCATGGTCTGCTCCCAGGTTATGGGTAACCACGTCGCTGCCACTGTTGGTGGCATGAACGGCCAGTTCGAACTCAACGTGTTTAAGCCCGTTATGATCCGCAACCTGCTGCACAGCGTGCGCATCCTCGCCGATGGCATGAAGAGCTTTGAGAAGAACCTGGTTGCTGGCCTCGAGGCTAACGAGCCTAGAATCAACACTCTCCTCCACGAGAGGTAATTTTCTCCCCCATTAGCCCTCCTTCACTGAGTACAAAAGCTGACTTTGCATTCTAGCCTGATGCTTGTTACCTGCCTGAACCCTGTTATTGGTTATGATATGGCTTCCAAGGTTGCTAAGAATGCCCACAAGAAGGGTATGACTTTGAAGGCTAGCGCCATGGAGCTCAACGCTCTGACCGAGGAGGACTTCGACAAGCACGTCCGCCCTGAGCTTATGCTTGCTCCTAAGGAGCACAAATAATTGAGTAAAGATTTTGTCCGTGGAAGGGAGTTGTTTCTGTTCAGACTAGAATAAAACTATATAGCGATGACCACCTTATTTTTGTTTATTACCTGTATACTGAGAATCCAATTGTATTATTTCTATTTTAGACCCTTTTGGCGGGTCTTCTTCCTTCTTCCTTTTTTATTTTTTTTCTTTTCGTTTTGGTTTGCTCTCTCTTTTGGTGGTTGGTTGTCTTGGAGTTGGCGTGATCTCCTTTTCTATTTTTGGAACCCAACTACTTATAGAGGGATGCCAAATGGTAGTAGTGAGGACTTTTCTACAACACCTGAAGAATATTTGAAAATTTAAAGCGAGAATTGAAGAGAGTCAGAAATGGGATACTTGGAAGGGAGATATCATTCATATAAGCTTGTTGTGGCCGACTATACACATACTAGTAGTACTAGTAGTTAGGTCGGGAGCTGGGGAGGGATCTATAAATACCAGGAGGGATCAAGTGGGACCGTGGTTCAGGGCTTTGACCGATTCTGATTGATTAAATTTGCCTTGACTATTAGCAGTACGTGCTTTATTCCCCCTTGGATTCATATTATCGACCTTTTTCTCCTTTCTTCATTTCTCAAACAGTTCAACTTTCCTCTTTCATTCGTAACCATCAGAACCCCCATTGCTTTCTTTCTTTACTGCCCTCACTTTCGATCACCCTATTCCTCACAACCCCTCCACAAGTACTCCACACTTTGCCTTTCAACCCCGAAACATCTATCTTCTAGTTTAAGCAGACTAGGGAAAAAAAGGATAAGGGTGTCGAAACCATTCCTCCATATCAACTCCTGTGAACATTACAACCACAACATTACAACCACCATGTCTAAACCCGCCCCGACCACTCTCTGCGCCGAAACCGCCCTCTTCTCTCCAAGCCTCATCTCCACCGCCGTCTCCGCCGAACTGCCCGAAAACTACAAGATTCGTCCCGCTCGCCGCACCGACTTCCACCGTGGCTATCTTGACGTGCTCCGCGTTCTCACCACCGTTGGCGACATTACAGAGGAGCAATGGAACCAACGCTATGATTGGATTACCTCTCGCAATGATGAGTATTACCTCCTTGTCATCTGCGATGGAGAAGACCGGATCGTGGGCACAGGCAGCTTGATTGTGGAGAGGAAGTTTATTCATTCTCTGGGCCTTGTAGGTCACATTGAGGATATTGCTGTGCAGAAGGACCAACAGGGCAAGAAATTGGGATTGAGAATTATTCAGGCGTTGGATCATGTTGCGGAGAAGGTGGGATGTTATAAGGTATGCTCTTTTTCTCTCGCTTTACGATTTCCCTCATGTGTTCTTTTTCTCTCTCTCTTTTTTTTTTTTTTTTTTTTTTAAAAATTTGCATTGGACTAATTGGTTTTGATGGATAGACGATCCTGGATTGCTCCGAGGCGAATGAGGGATTTTACTTGAAGTGTGGGTTTAAAAGGGCTGGGTTGGAGATGGCCCATTATTATTGATTTGAGGTGGATTGATTTGAGGTGGATTGATTTGTGTGGGGTGTCTCGGCATGTGGGATTTCACTTTTCATTTGATGGAGGATTCGGGTTCTTGCGGCGTTTTATACATTTGTGATTATGGGGTTTGCATTCATTGTGTTGTCCGGAGCGTTTTATATCGTTGAGAATAGACGCATAGATGTCTAGATGAAAGGAATGTTTCTGACCTGGAGGTCTTCTACATGGTTAATAATATTATGGAAAATTTATTTAGTCATGTACGAGATACCATCTGATTTCTGGGGCTGGACTCGTCGATCGGTATCATGTATTACTTTCCTATCTGTCCTTGAGTCATTCGCTCTTGAAACTAGTTATGGGGGTGGGTAGATAAGATCCGAGTACAGGTCACGGATGAGCAGACAATACGAAAGGAATCGTCATTCGCATGCACAATGATATATGAGTAACTTGGTTTACGCCGCAAGCGACAAGGAATCCTTCAGGTTGAACTGAATACACATGTCCTGTGAACCAGTGGGTGAAATAAAACAGAGGGAAAAAAAAAGATATTTGCATTTCCCAAATAATGAGTTCCCATTTGAAATATTGTTCAAGCCCATTTTATCTAGTCATTTAAAAAAATCACTCGTTAAACCATTTCCAACCAAAGCCAAGTTCGGTGTTTGCTCCTTGTCGGGTATCTCGAGTTTTCCATGTAGGTTCACTTTTCTTCAAAAGACTAGAACAAGACGATCGGATGGCAATCGCCTCGGGTCCGTTTTTCTTTTTCTTCGTGGTCGTCATCGTCGGTTCCCCGCCGTTCTTTCTGGTTGTCGATTTCCCCCATTCAGTTGTTTTAGTTTCCGGGGTTGGGGTTCATCTATCGGCCAAGAGTCAGTAATTTTTGCTCCCGTATTCCCAAAACCCATATTCGAGGAACTAGTGCCGGTTCCTGAGAATATCTCTCTAATAATCTTGATCTCTTATTGTGGTATGTAAAAACGTACCTTTCGCTTGCCACCGGTCATGGTAACGTTGACGAAACGGCGAGTGTATTTGAGACGCTTCATAGCACGGCCCTTGGGGAGCTTCTTCTTCTCCTGGGGCTCGACCTGTATCATTTGAAAGAGAAAAACTGTCAGTCCTAATTCTCACTCCCCATAGCTTTTTTGGCTGTTCCTCCGCTTCCCCAGGAGATGGGGTCTAAAATTCTCCCCCAGGATGAAACAGAAACCCATCCGCATCATCCTCGTGGCAAAGAAATGATAGCGAGATATCTCCTTTTAAACCCCCCACAGAAAACAGGCGCAAGTTGGAATAGAGTATTTCACGGTCTTCAACCTACCTTAGGAGTCGCAGACTTAACCTTACCCGCACGGGCGAGAGATCCGTGAACCTTACCCATGGCTGCTGGTGATGTGTAACTTGTCGGTTCGAGATGGAAAAGTTGACTGAGTCGCGGCTTGAAGGCGAAGGGGAGGGGGGCGGAAGGGGTGATTCACTTCTTGTGGGCAAATCGCGCTAGGCTGCTCGGTAAGCGAGATGCAAAAGTGGCTGGATGACTAAGTCTGCGGCTGAGCGGTGGCATATATTCTTGTCCCGATGCCCCAGGCATATGTACGCCGTTGAGCATTGTGAGAGACAGGGGATCGTTACTCCCGATTATTTTGGTATTTGATCTCCACTGAATTATCGCATATTGCTTCCATTGGGTGTATAATACTTTTGATAGATCTTTTTCCTGCCTTGAGTCTTCGGGCTGATGAGAATGCTGTTGTTCTCCATGCCTTAATTTGGTTAGGGTCCTAGGTAGGTTTGAGCCCTATGGACATTATCTTTGGTTGTATGCATACCGTATTGTAATTTAAGTCAAGGGATACTAGTACTACTAGTAGTAGAGGAGAACTACAGTACTACTAGTGGTACTAGCACTAGATCGCTGGACTATTCTTAGGGGCCAGTAATAGTTCATTCACCATATCAAAGGCAAATTTAATTATTTGAGGGTTTCTTTATGGTAGGTATTGCTGCCGATTGTATATCGAGACCATACTGTAGTAGAGTTCCCAGCCTATCGATTCAGAGAGATCCCCATGCCAGCCTACTGCTACACCAAAGGCGCTGTGAATCACTAAAGAACCGGGCATAGGGACCAAGCTGGACTCCGAGTGGTAGACGGAAAGCTACATGCTGTGGGTAATAGAGACCGTCATATCACATCCAGTTGCATTTCCTGGTCAAAAAATATCATGAAGCGCAAAAGATAGGGCCTGTTTGAGAGCCACGCGGTATGCTAAACCGCAAGAACATTCCACTGCAAATACGCCGATATGTTCATATGTTTTGAAACATTTTAATTTTTTTGTGTATAGAGAAGAACACAAATTCAAGCTCCAGGAACCTCCCAAATGCCGTCCATGAGATTTTCCTTCCTCTTCCCAAGCCCAAGCCAGACCTTTTCTATTCCGTTTTAACGAGTCTTGGCAGCAACCTTGGGAGCAAAGCCCTTACCACCCTGCTTGCTCTGGATGCGCTGAGTACCCTTGCCAGCGGCGGCGGCGGTCTTAGCCTTCTCGGCCTTCTTGCGGGACTCGGAAGCGGCCTTCTTCTCCTTGGCCTCCTTGATGGCTTGCTGGCGGGCAGCGGCACGGGCCTCGGGGCGCTGGCTGCGGCGCTCCTTGATCACATCAAGGGAGGCACCGACGATGGCGCGCTGGTGCTTGACGACACGGCGAGTGCGCTTCTTAGCAACTTCCTATTGATGTCGAAGAAAACTTCCCGTCAGCAATTGTCCCAACTTTCGTAAAATATTCTTCGCCCTTCCAAAATCTAGGATCTCCTATTTCCTGATACTCTCCCCCCTTCGATTGGCATGCCGATCTTTTGCCTGCCCCTACACACGGCTTCTCCTTCCCATCCTTGGGATCCACAAGACCAAGAAAGAAATGAAATAAAAAGGAAACTTCAATCCATAGGGAAATGGCGGTACTGACTTCAGAGATACCCTTCTTGTGCTGGCGACGGTAGAGGACGGTCCAGGCGATGCGGCGGGGGTTCTTGCGTTGGAGGAAAAGGGACTCGGACTTTCCATTCTGGAAGCGGAAGATCTTGCTGTCGCCACGGACGTACAGCTTACCCTATATTCGAGAAGAAACCAATCTGTCAACAAAATATCCTAACACTGCGTTTGGTGAATCGAAAACGTAGAATCCATCTTTCCGATGAGATAAAGGCTCATATAGTGGTGGGTGGCTTTGTTTTCTCTTCAAGTTGGCTGTATTTTGTGGACGGAACAAAACGCACCTTTCCAGGGTAGATCTTTTGACCGCTGAAGGAATCGTCGTAGGTACGCATCTTGAACGTTAGAGATGCGCAGCCGGATGGGACGAGATGTTGTCGGTTGGCGTTGGGTGGTTGATTCAAATCTCTCTGCGGCGGCGTGCTTGTTCGCAAGACTTGACATAATTGTGGTGCGGTGCGGAGCCTCGCTAAAGCGCGCCACGTGACCACCCCTGCCCTTGGCTATCTTCTCCATAAATACATCTCTCGCTGAGGCACTATTAAGATAATAGGAATAAGAATAAGAATATAAGAATAATTCTTATTATTCGTATTGCATTTATTAGCAATCTGCAATGCGGGACAGGATCTGAAGGGAATTTTTCTCTGAATAATGGGGTTAAATCAACTGTTTCCTATGGGTTGATGCGTAGTACATGGCAGATTCCAACCAAATCTCCAATCGGTTTCCGCTCTTTGGTCTCAAAACAATGCAGCTCTCCAACCCATTTGCTTCATTCCGGTATATTGTTGCCGTATGGAAATGGGTGAACTCCAAACGCCCAACCTGGTACCCTAGACTTGACTTGAATCGTGCCAATCACAAGGACCCCAAGGGTCGGGTTTGCACTCCTGCATGGTCTATTAGAGTGTATCTGGGCCGAGACAAAAGTAAATAATTACCTTACACTGGATATCTTGACATATTTCGTTAGGACAGACGCCGCAGCAGTCGGGGCAGACATGGCGTTCGCATCCTCCTGGGGCGGAGCACAACGAAAATGTACCCTCGTCTTTGGCGCAGACACCCAGAAAATCGATTATCTTTATGACCTGATTTGCTAGTCCCACGCTGTGAGGGTCTGAACACTCCTCAGCTAGCTTTTGTTGGGCTTTTCGGACGCAACATGCAGTATCGCAAACCGGGCAGTGTCCATTGCAATCCATGCACCATAGGTTTCTATGATCCCAAGGCCTGAAGTCGTTTACTCTTTGCGGAGCCTTAGAGCCACCAGGGTACCAATTTCTTGATTTAGTTCCAGTTACCGTGTAGACGTAGCTGATCTTTATTTATTATAAGAATTCCCGCTCAAGTTCACGGAGGGGTAGAGCTCATACTGACCAAATCATTGAAAGAACTTCTCCTTAGATTAGGCTCACTTTCAGAAGTATGCCTGACAACCTGCTCATCCTCAACAATTGATTGGCTCCTGCTCGATAAGAGACCACTGTTTAAGCCGCTGTTCGTAGCCTGGTGCTCTGAGAATCCCAAGTCAAAAAAAGCATAATCTGCGAGGGAATTTCAATCATTTTTAGTACCTGCTACAAGAATATGAGGGGAAATATCACCAAGGAACTAACCCCCAGGAGACCTTATATACTTCACGAAGGCTGGAGAGGTAGAGTTCGTCAACCGGGCTGGTTTGGCACCTTTTTTCTTTCCTTTACCCTCATGTGTAATATTGTTGCTAGAATCTTTTGGACCTGTCGGTTGTTTTTTGACCAAATCAGAACGAAATGTGCGAGATCGAACGCGTGGATTTGGTGGCGAGGACTGTGATTCCTGGATCGGCCCAGCAGATGTGTGCTGAGAACTGGTTGTGAAAGATCGGATGCGTTTTTTGAATAATTTTGTGCCGGAGATAATCTTACTGACTGGCTCTGCCTGTTTGGCTGCCGGGGGGAGATTAGTTACTGGAGTTTGAGGTAAAGAGAGCCCAATCTCCTTGCTGGCCGTTATATGGGGGGCTGTTTCGATCTGGTTTGTTATGTCTTCAGAAAAGCTATCTAGTCCAATACTATCAGGTGAACAAGTCAATAAGGGACTATTGTCGCCTTTTTTGCTGCTACCTTTTGTGTCTCTGGCAAGTGGTTAGAGATACATGAGCTCCAATCATGGGTTTGGAATTGATCAAAACTAGTGTTTTACCTTGTATGCCCTCTTTTCTTCTTTTTAGTTTTCCCTGGCATCTTGATAAATGAGGTCCTTGTAAGGTCCAGGGTTTATATTTCAAACTATGATTATCAGTTTATGACAATGAAGTTATGAAGATAGTAAAAAGAAATATAAGAAGAAAAACAAATTGGGCAATTGAGAGTGTTTCTGACAACACAAGGCGTTTATAGGCAGCATCTGTGATAGAATACTTTCGGGCCCATTCACTCCTCCTGGATTAAAGCTATAGTGAATAATTGATGTACGTTGCTCTTCGTTCCGAGAGGGAGAATGAATATAATGAAGTTTATTTAATTTAGGCCTATAAATAGGCTCATTCCAGTGAATTTTCATGTTCTCCTGATTTTAACAACTATAAACGCCAGTATTTTTATGCTATATGAACCGCCGACTTCTAAGTTTAAAGGACCAAGACTCACTGTCCTCCTTCATGTCAGGCACGAAAATATAACTTGCAATGTCATGTCATTTCTGAAGGAGGAGTTAGTGAAATTTAGACTAATACTATTATTGTGGAATTTTCCTCATAAATAAATCAGCAGGTAGATTGCAGAAGAACAAAGTTCTATTGAGTGTGGGATTCTATCATAAACATCGAGGAATCAATGGAAGCTCCAGTGAATGTAGCGGAAGCTAACCTATATCAGGATTGGGAAATGAATACCTAGACGGTTTTTCGCCCGCCCATCAGCGCATAGGGGATATAAAACGGACCAGAACCGAGGAAAGGCAATGGTGTATTGAGTGATATGAAGCACTGGTTCTCTCGAATATACGAAACAAGAGGGATTGTACCGAACGGTGTGAAGTCAGTCCAATGGCATAATATGGAAAAGACTAAAGGCTCATATGCTTTTCCTCATGGTCTCATCACAGCGTAGTTGCGCACTAGTTCTTTTGTGGCAATTAAGTAGGGATGCTCTCTCGATGGGCCTAAGTCATGGCGTGGGTTCTAGTCCATTCTTTCGCCGTTTGGATAGCTGCCGCCTCATCCTCCTTCCAGCGTTGAGCAACATCGTTCGCGAGTGGGTCATCTGGATTTGGGGCTCCCAACAGGATTTGGATTGATAGCAGGATAGTACGGATTTGTAGGGCAGGGGACCAATTACCTAGATGCAATGATCGGTCCGGTTAGATATATAGTGGCAATTGAAAATCTCCCCAAGGCACGTACTCTTCAAGACGTCCAAGCAGATCCGTCCAAGCCGGTCGATATTGGGATGATAAATTTTGGTCAGGAATCGAATTTTAGGTGGACTCATCGGGTAATCTTCAGGCAGGAACAGTTCGAGACGGAAAATTCCACCTTTATACCAATTAATGACGGGTTGATTTTCGCACATTACCTAAAGGACACTCTACCTTCATATGGTGATTGTGCGGGCCCATGAATTGTAACGTCAAAATAACGTAGGTTTTCTTCGTGAGGCACAGCATTAATGCCTGGGACTCTAGAGAGATGGTTGGGTTAGCAACACAGATTTAGCTATCTTCTGAGTATTGTAGACGGCTTACGGCTCCGCCAGAAGGCGCTCCGTTTCTTTCACTATTCTTTTTGGCAACGCCAACGCCATTTTTGTATTGTAATCCGTGTCCTGTGCCTCACGCTATACTAGGTGGGGTGATCCTTCTTCAATGAACTTTGTCCCTTTCGGAGATCTTCGTAGTTGAATATCTCACGCTGAAGGGAAAGAGGCGGTAGGTTCCAGCTACAGGGAATGATGTGAATTCCAGGCAGGATCAGCTTAGGAATTCTTTCGGCAGGATAACCTTTGTAGGTAAACAAGAGAAGATCGATGGGAAACGACATAACTCATAGAGGGGCAGTGCGCTTTGAGGATGGCGCGCTATCCGTACCTTATACAGGAAGCCTAATACGCCACAAACGCAGCATCTTGGCTCCGATACCTGTGTCTCCAATGAGCTCTTGGGTCTAGCGTTGCTCCCGCATCACTTATCACTCCACCTTCTGAAGCCTACTGGTACTGTTAATAGCCATAGCAAATTTCCTAAGCTCATCTCTTCCGCCTTTAACTTTAGGTAAGCCAATTGGTCCGGGCGAACCTCACCTTGAGCACTAATTCGAGCTCTTTAGACCCCTTGTGCTGCAGTCCTCCGCGCCATAGGTACCACGCTGAGTACCTGGGTCGACCGAACAACGCGCAATGCGCGCGAATCGATGCCTTGATATATACCAATCACATAGCTGATCACAAACGCTTTTCCGCACCTTAACGAGATGAGACTACCATCTAAGGTTACACACCAGTTGCCGCCCATGTGTTCTCTGGTTTCTTGAGGCTGAGTAACCGTCCAAGCTGTACCTTGATGACGGCACACAAACAGGCCTGTTGATAGACAGTACTTGATAGCTGATATGTCAGACTCCAACGAACCAAGGCCGTTGACATCGGCGTTAGAAAGTCCGACTTTCGGAGAGGATAGTTCTTTCCATGTGGACCAACCGGTTGGTTCTATGTCGATTTCGCCATGTGGGCGTGATGTTGTGCTAGCTTCGAAGGAGGGCCTTCACGTTATTGATCTGGATTCCCCATATTCGCCGCCTAGGTATCTTCCGCACCATACACCATGGGAAGTCGCAGACGTTCAGTGGTCTCCGTTTGCTGCACGAGACTACTGGGTCGTAAGCACTTCCAACCAGAAGGCTTTGGTGTGGAACTTGGCAATGCAAACTTCCCAAAACTCTATCGAACACGTCCTACACGCCCACACACGTGCAATTACTGATATCAACTTTTCTGCACACCATCCGGATATGCTAGCTACCTGTGCTGTTGACAGCTTTATCCACTGTTGGGACCTTAGAACTACGTCTCGGCCTGCTATAACTTTCTCTGACTGGTTTGCGGGAGCTACTCAAGTGAAGTGGAATAGACAGGATCCCAATGTCATTGCTAGTTCTCATGATAAATTTCTGCGGATATGGGATAAGCGGATGGGTGCCTACCCCATCAGGTCCATCGAAGCCCACGATACAAAAATTTATGGTGTTGATTGGAACAGAGTTCGACCCGGAGCCTTAGCAACATGTTCCCTGGACAAAACAATTAAGTTCTGGGACTACAAAGTCGAAGATGATGTACCAGAGAAAGTCATTAAAACTCCTTTCCCTGTTTGGCGAGCAAGAAATACCCCTTTTGGTTGGGGAGTTTTGGCGATGCCACAGAGAGGAAATTGTGACCTCCATCTTTACAGCCGCAAGGCCGGCGAAGGAAATGAATCAGACGATAGTCTCCCTCCAGTACATAGTTTCCCCGGTCATAAAGGCCAGGTGAAAGAGTTTCTTTGGAGAGCACGTGGTGGTGTAGTCGATGGCATTGATCACAGAGAGTTTCAGCTAGTGTCATGGGGAACCGATAAAGAACTTCGTTTGCACCGAGTTGACCCAGAGATTCTACAAAGGGTTGGTTACGAAAAGGGAAAATCATATATTTCCAATTTGAACGTCACTCGAAAAGGAGCAGTGTACAGGACATTCCGTGATGAATGTGTTGGCCAGGAATATGAAGATATTGATGCCGTGTCATCAACCTTCCAATCCATTGCCCCTTCATCATCTCAAATGAACACCATATCTGTCCCATACTCTCGGGCATGGATTCAAGGAAGCAATGCAGACTCTCGAATAGGTATGCAGGGCAGGTCAACATTCCGGACCGAAACCAACCCTATCTCCTGGATGCGAGGCGTAAAGATATCAGGGTGGGATATCGAAACCTTGGGAGATGAAATAACACATGTGGGCGAGAAATTTACGAAGGTGGCTTTCGAATCGGTTGACATCAGGCGACGAAAAGCAACGATATCTTTACATGGGCCATGGGGCCCGGATGGCGTGTCGCTTTTCCTCCGGGTGGACATTAAATTTCCACCTGATTATCCTCGCGACGCAGTGCCGATGTTTACCGTACAGAGGATCACGTCGGTTACTGATCAACTTGCTGAGAAAATCATTGCAGAATTACAGACGATATCAGAGACATACCTTTCACATAAGAGAGGGTGCCTCGAAGGCGTTGTCCGTTACCTCTTAGGCGAAAGCAATCTTGAGGAAAGCATCGCTTGGATTCTGGGAGAAACGGCGGAAACGGTGAAGTCTCCAATCCACGGTGAAGGAGAAGAATCGAGTGATGAGGATGAAGTTGGGCTATCCCAGAGCCAGGAGCTTGGAATGAGCTCCGAACTGCTTCGGCCTGTTAATGCTAATGTGATGGTTCCCATGGCCAAGATATGCGGTGCAGTCTGGGCTAATGATGGTCGCTTGGTGTGCTTTTTTCCTACCAAAAAAGATAATTCGGCGTTTACGTTGGAAAACCTAGGTTTCAAAGAGATGACAAGGCTGTCAAGATCCGATAAAGTTTTTGAGGGGTTTGGACGCTTACAGACAAGCTCACCTGGGCCACGTGTAACCGGTACAATAACAAGCACTGACGATGGCACTTCTGAGTATTCCGATGATTCCGAGGCTGAAACCTCCAGTTCTTCGGGGTCCTCTGGTATTTTGTCAGGGCTACAACACCGATTCCCCACACCTCAAACCTGGCGCAGTGCTGGCTCCCTTGGATTGTATCGACCACGCTCAACGGACAACTCCCAGAGATCGACGGTTGGCGGGATGACCACAAAGTCGTCCGATAATCCTCAGAATGTTGTAGCTATATATGACTTTAGTGACATACTACCAGCGAAACGTGCATTGGCGAGTAGATACCGTATCTGCGGTAAAGTTGCCGATGTATGTGCTCACAACTCTGCAGTCGCTCTTGATCATGGCTACCACGAACTAGCCCGGATCTGGGGACTGGTCAAACTTATCTTACACGAATGCAAATATCCACAGGCATCGCCAGTGTTCAATAATGCCGAGAAGGGCATGCATATCCAAAAAAAGGATAGTGCCGTTGACCTGAGCCTCGACGCGGCAAATCAGGATATCTTTTCTAAGGAAACGACAGGCAGCGTGATTCAATGGGGAAACCATCCATTCGGCGGTCATTGGTTAGTTCCTGCTCTGTTTAGGCATTTTGAACAGATTGGCGATGTTCAGATGGTTGCAATGCTCTCCTGTGTTCTCTATGAACCAAATCTGGAAAGAATCCCCGCCGAAGGAGAACCTCTCAGTAAGGGGAGTGTATCTAGACGAACAGAGAGCCAGTCTTTTTCGTTGGAGTTTTATGCCACCCACACTCCAGTACAAAACAAGTCACAAATGGTTACCCCTCTTACCTCTACACCAAAAGATAGCCATGCAACTCCTCCAACTCATAGCTCTGGGCGATCATCTTCCGAGATATGGCGCAGTAGCACTACTCCACCATTTTCTACGGGTACAACACCGCCCTTGCTTTCTCGCGCAACCGGTCTGGCGGCGGACAGGAAGATGGTCGGTCAGAATATGTCTTTGGCTGCTTCTCCTGACCAACAATCACAGCCGCGAAGTGGATCCGGATTCGGTTCTGTTCTGGCTTCTTCTTTGTCTCGATCCTTTACGTTCGGCCCGTCCTCAGCATCGCCTCCTGCGAATGCCCTTCTCAAGAAGAAACCCAGCCCAAGCGGCAGTCCCCATACAGGAACCACGTTGGGACTATGGCCCACTAGTGCCTTTGCAGCTAAACCTGTTTCTGCAGTACCCGACTATCTCACTACTTCGACTGCACTAACGTCACGAACACACTCGGACACTGAGAGCGAAAGACCTCAGATCAGGGCTTCTGGGAAAATCCAAGCAACCTTGAAAAACCAAGGTGTTTTTGATGACTATGGTAGTACGCTGAACTCGTTCCTCGATCCCAAGAAAGACCGGGTGTATCGAGCATACCGTGCAGCTTACGCCCACCTGCTCTCGACTTGGGGGTTGCCGGTTCAGCAAAGTGAGATGCTCAAAATTGGTGGAGCTGTATTACAACCGAACGATAGTCATGTTCGCCACTGGAATCCCAACGGACCAGAGGACTCTTTTTCACTTTCGAGCTTTGGGCGTCGAGGCTCCACTGGGGTGAGACCAGTGGTTGGAAGCGACAACCAGGGCCTGGAAATCCAACGGCACTGCATTCGGTGTGGCCAAGCTCTTCAGCTGCCCATATTCGCAACTCAAACTGTAGCGGAGACAAATGTGAAGCCGCATATGAAGGGAAACAATCCGTCACTGATCTGCCCCAGTTGCCGACCCAGGCAGCCGTTGCCCTTGAAACTTCCCTGCATAATATGCGGCGAAGTGGTAGAAGGAATGATTACTCCCTGCCTCAGCTGTGGCCATGTGAGTTGTTTCAACTGCTATCAGGGCTGGTTCTCGATGGCATTATCAGACACACTAAACCGTGGGGATAATCCTCAAACCTATACCCCCAGTGAAGAGCAGGAATTCCAATTTTGCCCGAGTGGCTGTGGTTGTAAATGCTCAGACCACACCGTGACCGATATTCGTGCACCATGGAGCCCATACTCCCCAACACATGAAAGTGATAGCTCCATATACAAAGCCCCCAATAGGCGATCGGAAGGGCTGTCTGGGCCAAACGAATTTACGGCCAGTGCCGGCCCACCTGAAGATGACCTCGAACATTGGCAAGCCTCCCCATTCGCATCCCTTGCTCGAGGCCTTGGGGGTGGCTTAAGCAGAGGTTTACGTGGAAAGGAGGAGAAACGGAAATCCAAGCCGTCAAACGCCCCCTTTATGCCTAAGAAATCATCCATGAACCAAGTAGCAAGCTAACTTCGATCATGGATATATTGTATATTTTACTCTCTTTAGATAATATTTAGATTCATAACCAGTTATATCGACTGACATAGAACGAAATGTCCAGTCGCGCGGAATATCAAAACACGAGCATTATTGCCATCTTAATATTTCAAACGTCCTTTTTTTTTTTTTTTTTTTTTTTTTTTAGCGAAATATGCAGTACTGCAATGGAGAACCGGTTGCCAAAAAGAAATAAATCGATGTACAGTGTTCATAGACAGTAATTTGCCAAATGAGACCTCTAGAGAAAGTAGCCTTTCGCCACCCAAATATCATTACTCGGACCGCGCCGCAGAGGCAACGAAACACCAAATAGGGTGACAATCCTAGCAGGGCATATGGTTTGTAGAAAGCTTAGTGCATAACGACCGCGACATGGTCGTTCATATACTTGCTGATGTCACCAAGGAAGCAAGCTGCTATAATAGACAATCCTCCAAACGCAATACTGATGTAGTAAACCCACTTGTAGCTCTCTGCGAAAGCAATCTGACCGGCCTTTACGACCGCATCGTAGGCTGCGGGGTTTCCAGCAATGCCAGGGATTTCGTGTAGCCCTTCGATCAGGGCTGCCCCAGTTAGTTGAATGGCTGACTCGATCAGGTGGGGATCCGTGATGTTCAACTTTGTCACCATGACGCCGCCGATGTAGTGCTCAGCATTGGGAACGAACTTCTCAATAAAGACGTTGTAATAAATTGTGTACCCAATACTGCCGCCGACAACACGAATGGAGAGGGTGAGGGCAGAAATAGTCGCGATCAAATCCTATTTTTGGTGGTTTAGCACGAATATATATAGTTTTGGTAGGTTTAAGGGCGGGGACGTGTATGGGCCACTCTCAACGAGGGTAAAGCACACCCCGTCTGGGGGGGTTAACAAACTTACATCTGGACAAATTATGGTGGTAATGATGGACGCTGGGACGACTATTCCTCCGATTCCAAGGCCGGCAACCGTGAGGATACCCCAGAGTTGATACATGTTGTCTGTATCAGCGATGGCCATGGCACCGCAGCCTATATGGAGAGAGAAGGTTAGCAATTTGGATTTTGGGATATTATGGTTAAAAATTATTAGGCGAACAAACCTGCAGTCATTAGAACACTGCTGACAATCAAGAGTTCCTTATTGTGACCCCGTAGAGCAGTGAGCAACCACAAGACAATGCAGGCACCACCCATGATACCAAAACCAATAGGAAGACTTCGGAGACCAATAGCAAGGGGATCATGGCCATAGACATTGTGCGACTGAGTGGGCCAGAACATAATGACAGAGAAGAAGTTTGCCCCAGAAATAAAGGTAATGACAAGGGTCATGCCTAGGGTCCAAGGTTCCTGCTTCAGACGGGTTGGAAAGATGGGATATTTTGCACCATAGATTTCCCAGAAGGCGAAGGCGACCAGCATGACTGCTCCGAGAATCAGGGGGACGAGGACATGAATCGAAGTCCAATCGTACTGTGTGTTGAGATGTTAGGTTAGTGCGTAATCTTTTTTTCTCTCCAAATGTTCATTAGCAAGGGAAAAGGTGATTTACCTGGTATCCACCCCATTGCATACCAGCCAGGAAGACAATCAAGCCTCCAATGCTGAGCAAACCTCCAACAAAATCAATTCGCTTGATAACTTCAGCCTTGGTCATCCCATCCGAGTTCGTTCGTGGTGGTGGGAAGTAGAAAGCCCCTGTAATGAGCAAGCCCAGGCCAGCCCACCCAGTACAAAACCAGCCAACATGGCGCCAATTACCTGCATCTGCGATAAGCTGAGCCCAGAGCACTGACGGAGCGAATGGAGCAATAGTAAAGATCAATACTGCAACATATTTTCCTCGTTTGCGGGTTGGTGCCATCTCGGATGTTGCAGCCAGCGCGGTCAGCTCGTTAACACCTGCGCCTGCTCCTGCAATCGCCATACCGGCTATGCTGCTGTCAATATTCAAGCTCAAACACTGGACGCATAGTATTCTCCAAACCACGTACCAATGAAGATATTCATGGTATTTGCTGTGGAACAAACGACCATGCCAATAACGACAAGCGCAGCACCAATCAATGCAACCCAACGACGTCCGATTAGATCTGAGAGGGACCCCACGAATGGACACACTCCGGCGAGGGCGAGCAAATTGGCCAGGACCTGTTATTCACAAGGTCAATAAAAACCAGTCCCCATATTTTTGGGTCTGTTGGGGACATACAAGCCACACCCATCTATCGGCTCCACCAATATCGGCGTAGATTAGCGGGGGTATACCTCCTAGAGAAATGGGGGGAAATATTAGATCATATCCAAGCATAGGGGATTTCCCACTAAAAGAAACGCACCGAAGAAGTATACTGGGATTTGGCTTCCGGTCCATAGGAAGGCCATGGCCGTGAAACCCATGAAGCGACGGAAGGTCATCTGCCGGTCGAATGGTTAATAAAAGCAAATTGCGCAAGAATGTTTTTCATTCTTTTCATTTCTATCACAATTATCACAATTATTGCGCCTACCTTGTCATTGCCCCCTTCCGAGCTTCCGGTTTCGTATGTGGCCATCTCCTGGTGGCTCACATTTTCCTTGAGGTTGGAAATTGACTGTCCTGCAGTCTTTTCGTCGTACGGAGACTGACCGGAATAATCGGTAGACGACGAGGAAACCATCTCGGCAGAAATTAAAAAGAAATCAACGAAGGCAAAGAAAAAGAAGAGGAAAGAGGAGCCTCAACGGGTGGGTGATACGTCGAGTACTGGCCCAACAAGAATCGAAATATACAAAAATAAACGAAAGTCCACTACAAGCTTAGACCAAGCCTGGGCATATTATAATGGCTAGGCATCAAATAGAAATAAGAAAAAAAAGCGCCCCTCCTCCGCGGGGTCCACGATGCTTGTATACTCAGCCAGCCCTGTGCCAAGCCGACGAAATTGATGAACAGTGGATGTAGGTAATGGCGGGTCAGGAAAACCGCAGGGAATATTTGAAACTAACCCCCGGTACTCCTGGATCCCTGAGACACAACCGAGGTATTTGGCTTCTTCTTAAGTGCCAGTGTGTAGGCGATTGCCGACAGGGGAGGTATAAACTGTGGTTGGGTGGCAGAACGCATTCGAGCATAAGGAGGTGTGGAGAATAAGGAGTCCCAAACGTGGAGATTAGAGATCCGGGGTTGTATTGGAGGCGGGCCATTTGCACTCCGATAGCGCCAACTCGACGGTTCTGATGCTAGTGCTTAGTGGCCTTCAAGCGCCAGGGTTCGAAATGAGGTAAAGGGGGGAAGCAGGAAATTACCTCTTGGTCTTATGGGAAGGATGCCAGTCACGCGTTTACCATGGTGGTCGTTTCATGCTTACTGGGAATTCTCACATAGCATCATCAGCCATTTATGAGTGTGCGAGCTCAATGGTCTGGGATATATTTCTATCGATCATATAGGGTATATACAACGGTAGGAATTGTAACAGGCTGGTCTAAAAATGGAATAAGTTTGTTTAAATGAATTGCCACGCCCTGCCATTCAAAGGAAAATGTCCCTCATCTTTCACCAACCTGTGAGAAAATCACCAAATATATTCAAACATCTAATTGGGACTCGGATGTTGGCCAAGAGATTTGTTGGATAGAATGGGATACGAGCTAATTGGATGCTAGTTAGGCGGCGGAGTGGCTCGACCATCAACCGGTTTCGCAACATTATGAGTATTATTGTTGGGTGCGCTAATAACGGTGTCCTATTCTTCGGAGCTTATAGCCTTTGGGAACCACGAAAAGTGCGGAAGCTTGGACTACCAACCTCCCCACAGGATCGCGCACTTCGCCTTTCACATATGCCTTTCGATCCGTGCTTCGCTCCTGGTCCAAAGTCGCATGAACAGAGTAGAAATTCCCCGAATACACCGGTGCCCGATAATTGACTTCTAGATTCGCAGTGACTGCAGTGCGCTCGGGGAGATTTTGGATCGCAACACGCGCAAGATGCTCATCGAGGACGGTGGCAAGGGCCCCTCCATGGACAACGGTTGGCCACCCTTCAATTCCAGACCCTAGATAGACGACATTGACTGCCTTCTTTTCCTTGTCATTCCAAAAGACTTTCTATCGAACCGACCAATCAGTTAGCGAGGAAGGAACAATCCGCCGAGGCTGAACCGTAATTATATAGCACGCTACCGGCAGTTTGCCAGACTCGGCATTGAGACTAATTTCGGTAGCTCAACATCTGACCACCCAGGAGTAATAGCCAAGAGTTCGGTAAATCCCACGAGGCGTCGATAAATTGTATGGCTTTGCGCAAAACAGTTTCAAGACAAGACAGAAGTCACACACCTGTAGCGCTAGTCCTCGGCTCCCACTCAGTGGCCCAGAGGTCATCCTCTGCCCTTTGTCTTCATCAGAATAGTTGCCATAAACATCGGCCTCCTCGTAATCCGGATCATTCCGCAGCTCTCTCACGATAGGTAAGCCATGCTCATACGCCCGACGAATTTCATCCAGTCTGCGTTTATCATCCTCCGTTCCTGGTATTGCCGGAGCGGAAACCTTTTCATCCATCCATTTACCAGCGAAAACACCCAAACCGCCAAATATCCCTGCGTAAAGGAGTCGTCGTGGCCATCGCGATGGTTCGGGATTGAGCTCTTGGGCGGCGGTGGTGCTTGCGCGTCTCGATCCGCGGGGAATTGACCAGGATATGGTTCGGGATTGAGGTGCGGCACAGCTCAAACGGGACTGTAGAACTCGACGAGGACCGAACATGATGCTTTACATTACAATCCCAAGGCGTGAATTTCATGTAAAGGGGGTGGATTTCAATAATGAATCCGAACCTGAGCAAGGACCATGAAATCCGGGGACCTGGTGGGGACACCCGAAGCCGAGGCATTTAATCACGTGATATATAATCGTTGCTGTCATGAATGTTGCTGATGGATTTTAGGACTTACAATTTTTCCTTGGGGACGAAACGAAAACTTTAGATATTGACTATTTTCTTAGTCTATAATCAAATTTCTGGTTATAATACGCCTGGCGCAAGACACGACTGATGTCTAACACACCCAAACAGTGGAAGTTGTGAGAATAAACGACTTGATTTGAAATCTATTGCTTCGTTGTGTCCTTCCCCCTTGATCCATAATCTGCTTAGAAAACGTTCACCTCATTAAACATGTCCATTCAACTGTGAGGAGCAATCTCAGTTGGCGGTAGGCAGGTCAACAGCGCGATAAAGAAGAATAAGGGCCGAGTGGGATTCACCTAGATGCGTAAACAGTTATTAGAGCCATTCATGCTTTCTCAAGCTACAAGATAGGGAAAGGAGTTAGGTACTTACCACCACCTGAAAGAGTTTCGATTTTTGATCCATCCACCTCGGTCACCTTATCATCGTTGAACCACCACCACTTTCCTTCAGCATCTTCCTTATCCCCAGTGCTTTGCTTTTTGACATATGATGTGTAATGACCACTATCGGCACTGGCGCCCTGGTGCGTAATCACACCTCGTAACTCATAAAGGCCGGACTTGTTGGTCCCAGTATCCGCAGTAAGCTTCGGGTTGAGGAGTTCGGCCAATTCCTTCTTAGCAGCGAGGATGGAAGCATTCTTTTCAGCCTCGTAATCCGCATCTGTCTTGAATACATCCGTCATCGAGGAATCCTCATCTGCCGGAGTCTGTTTGGTCTCCTCTTTGCGCTCCTCGGCCGCTTTTTTCTTCTGCATTGGCTCCAAGCTGGGTTCGGGCGCTTCTGCTGCTGCTTTCAATTGTTCCTCCCTCTGATGGGCAAGTTTTTGACGCTTCCGGGCACGCTCAACGTCAACCTCCTCTTTCCGAATATCTCGGACCTTGTCCCTAATTGGAATGAGTTGCTTCTTGAGCTCATCCGAGCAAAAGTCCACCACATCTAACTCGGCAGGGAAGGTGACTTTGCGCATAATCTTGGCCTTTTTCTTGGTTTCGCGTTTCCAAAAGAATCGAACAAAGTGTACTGTTAAGTATTTGGGCAATCGGGAGATTCGAGAGGTCTTCGTATACACAGCATCACGATTTAACAGAGGCGAGTTCTTTTCGATTTTCTCTTCGAGCCCGGCCATGATGCCGTCGTGCAAGTGGTTTGTTTCTTTCCCGATGTGGCAATCGAGCTTATAGAACACATCGGAGCTCTTTGTTGGCTGCTCGCCTGCCTCTTTTGCTGCTGGCTCATCACATTCGGTGACCGATTCAAACCTTCCTCCAAGGTACTTGTCGATGAAGGAAATCTCAGCAGTTGAATCTCCTTCGCCTTCCTCAATCATGAGCTTATTCCTTAGCTGGTTGACAATTTGTGACCAAGCCTCTTCCGCATCCTGTTGAGCATAACCATGACCGTTTTGATCCTTTTGAGCGAATTGAGGGAAAGTGTTCCTCAAGGAATTGAGGAACATGAACGGGGAAAACCCCTCCTGTGTCTCTGACATCTGTTTAAACAGATCTCGGAGAGAGGCAGTAAGATCCATAGAGGCACCAATTCCGCCAAGGCCCAAGCTGCTGAGGCTCGAGAGACTAGAAGTACCAGCAGAACTTCCAGAACTGCTGTACCTTTGAAGCTCCTGTTGGAGTTCCGGGACGCTTTTCAGTGTTTGTAGTGTTGAGTTGAGATAGCACGTATTCCCCAGGTTCTGTAAGCCAGCAGGAATGGCTCCATCTGCCCTCGCAACCTCTGCCTCTGTCATGTCCTCCAGAAATCTTACTGCTTCCTTTGGTCGCCCTAGGTCGCTAGCACCCTGACCCCCAGATGGGGTTCCCATCATCATAAATGTCTGGCCGGGTTTGGCGTTGAGAGAAGAGAGTAAGGTATCATCCTTGAGCTGACCTCCCTTGACGAGAATCTTCTGTCGTTCGGGCTCAACTCCAGTCATGGAGTACAGTTGATACTTGAACGTTTCGCCATTGGATGACGGGTCAAGCTCGACCTCATGACGTTTACCTTGGTGCTTCACGATAACTGCGGTGAAAGGTTAGTGGTGATTTCCTGAGTTTTTAAGATCATGTCTATGGTGCTATATACGTACCCGGTATAGAAGCCATTTTTTAATTTTACCCGGGATTATTTTGGTGGAAAAAGGAGCTCAGCCTCGGGTTGTTAGGGAAGAATGAAGTGCATAAACAAGTGTTGCTCACCAGCTCTTTGAGGAGCGTGGGGCTGTAAATTGCAAACAAAACAAACATCTCCAGGCTACATTGCGGGACGTCAACCAGACTGCCAGTGGTGCCCAGTGCCCACTCGCTAACCAGCTCACACCTCTCTAGTCTCTATCAGAAGGATCGCTTTTCGGTCAGGATCGTGTGCTCAAGAATTGATGTACTTGAAGCTGAACCATTGATTCCTTTGCTAATTTGTATCATATATACCCGTGAAGCTGGTGTTTGCCGATTCGCTACCTAGGCAACAAATCCAACCCCCCCCCAAGTTGCCGCATTATACGTCACCCCCTCAAAATGGTGATTTGGGCGTGTCCGGCTGTTGCGAACTGAAGCTAATAGTAATAGTCTCAATCACTGCGCCCGTATCTCCAATGCGTTCGGTCTTCCCTTACGGCCGCTCTAGCGATCTCCAACTTTGCTTCTCAGAACTCCGAGAGACACAATGTTCCCGAGATCGAAGCTGCCAGCTCGCCTGAGCTGCTTCTCAATCCCCTTACGATCTCACGAAATGAAAACGAGAAAGTCCTTATCGAACCGAGTGTTAATAGTGTCCGTGTTAGCATCAGAATAAAGCAGGCTGATGAAATTGAGCATATTTTGGTCCATAAATTCACCCGATTCTTAACACAGCGCGCGGAATCGTTCTTCATTCTCCGCAGGAAGCCGGTGAAGGTACGCGACATTCTTGTTTATCGAGGCTTCCAATTTATTGACGTTAACATGGGGTTAGGGATATGATATATCTTTCCTGATTACAAATTTTCACACAGAAGCCATGTTGAAACATAAGCTGGTTGATTTCATCATCCAATTCATGGAGGAAGTTGATAAGGAAATTTCCGAAATGAAGCTGTTTGTATGTGTCCCTCCTTTGCTGGCTGCCTTTGAATGGCGAGGACTAACTATTGCAGTTGAATGCACGGGCTCGATTCGTCGCCGAGTCTTTTTTGACACCCGTAAGTCTATCTCCTTCGCAAGCTAAATCTCCTCTAAATAATATCGTGCAGTTCGACTAGTCAATTCGAGGCATGTCCATCTTAGTCTCCCAATGATACATGATGTCAGACATGTTATCGACTATTTCAGCTTCTGTATGGGCGATCTAGGCTGGTATTGGGGATCATACTCTTGCTCGATGCTTTGTTCCCTTCCTTAGATCGTGGGATCGTCTCGAACCATAATATTCTTTTTAGCGATATCCGTTTATTCGCTTTTCACCTGCATTTTCTCTTTCCATGTTATTTATCTCACAGGTTGCCAATACGGCCTGCCACCTTGATATACTTGTTCCGTACAAATCATCAGTCCGCGCAACTCGAAAATCCACAGTAAATATCTACATTTCTTAGCATATATGATACTGAAATCACTCTTCGCTAACTCTGTCGCACTAACTAAGGCCATACCCCGAAAAGATATATGAGTTTCTACTCCTGATTGGTAGATATTAATATTTAACGAGAAAACCTGCTGCCACTAAAGTAAAGAGATGAATTAGGTTTGCAATGTTCCCTCTTCCTTGCGAATGATGTGAAATTTCCTTAGAGAAGAAACGAAGGATAAAGAATGCCATAATATGCGCCTTCATGCCTTATATTCCACTCATAACGTATTTCCTGTATTTTATCTACTCAATAGACTAACTTTATCAATTAAGTTAACATTGAAGATTGTCTCAGAAAGACAATGGTACACCTAGCAGACTATTCAGATGAATTCACTCTTTTTCGATTATATCCTCCTCATAACACTGAGCGGATTTCTAATATACCTAGGTACCATACTGCCATTGATTCATCATTATTTCCCTACACCACATCTTGAATCATCCCGCCTTTCCCCATCATATGGAAATCCCTTGGAATAGCTCCAAGACTTCTCAACCTTTCTATAACTCCACAATGAACCCCTTCACTCCACCTTTTGTACCTGGCTTCTTCCACACCCAAGGTCAGGAGATGGCCTCACAACATGCTTATCACAGCAACACTCATCCGCTTGCCACCGATACTGTCTTTGCCGGCTCTCACCTACACCTCGCGAAGCCCACGAATCCTATGTTTGCCTATCCATCTGAACAAGCCCAATTTATTTCACCTACCTTCCAACCAGTAACCCATTTGCCGTTCAGGCCTCCGCAGCTGGATATTATCTCACCTATTTCTCACCGTGTTGGTCCCTCGTTATTGCCTCAATTGGATAACTTTGATAATCAAAATACTAGAGGGCATATCCAGGGCCTCCCAACCCGTGGTACTGATGTTGACAAGGTCACCAAGCCTAGTGAGATGCCAATTGGCAGCCTAGTCCATTTAAAAGAACCTCCAAAATGGGGGGTTGTTAAAATTTCGAATGTAAGTCGCGCTGCTACTTAGACAACAGTCCTGCTAACAAGATTGGAGATTCCGTATTCAATCACAAAGCAGGAAATTTTTCAATTTCTCGGTCGCCAATCTCGGCTCATAACTGCCGACAAAGGATGCCCGATACATATAATAATGGAGCGTTCTACCGCAAAGACGATGGACTGTTATGCGGAGTTTGCGAGTTTGGCAGATGCCAAAGAAACGGTAAACCGGACCAATCGAATCTACGAAACAGGCCGTGCGCCTCGTCTTGGTAATCGCCATGTCGATGTGGAGCTTAGCTCCCAGGACTCTCTTTTGAAAGACTTGTTCCCTCGGGCAAAGTGCGTTGTCTGGGAAAGTGGCATGCCTTTTGCCTTGCCCAATAGCGATCCTTATTCTACCGGGTTTACGGGGTTTTTTACTAGCGAGGAAATTATCGGGGCCATTCGCCATGCTGAGATACCGCACCGTGTTAGTTCTTTCCCGTTCTCCCCAGATATCGGGAAAGAGCTAATAGTATTTTATAAGTCGCCGTTTTGCGACAAATGCCCCCAGCGGACTTACGAGTCTACTATCAGCACTCTTTACAAAGTGAGATCCATTTGCCATTTCAAGCAAATCCGAGTTTGCATTTGCATCGGCTAACGAGTGCGCTCGTCTTGACCTTGGATATAGTTTCCCTGGTATGCAACCGAGCTTTACACGATACAGGATCGCAACCAATTGTTCGAGCTGGCAAATCGCCACATAATATCTCTAGTTGCACGGATCAAAAGATCCAATACCGTTGGTCTTGATCAGAAACTCCTCATCGATCTTCTCCGCGCGGGATTGAATTGCCCTTCCTTTAACGAGCGACAGAAATACACGTTATGCATCAATTCAGAAGAATTGTCGGAGATTACCAAATTCCCTGAGATAGGAAAATGGTTCCCGTTTGATACCTTAGTGAAAATGCCAAAATTGGATGAGGCTAGACATCTGGTGAGAATTTCGGCTGCTCTCCCTCATTCCATTAGACCTACGCAAGCTAACATCTTTCTTAGTACTATGCACACCTAATTTCGAATGGCACTGTTCCAGATATCAGAGGTTTAGAGCTGTCAAACAACTTTCCCATGGACAACAGTCACCTCTACTCTCCTTACGGACGAGTCTGGTTTGAGTGGCCGTTACCTGCCGCTGGAGGCTACACTTGGGAAAATGCTGTTCGCCATGAGATGACTATCTTGACACACCTTGTCCGAAGTGGCTGGACCTCTAGCAGTAAAGCAGCCATAGCGAAATCGGCTTCTGTAGCTGATAAGACCGCGACTCGTACCGACTCGATTTCGCATGGTGACATTCTCACTGCCCCATTGCGTCGTGCCAGTGAGAGTACCAACCGTGGCAGCCCTATTTTTAACAATGCTGGAAGTTGTTGGAACCAAAAACATCTCCTGTATCCCTCCACTAAAGGACGTGCTAGTTACCTTGGGCACCGTATCACTCAATCTTCTCCAAATTGCCTTCCGTCATCCACGAACCAACAGATATGAGTATGGCCGGAGGACAGAAGAGGGTCACTGACGTGTTACATATTCTGTCTTTCTTTGCACTTTTTACCTCCAAGTACCGGGTCGCTAAAAGCGGACACATGGACTACATTTTACTGCCCCGTCTTTTCCATATCGTCCTTTTCACTTATTTCGGAATTCTTGCTCCGTTGAAAAAACGCGAGGATAGTTATTACCCCCAATATTTGGTGCTTGCTTGGTGGCAATTTGGGATGAAATCGGGTTTCAAACACCGAGGATCGTGGTTTGAGTTGAATTCAAAGAGTTTAGGAGTGTGAATGCCTATGTTCTTTGTTTTCCTCCTGAGTTATCAAATAATTAATACCATCGTCCCAAGTTATTAACGAAGGGTGTTGGTGTGGTTTTTCTCTATTGGGCTTAGCTTAAGATAACACCAATAAAATATTCCTTCGCTAAGATCAGAGTTCCGCATCGGTTTAAGATATACTAGGGGTATCGGTGGCTTTGTTTTGACGCGCTAAAAGATCCCTCTTCCTTAGCCCTTCTGCCCTCTTCCTCTCCCTGCGTTTCTCGGGGTCCTCCCATCCGGGGGGGGGAGCCTTTGTTTTTGTCATCATACCATCAGAGTTGTTTGTTGCACAGGCTTTCAATAGAGATAACTTGAACCTGTCCTTACGCTCCGAGTTTATAGAGAATCTTTCATTTGATATTGCAACCAACATTTGCAAGTATTCTTCCGTTACCAAGCTCCGGATAACAGGGCCATCTTCATCGGTACAAGAGCTATCACCATCACAATACCCGATGACAGACTCGAGTGAAAGACCCGCAGAGCGTACTGCAACGATAGGACTGGGACCATCATCCCCTTCTAGGCAGCGGAGGCTCTGTAAGCCACTCTCGCGAAACCCAGAGCTCGACGCAGCTGCTAAAGCAAGTTGGGCATGGTGAAGGCTTGCTGCCATTATGTGAAGGATCTGTTTTAAGAAAGTTGTTAGTTCAATAACCGAGACCCCGTCTTTATCAACATCTGCATGAGATAAAAAGTAAAAACGAAGAATGAGCAGAAGTAAAATGAAGGCCAGGTAGTAAACGGGGTTCCCAAGATGTAAACAAAGGAAAGGTTTTCGAAGCACGCCAAAAAAGGAACCCAGGGAGATGACTCGAGCTTTACTCACCATAGGCTCGAAGTGGAAACGCACTAAACGTGGGGCGTGGCCTTCTCTATTTGCACCCGGTGGCTTGCCATCCCCATGAACCATACCAAACATCTCATGCAGAGATTTAGGAGAATCTTTATCTCGCTGGATTTCATGGCCGGGACTGTTCGAATCAGCCCCGCTAGGATTCATGTTCAAAGGCTTGTGGGAGGTGTATAGCCATTTCCCTGCCCCTTTGCCACCGGAGGGCGCAAACTGCCTTTGTTGTTCATTCGTCTTTGTCTTCTGTTGATTCTTCCTTCCTTCCAAAAATACACTGATTCGACCAGCACAGCTGCTGGTCGTTACTAGACCAGGAAGGGCATTAATGTCACGAATGAGATCGCGGATCTCCTCGTCGACGGATCCCTTGGGGGAAAGATCTGTATACTCATCCCCTGGAGTAGAAAGCTCCGCGAGGATCTTGCTTTTGCGCGTCTTGAACATCTGAGGAATCATGCTTGTCAGAACCCCACTCATTGATTTCTTTTCTTTTCCTCTTATTTTCTTTTATCCTCTATCACCGTTTCTGATCGATTTCGTGAGACCTTGCTTTTAAAGAAAGGAAATATGCTTAAAAGCAAATTATTATTGGTGGGAAAGATACGAGAATTGGAATTTTCTTTTCCAGCTCTCTTTTTCTTTGGTCAAGAAAATGACGAAACTTTCTTTCGGGCTAAGTCAAATCAAAAAAAAGGAAAAGAACAGCCGTGGAACATTTTCGAAACTCAATATGCTTTGATGATATAAAATTTCGACAGTCTCAGCTCAAAATAAAGAATTCCGCATGGTTTCTTTGATAAATATTGGTATCAAAGCGGTTTGGTCTGCAAGCCCTTCTGAAGAGAGGTAGGTGCCTTGGAAGGGCGCACTAACTTTAAATGGTGCCGGAAGCAAAAGAACTCGCTCCGCCCCTTCCCACGCGTAAAACCACCCCAGTACCCGCTCCTTGGTCTGCGGTTCTTTGTCCTTGAACCGCCTGATGGAATCAAATCGGTGAACTCAACATCCAGGCTTGTCAAAGGATTTCAAGGTAACCGCAGTATGCCTTAAATGCCATCCCGTCGTCCCAATTTTCTCTCACTCCCTCCATCCCATCACTTCGTAACTACTCATACCCGCGGGAACAGCCCAAGGTCTATATCACTAGCACTCTCACAACCCAGCAAAACATTTTTGAAGTTCCAGACCTACAGAGTATAAACCATGCCACGATCGTCATCTCGGCCCGCTCCCGCAGCAGATGCCCCAGAAACGGCACCAAAACGCCATGCGACAACATCCGGAGCCTCAGGTATTGGCGCAAAAAGACAAAAGTACAATTCTAGCTCTCCCGACGCCACCCAGGCTCCTCGAAAGTCTGCTAGATCCACCGCCAAGAAAAGCAAATACTTTGAAGGAGACGACTCTGACAACGATGTTTCTGGCGCCGAAGACTCAAAAGCCACATCTCCTAACCGTAGCCCTAGAGCGGCAAAGAAGGGCGTTGCCAAGAAAGGAACGCCAAAGAGTGCTATCAAAAAACTGGTTGCCAAAGAGAACGGAGGCGCCCGATCACAAAAGAGCAGCCTTTTACAAGATAAAGCTGACAAACAGGAGCTGTGGAGAGAAGGCGTCACAACCGGCTTGGGGCCTGGAAAGGAGGTTTTTATCAAAAAGCCCAAAGCACGAGACCCAGGAGAATTTCCATACAATGATGAAACTGTACATCCAAATACCATGCTTTTCCTACGGGACCTAGCCGAGAATAATGAGCGAGAATGGCTTAAAGGTAACAAAGATCGACGATAAAACCGTTACCCTTCTTCCGCTCTGATCCATCACTAACAATATATCCGAGTGTAGCACATGATGAGGATTTTCGTGCCTCGAAAAAAGACTGGGAGACTTTCGTAGAAACTCTGACGGAGAAAATCATAGAGAAAGATGAGACAATTCCTGAACTACCTGCTAAGGATATGGTGAGCCTTCTACCATTGAACCGGATATAGAATACCTAAAGCTAATATAGAACCCTCTTTGGCTTAGGTATTCCGCATACACAGGGACATTAGGTTCAGCAAAGATCCTACTCCATACAAGGTATGTATAATCGAAATCTCAGGAATGGGACTTCCTATTTGAGCCTTGGGGTTTTAAAATGATTGATTATAAGTGATCTAACCGTCCTACTCGAGCAGACTCACTTTTCGGCCGCCTGGTATGCGAATGTCTAGCCCTACACAACTGTTGATTGTTAGCTAAGTTATTCCTCAGGTCTCGTACCGGAAAAAAGGGGCCTTACGCAGCATACTATGTTCACTGCCAACCGGGTTCTTGCTTTGTCGGTGAGTAAAGATAAATATACACAATCCATCCGTCAGCCCCCCTCCGGCCAACAGGTCCCCATCACACATACACGCTATTTATATTCTACCGGAAACAGAATACTTTTTTCTCTGGGGTTGGCCTTTCATAATCCACCTATTTCTAAGAGAAACATAATATTCGCCACAAAAAAAAACTCACCACCGACTCATGCTCTCTTTTCCGTAATCGATATCACCACAGAGGAACCGGGCTAACTTAGTTGTTTGCTGTTATCTATAGGTTCGGGGTTATGGCACCCTGAGGCTGATAAACTCGCTCTTATTCGGGAAGAGATCGATAGAGACTCGCCTCGCCTCAAGTCTATTCTGAGAGAGGAAGGCATGCGTCGCGAGATTTTTAACGGAATACCTAACGATGAAGGGAAAGCTGTAAAGGCTTTTGTTAACCAAAACAAAGAGACTGCGCTCAAAACAAAACCCAAGGTAGGCACTTTTTGGTTTCTTCTTTTGGTTTCTTTTCATTTTGAATCAATCCTCCTGTCAAGCAAGTGATGTATCAGTGTGATCACTGTCCATCATCCAATTCACCCCTTTGAACTTCCTTGGAACCCAAATTTAAAGCATGCGAGGAATTATGGGCTTGTTGGATTTACCTTATTAAGGATTCCATAATCCATGAAATCGCCTCGCCTTGCTTATTATTAGAATGGCAAGACGCTCGAACCGGGCCTCAAAAAGACACTTCATCCGTGTCCTTTCCAACGGCGTTTTCTTCAATAAAAGCTTAACGACGTCATGGCTATATTGCCTCAAGGGGGAGGTCTAATGGCTAGAATGCAAAAGAAGAGCTGGGAAGTTCTCTAAATGGACTTATTTGATTTTTTTTCTGCTCTGAAAAGATACCGCCCTGAGTCGAGTCTCAAAAGGAGTGCTTTGATCACACAAGCGCAGCCGCGGACAGGTGGTCTGCTTGTGTTTGGGTCGTTCCCCTTTTTTACAACCCTTAAGCTTCGCTGTTTGGCTCCGGCTGGCCAAAAAGTGGTTTTCCTGGGTCCGGCGCGGCAATGGCCTCTGCTGACCCCACAGGGAATCCTGGGTTTGGAGGAGTTTTCTGTGCCGTCTCGTCCCCTCCCATGGTTCAGCAAACAGCCATCCTGGTGTTTTTTTATTTATTTACTACAACTTGCAATCACGATACTAACGATTCTGCTTCTTCCTCAGGGCTTCGATTACGACAACGAGAATATCGAGCTTCTTCGTCTCCGCAGTTTTACCATTGGCAAACCGCTAACCGACGAAGAGCTTTTGAGTTCTAACGCGCAGGAGTCGATCACCTATCTCATTGGTATCATGGAGCCATTTGTAAGCAAGATTCTAACCCTTTTATTGTTCAAGCGTCTTTTTGGCCTTCTCTCCACCTACCCGCGCCTGCGCCTATTGGATCTTAGTCCCCATCAATTCCAGGCCGATGCTTCCCCCCTTGTCCCCTCTTTGTCTTTCCCTTTCTGGGCACTTCAGCGGTGTGGCTTCAGCCATCACGATACCCACCACCCCATCAGGCATTCTCGAGAGGGTGGCAGGGATGGCCCAACGGAATTTTTGAAGTCTTCTTACTGACTACAAGAAATACTATCATATAATAGGTTACGTATCTCAACAGCGTGGTCATGCCTGACGCACTGGGCCAGGATCTCAGCGATGGTTCCGAGTCTTTAGATGTCTAGGACCCAAACTTCTCGCCCTCTTTACTGACAGAATAGAAGCCTGTCGCCCTGTGGCAACAGTATTATCTTGTTACTCCCTGTAGGTGTGATTTTGCTTATTTCTTAGAATATCAGATGGCACAACTACTTTTCTGATTTGCCTCAATCGGCGTTCTTTGTCTTTCTTTGTCTTTTGGGCTTCTCTTACTGCTTTGGATTTGAATGCACTTTCTCTTAGGTTGTCTTACTCGTTCCCCAAAATTGTTGCTTCCCAACGTGAATCGTAATCCCCTCCTTTCCAGGCGACCTGAAAGCCTAACCATCAAGATGGGTCACCTGTGATAAGGAACACCCTTGTGTTTCTGGCTGTGGAGGGGTGTCGAGACTCGAATCCGGTCTGGGAGCAGTTGGATGCATTCGCTTCATTCTCTTTAGGCGAAGTTTGTGTAAATTCGTTACGAAACTTGTTCTGAGCTGAGCTAAGGACCTTCATACCTAGCCCCGGATCTTTCTTACCGCCAGTTCTTGTCCCCCAATGATGGCGGTCCTCGTGTCAAACCCTCGACAATCTGACAGGGCATCGAATTCCAAGTCTTCACAATAATATTATTGACGTGCATATTATGGCCTGCTTGCTGCCCGCGCGCCGCAACCGGCCCGTCAGACGTACCGCTAGGCCCATGACACTGGCTATCCCTCAGGACAGGTGATATCCACTTCTGCACGCGTGCGAATTGGTCCATGGTTCGCAAAAATTGCCCATTGAATAGACATCAGCTCTCTGCATCAATGCCCAAACTCCTTCCCCCCCCCCCCCCCCCCCCGGTCCCAGGGCCATGCAAAGTTTCTTTCTTGTTTGAATCCATCACTACGCCAAGGGTGGGGGGTTGTGCTTATGATTCCGTTCCTTTTTGGAACCGAGTGCTCCTTCCCCTCGGACTTTTGTACAATCTCGCCATTTATCGTAAAAACCCAGGAAAATCAAGGGTAGAGAGGAGGTGCACAGTCCATCCGGGAATAACCAACCGAAGCATCATGCAGATTGCGTCCTCCTCCGGTTAGTAGCCATGCAAGCCATGGAATTTGCGGCCGATGATAATCAATGGCAATCGTCTCGCAAGATCTCAAGAGTTTTTTCCCAATTTCTAGGTACATTCGTACCCAATTTCCCAAACCAGCGTGGAGGGAATGCGCCGCGCTTTCCTTTCCCTCCTTCATTTGGGATGCCATTCTCAAGAATAAAAAAAATATTATTATGGGTCCCACACCCCCTCCCAGACTACTTTTTTAGAAAGTTTTTAACTACTAGTCTTGTAAAAGGTAAAGGTATAAACGTTGCCAGGAGAAGCTAGGAATTTCCATTTTTTATGCTTGGATTTGGTTTGTGTGCGATAGTTGCCGATGGCGAAACTTAATATATGGTGAGGGCTGTGCCTAGCTTTCGGGCCCTTGATATGGGCCGATTCCGAGAGCAGGAAATTCGCCCTGACTAATACTCTTCCAGGCTCTGATCTTCTTGAAAGGTGAGTTATATACCTTAATGATATAAAGTTCCCAAGAGTATTTCTCTTTGAGGAACCTCATGCTCTCTTTCTAGCCATACGGTGTTTTTGGATATTCGAGGTGATTTGGGGAAGCAAGCTCAATTATCAAAAGGCTTTCCCGTACGGACTATGGGAATAAAAGCCATTATTAGAATAAGAGTTACTTCCAATCACAGTGTGATTAACAAAAATATGATTATAAAATGCAAGAAGACACTGTCAAGCAAGAGAGTTCAGGAAACATGTACATCAAGTTTAATATCAAGGGAAAATTGACATGGCCATCACTTTGCCTTTCAAATCCCTTGAGAAATATAGACAGTGCGCATTCCATTTTCAGGGATTTGTTTGTTTATCTATATTTTAATTTAACATTCTACTTCCTTCTCTCCCCTCTAGTGTTTTAGTTTCTGAGAACAGCGGTGCACGGTAGCGATATATATTTCAAGTTTCGTGGTTAAATCTGGGGAAAGGCTATCCCGGTAGGAAAAAATTGAAGGATGAAACATAGAGAACAAAATCGGATCTCCGTTCTTCAGTGGATTTTATCAAACGCTGTTCTTGCAGATCGTAAGCTAAGTCAATACAGTTTCAATGGTGTTGGGAGATCACCAAATCTTCTTTTGTTAGATTTTATGTTGTTTTCATGGTCAACACCAATTATGACTTGGTTAAAATGATTTGCCGGAGACCTCGCGAAGGTTTTATGGGAAGGAATGGAAAAGGTAAAAAGAGGTCAAGAAAGTTTGCCTTCTGTGTTGATGCTGTGCGCTTGACATGCTTGGAAGAATAGTTACTGCCCTAGCAGGGGCAAACGCACTGACGCGGAAGTATCGGCCTGGAAAATGCGGGGGATGAAAGAGACAGGATGTGATACATCTCAATCATATTGCGTCTTGAATTCTATTTCCTGGGGAAACAGGAAAACCAGGGAAATAGAGAAAACCCGACCTGGAAAAAAAAAGAAAATCTAAAGAGATAGGAGTGATTTAAGACATTGAATGTGTGATCAAGATGGTGCCAGGGATCAGCCATGATCAATGTTATCTTGCTTCCCTTTTTTTGTTCATCTTCTCCACAAGCTTTGGAGTTTTTTTTTTGCCTGTTCGCGATTTTCGTGGTTTGGAGCGCGCCTAGAATAATAAAAAAATCGCCGGGTCTTTCAGATGGTATGCCAACGTCGTCGGTTAGCTGGAGGTTAAGTTTGAAGCAAAATTTCAATATTCTGGGCTGCAAATGCATTCTCTTCTGTCTTCGATTGCCAGCTGTCGACCGTCAGGAGGCGGGCTTGGGAGGTAAGAGGGGGCCTGGTCGCGATTTTTACTTAACCTGGTTTTCAGGTCAAGCTCCTAGGAGATCGTCACCCAAGCCAGATCATGAATTGAATTAGGCAGTCAAGTGATAATGAAACATCCCTACAAGGTCAGGCATTCATCATCCAAAGTTCCCTCTCTTCCCAGCCTAACGTGTTACAATATCACACGATGACGGATGCTGACACGGTATGTTGTCGAAGTACCAACCCAATACCTGGCAATATTTGAGCACATTTGAACACCGGATCACCATGCAGAAGTGCCATACATGGGGAAATGAATCAAACAGGAGCATGAAGCCCTGGGCAGCATTTGCGAGTCGTGAGCTGGAAAAGCCCTGGAAATCGCCCCCTCAGACATAGACCTGATGTGGAAGTTACGAAATATGTGAGCTTGGCCGTCAACTCGGCAAGCTGGGAGGTACAGCCTCCTCGGGGTCAGTGTGTCTTCTCATTTGGCCACGTCACTGGATGGAAGATCGCGCACTTGCGCACGCACACTTTCTACCCGAGAGTGAGCACAGACAGGTTTGGAGTTGCCCTACCGTGTTGCCCTTCCTTGTTGACGCAGACCGCTCCACCAACCAAATCCCAGGGTTTGCCGCCCTGACACCACCATTAGTACACCACAAAAAGGCTATTGATGCGCAGGCGGGCCAAAAATGAGAGATAAAGTAGAGATAGTCTGCCAACTCTGCTTCCCTATAGGCCCTCAACCCATCACGTGATTGAAAACGTATGCGGGCGGATCGATGATCACAGGCAGCATATTTCCTTTTTTTTTCTGCGCCTCGGGCAGCCGCAAACTAGTAAAGAAACTAGGTAGTTAGCTCATTAGTAGTGGACGAGCTAACCATCGCTTTTCCAGTGTGACAAGCAAGTTGACGATACCCTGCTGAACACACGCGCCGGTTTGGTCAGCCTTCACTCATCATCAAGTTCACGGTCGTCTTTCCCCTCCACTATGAAAAAAAAAAAATCAAAAATTTTAAATAAATAAATTAATTAATTAAGTTGAAAACGGCAACACGAACCACACAACACGCCCCTCAGGGGAGGCTGCAGAAATGATTCGACTGGTGAGAAGCTCCCTCAGCCCTCTCCAACGCCCGCACGATCTCGCTGGCGGTCAAGGTTACTCACTGTTGGCCTCAGGTGGAGAAAGGAACTAAGAATTCTGGAGATTCCGGAGACAAGGGCCGGGACTGAGCTGAGGAAGCCCACCACGCAGGTGATTGTGGATTTTGGCGGCAGCGGAAAGACGCGGACGGCAATGCACCGAGCCGATTGGGATCGAAAAACGTGGCAAAAAAAGAAAAATAAAATAAAATAATAAGAGAAATAAAACAAAATAATCAATAAATTCATGAAAAGAGGCAAACAAAAGGGAGGAGACGTAATTTACAGTATTAGTAATACGACGGTTTAGCGCAGCCGTTTTGGTCATGTACTGTATGGTATTGAAAGCTCGAAAGTTTCGTCGCTCAGGGCGTTGAACCGGGATATCAAAGATATCCTGAATCCATCATCATAAAAGGAAGGATTATAATAAAGTGAGGCTACCTGAAAGAATTAATTTTATGGATGAGGGAACGTGGGAACTCAAGTCTGCTTGCAGCAACGTTCTGCGCACGGTCAATCCAATTTGGGGGTCCATTGGACGCTTCCAGGGGTTCACTTGGGCCTTTGCAACGAAAGGCTCCCTCTTTGTAAGAAGTTGCAGGAACCTCAAGGCGTTCGAGCTCGCCTTACTTTAGGTAAGGTAACTGGCATCGGAGCTAGCCAGAAAGGCAAGGAGCGGCGGACACCGGAAAAGTAACATTGTGAAATGCGGGTCTCAAACAGACAGGCCTGGCCGCTGGTGAGAGAGAGCCTGTTGCAACCATTTTTATCTAGCCCCATCGGATTATACAACAGGAAAGCAAAGTCATTGTCACTGATTAATTCATCATCAGATATTGTTGCCTTCGAAAGTATGCCACACTACGGAGAACACTTCATGCATAAGATCGGCGGGAGTCGGGGCGGCCCGTCGTGGGCGTGCCCAGGAAGGTGGTGACTAGCGAAGGGATAAAAGGTTGGATGGTTGCCCAACGCCCTGACAGGTCAAGACAGAAGCACCTGCATTTTTCGAAGTTTTTTTTTTCGTCTCCTTTGTTTCTGTCGCTTTCTCACCCCTGGCATTTCCCTCTCTTTTTATTCTGTGCTGAGAGAAAAGCAGATCGTTGGTTATGAAATTCTGCTAGTAACTCTTTGTGGTACAAGAAGCAAAGCAAGCCCATATTTCCCTTTTCGAAAGATTGTAAATTGCAACAATTGCATTCGCTTCAAATTGCCCGGTAATGTTGCCCACCACAAATCAGGGGGAATTGGAAGGATAATGATTTGAATCAAGATGGAGTCATTCTGTGTAAAAATGCCCAAGTCACACGATCTGAGTCATGGGTTGGTGGTCACGCTCCTTAAGTTTCTCCAGTATTATGATTGTTAGTGCTCATGAACATAACTAGTTTATACCCTCCTAAGATCATATGGTATATGATTTAATGGAGGGTTGTTATTGCGGCATAGACTTTTTCCGAGTTGTGGTTAGGGTTGCATGCTGATCGGTTGGGTATTCCTGAAAAAGAGTCAGGAACTTGATGCAGCCCCGGCAATGTTCGCGTTGAGGATCCCTTTAGATGTTTTACAGTGACTCACTGCATAACAGTGTAATGGCTCGGTGTTTCCTCATTCCTTCATTCGCTTGGTATTATTCGATTAGGAGAAAGAGCGAACAGTTAAAAATAATAATAATAATAGGAAGGTAGAAAGAAAAAAAAGGTAAAATGGGGGAGAAATAATAGTGCAGGCATTCTCCTCTTTTTTCCTTATTTGCTCAAGGCGATACTCAAATATTACAATTACAACAGGGATATTGACCAACCTGGTTCTTTCACTAGTAAGGACTCTGGAGGTATGCATGTCACCAGACCCCGCAACAATTCCATGTTCTTGGTTAACAGTCACGCCCGGCCCCATTATTGGTCGGTACCGTAACTACCGTTGTTCTTCAGCTCGCCCAGAAATTGTCACTGAATCGCGCTAATGCAACTTATTTTGAAGGACAGACTGGTCCATGGACAGGCCTTGTTGGCGTGTACCCAAGGCTGTAGCACTGGGAAATTTAGGGCCGCTGTGGCCCCTCCCTTGCCCCTCTCCTTTCTATTCCAAGACAACCTCCGCTGAGAATTTATGTCATTATTGCGAAGGTATATTAAATACGCTATTTTATAGGATGGGTTCACAATAACAGAATGAACAAATTAGATCTTGATAATGGCTGATGGGTCCAAATATTATAATCCTAACAACACGGTGGTGTTGGATTAGATCTGTGTTTTCCCAGTTAGCAACATTATTATTTTTCTTATTATTGTTACCATTTGGATTTGGATTATCAGACGGCCAAGACAGATGCTCGAGGGGTATTCCCGATGTGGTACGAAATATTTTCATCTGGTGATAACTCTGGGTTCATCTTCCCACTGCAGGGTGTTGTGATGGTTTTGGTTTCTGTATGGTTTCATGTGGGCAATTATACAACTCGTGATCTCTACTTCAACAGTAAAGTGACTTCAAGCTGTTATTATGATGAGTATAATGTGGACTTGTTGTTGAGTGAGATAAACATCAGCCTTGGTTTTTTTTTTTTTTCCATATCTAAATATGAAACCCACCTATAGGTTACAAGTTGAAGGGATTATTCCTGCACGATAACCATTATTTATTTATTTATTTATTTATTGCCACGTTGATTCGAATTTTCCGGTCAGTTCCAGAGTCCCATGTGGACGGCAGGGGCCTTCAGAACCTTCCAGTTTGAGTATCGTCATTGTCTCTCACTTTGGTCTATATGAACCAGATCCATGGAACTGTTGATGAGGTGACCCACAAATTCGATGATGATGTACCGTGTTTGAGTATTATTACCACTCACCGCATTCCTTTCCAAGGGCACCATATCACCGGAACCGAACGTCTTCCGAAAGTCCAGCTGAATGGTGCTTTGGGTTTTTGTCTGATCCGGCTAAGTCCCAGGTTGGACCCATTCCCCGTTCCAATCAGCTGGCGTATGACCCGGTACGGTTCGGAGCGCCCCTTCAGCAACTGGGTCCAACCAGGCCTCAAAAAAGCCAGTTCTTGAGAGTTTCTTTGCGTCAGTGGTCAAGGGCCGCGGCTGTCGCTTAGTTGACTTGACTTGCATCATCAGAGCCCACACCTTGGGGGGTCAAACCGCATAGATATGCGGGGTCGATTTTGTTGTAATGCACCATTTCGGGGGGGGTAGATGTTTATTACATTACTGCTCCTTCTTTTTTTTTGGTCAATATTGCGGTGCGTGCTCAACTACTGGTTTCTAGGTATCACTGCTGATGCATATGGCCTTATATTGCATTCCATGCGTCTACCAATTCATTACAGGCCCTGCATTGCAAACGGTAATGATGACATCAGGGTGGGTGAGCCGCTTTGACAATATCACAACATAGACAAAGAGAGGGTAACAAATACTGAGCATATTAGCCTAGATTTTTCGTCTAAATAATAATAAGTAACTAGTAGCAGTTTAGGATGGATTATGGAAATTCCATCCTTTTAGTACTACAGCTGCTGACTGTGCTCTCCCGAACCATGCATGATCTCGGGCCAAAATATAAATCCCATTCCCCATTGATCACCGGCTATAACCAAGTAGGAAGGCATCGAGTCTAGCCTAGAGCCTGGAAACAATGCCATGCCCCTCTCCCCTGAGATTTTGGAGCCTAGACCAAAAGTAAGGCATTTCAATCCTAGTCTCAGTTTACTATTATTCATGTCCTGCCCTGACCGCTGCTCCTTGCTGAGAGGTTGGAACCGGTGCATCCACCTGTACCAAGTTCCAAATTCCTTTAGATATGCAAAGGAGCCCTTGAATAATGCACTTGGAGGGGGGATTGCTGGAATATTCCAGCCATTCTTGTCCGTATTCTGCTGTAATTTGGTGTGCTCCATATCGCACCTTTTGAAATTTCTTACTGGTGTATTGGGTTACTAGCTTTTATTGGCCTTCGAGCAAGTACATACCTGCAAGGGGCTCCAGGTACTGCTGGTGTGCGCCCAGATCCCTGTCCATGCATGCAGAGATTTATTTCACAGATAGAGTTCATAAAAGCCACAGATACAAGCTCCAGGCAAGATAATTCCATGGGCGGCCAATAGGACCTGAATAAGCGAGGGGAATGGCTTTTCTGAACGTGACCCACTGAAGAGGAACATAGCAAACCATACAGCATAACCTGTCAAGGAATTGGAGTTGATCCGAGTGTGTGGTCCTGGGATGCCCCCGGAAGTACAATGGTGGTGTTGGTTGGCCGAGTCCTTCAACTCCAATCAATTGCTAATACTCAGCACTCTGTCTCAGTGCAGAAAGATTGATAGAGTTTGTCTCCAGCCTGAGTAGCCGCTGCATGCACGCGGGAACTACTGCGAGACTTACATGTTGCGCCCAAGGGAGACCCGACCCAGGCCGAAGTACAAACCGCGATATTGAAAGAAATGTGAAAGGGTCCGCAATAAGGCATATGTGTTAAGGCGAGACGAAGAAAAAGGGGAGGACGGAAAAAGAAGCATGATACCTTCATGTAAGGGCTATGGTGCTTGTACACGGTAATAATATGGTTAGCATGAAGGGGTGCCAAATTTCTCGAGGGTGAATCGCGATGGTCATACCCTCCGACAGAGGGTGCAGCCAGCCATTTCCCACCCTGTTCAAGTTTCGGTAAGGAGGACACCGTAAGCGCTGCTAGACAAAAACCCGATAATAATCATGATAATCTTTAAGGATCCGGCCGAATTCGCGGGCTAAAATTGAGACAAGGATAATCTGTTGTTCGGGATCTGAAATTAAAAATTTTAAAAAGGAGCTGGGGAACTCGCGCTTATTGCGGTGATCCGAATTCTGGTACACTAATTTGGTCATCAACCATGGTTCACAGCTTCCTGCCCACGTATGGACCTCATGAATGTTGCCTTTCCATCCATAGAGAGAAAGGAGAAATAAAGAAAAAAATCGCTACTTTCCCAGTTCGTTCCCAGCCGGGCAGACACGAGGATTTAATCAAATATTGCGGGAGGTGGCACAAAGCTTACAAGAATAAATCAGAAGGCATAATAATTGGTTATTCTTCGAATTATTTAATATTGTTGGATGATTTGCCCTGGTTCACTCAATTTTATTTGTTAGTTAGGCGGGCTTTTTTCTTTCCTGCAGGAATCAATGGAAATCATTAGACTTTGTTCAGTGGTGAGGAGAAATTTCGAAAAAGAGAAAAATTAAAAGAAATCCAAGCCACTGCAAATTTATTTTCTGCAACCGCAATGACCGGTAGTATTAGTTCACTAGCGTTTAGTACCCCTCCGTTGTCCTCCTAGCCTACCAGGGGTGGACAATTGCGGTAGGGCTTCAACGACTTTGCCATCCACGGGCCGTCAGCCCCTCTCTTCCTTCTAACCTTCTAGGACTCGGGCATTACCCGGGTGGATCCAGGATTCCCCGAACCCAACTGTGACCTTAATCAGTCACCCGCGGCTGCCACCAATTGGGTTTGCTGTGTAAACGCATTTATTCTTCTTCATGAAATCCACTGGTTTCTGTTCTGAATCGCGCAAGTGTAAGAATAAATATAATATTCAAACGATTTCGGTGGGAAGGTTGTTACACTTGACTCAGCAGCAGCAGACGATACCCAGGAATGCTACCCTGAACAAGGCAGCCTTCCTATGCATGACCTGCATATCCTGTCGGCAGGACTTTCAATAAAAACGGAGGATGTGGTGGTACATTCTCGTCGAGGTACTCCGTCCAATGTAGGAGGTACGCTCTAGGATCAAGTACTACTGCAAGTAGTTCCTATCTAAGTAGGTGCCAGCCTGAGCACTGAACACCGGCTCAGGTCCTGAAATCGGGATAGTTCAATGTCCACTCAGCCATGGTCATATGAGCCTTATATGAGCCTTAATAAAGGACTTATTACCCTTGTAACCTGGCCAAAGTCTGGGAGAAAACATACAATCAGTCAGAGACCGGGGGGCCAATCGAAAGAGTTAACTTGAAGGGGAAAGAATTAAAGAGGGCCAGGTGAAGTTCCTGTTCCCTTCATTTGTATGGATAAAGTATCATGGTAACATTACAACACTTAATACTGGTTCTGGACGAAAAATGTTGAAAAAGAATTTCCAAGAAAAAAAAAAAAAAAAAAAAAAGCGATTAATTAAAATAAGAAATAAGAAATAAGAAAAATCCCCAAGCTGGAGACGGAAGAAGTTGAAGCGGTCGGTGGAGTTCCGTCACGGCGCCTTTACCCGTCCCGGCGTACCCTCCCTCCGTCATCTGTTGTCACTGGCGCTTTTCGCAAACCTACGCCCCTCTTTAGGCTCTAGACTCGACAGTAGTCTCTCCCAGTGACCGCTTGGAGCCTGCCAAACGCCCAACCCGGAGCGCAGATGGTGATTCAGCTGATCCCCATGGAACCATGAATGCCTTAGCGGCGTCTTGGGCGCGTCCCCATCCATGTCTATGGGTCGCTGGCGTGTTGGGCAGGGTCCACCAACCTGCGGACCGTTCTTCGATGCTTTTTCCCTTCCATGACCGCTCTTCTATTTGGTCCTCTGAGAGTCTTAGTACAGATCCTTTTTCACTTTTCTTTTTCCTTTTTAAATTTCCCCCTTTAATTCTCCCCCTCCTCGATTTTGTTTTATTTACTATTTTTATTTCTCTCATTTTTTATTTATTTTATTTTTCTCTTCTCTCCTGGGTTTCCTCCTCCAAACATTTTCCTACATTTTGTTGGGATCAAATGATGCCTGTAACATTAATTGGCCCTTGGTCTCGCCCTCGCTGGATGAAGAGGTACTAAACATGCGAAAGAATCATAAAGATAATACTCTGTACTCCATCGTAGTTCCAACTTCTATTCTCCTCAGGTACTAAAATCTCGTCGACAATCTCGATGAAATTTTCTCATTGGTTAGATGAACATTGTCCAATCCAAACCAATTAGTAATATATAAAGGTTTTCTCTCTTTTAAGTTATCCTCCAATGCTTCCATTGGTATAAAGATTCTTCATGGATATAATAGGCACGTCATACTCTGTACTAGTAACACTGTGCTATACTAACAATAATGTCTGAACTTTTAATTGGAATGACCCAGTATCCAGACTTGAGAGACCCATCCGACCCAGATATTTGGCAGTTGCATCCCTTGGAATCCCCCATCATGCGAATCTTCCCGCCTTCCGCTTTCCGCCAGCCGTGGAACTTGTACCCTGCGTCTCGTGTCTTTTGACGCGCTTGACCCAACCGTTTTCCCTTATTTTGCCTCCCGGACGGACCGGCGAGTCGGCGACCCAGAGTTTGGGAGCGCTTGAGGTCATCTCAGCCCAGATGAAGGACCAGCGAAGGTGAGAAGAGGATGGGTAGCCGGAGAATTGGGTTGATGATTATCAAAGCAACAGAAAAGGAAAGAAAAAAAAAATTTCCCTATAATAAAGGTAATAAAAGAAATACAGGGTGGAATTAGACCCAGAAGAACATTGTAAACTTACTCATCTTGCCTGTTTTCAATCCCAATCTATCTGCATCCGATCACTTCTTGCTCTACCTATTTTGCACTCTTTTCTCGCAAGCTCTTCGGCTCTTCTCTGGACCTATTACTGTTCCCCAACCTCAACTGTTTACTAGACTGCTTAATTACTGCCAATCTCTGCAGCATAACGAAGTAGTTAAGGTATTGTTGAATACTTCCTTCTTGCCTCTTCTTGTTTTGCTTTCTTTTTCTTTGCGGAGACTCTTTAACTACTTAAAATTTCACTTGAGGACTCTTGTCCCAATAATAGAAAAGCAAGAAAAAAAACAGTGAAATTTGGCTAAGATCCCAGGATTGTTTACTGCAGCGGCCCCCGTCGACAGGCTGACCCTGTTCGACTCGCAGCCTGCCTTCTTTGGTGTTTGATCTATACTCAGTTACTGACATTTGCATTGCGCTACTGCCAGGCTTTTGTGGACACTATTCCTTTTGCTTGCTGACTCCAACCACCACTAGTACGTAGTGTCCTTCTTCGTTTTCTTCTTTTTCTTCTTTTTTATTTTATTTTTTCAAAATTATTTTTTGCTTTCCCTGCCTTTATCTTTTTTATTCTTATTATTACTAGCCCGTCAAAGTCCACTTCCCTCTGATTATTATCACATTGGCTCCTCCAATCACCCTTCACCGGTCACTCAACTGTTCAACGCTCACGTCATAATTGAAATCCCCGAGGCTCTTTTTTTTTGGGGTTAATTATTCTTATTTTCCCAGATTCCCAGTCTTTGTTCCCCCTTCCCTTTTCCTTGACCCTTGCAAGATTGACCACCTTTCTTCTTCGCCTCTCTCCCCACCGCCTCTCCCTCTCAACCCCCCCTGGTCTTTGCTCATCTTGCCTTACCCACTTCCTTCCTCCTCGGCCTAATCTTCCCTCTGCGGGTTAGGCCCTTGCCATTCTCTTCCTTTTTTTTTTTTTTTTTTTCAATATTATTATTCTTTTTTCCCTCTTTGCTTCCCCGTTCGGTTCCAGCGTGACCACGAGGCTATGCTAGCCTTGACAATCACCCGACAGAAGCTGGTTCTGATTTGGCCTGCTTTCTGACCTGTTTAGACTCCGCATCTCCATCCTGGTCGCCTTACACATCTCGCTCTCATCCATACATACTTACGTACATCCGCTCATTCAGCATACATACATAGTACATCGATTTTCTCTATATTTTTTTTACATACACACATACATACAAACACACACGCATACGCCACCCGTACGAGACATCCCTGTCCTTGGCCTTGGGACTGACCCGCTAGGCGTGACCTCGACTCGCATCATCCTGCATTCGTTCTCTCACTCCTCCTCGCCGTACGTCCCGTGTTTTAAGCAGCCTCTCTCGCTCGCTGAATCTACAAATGTCCAACAACCCCCACGATTTCAACGACCCTAATCGACAGGGACAGTATCCACCGCCGCAGTGGAACACTAGTCAACCTGAGGATAACTCTTCCGCTCACTACCCGCAGACATCCCAATACCCTGTATGATTATTTTTTTTTCTTTTCCCGAGCTCTTTGTTATCGTGTCTATATATATCACAATTTTAGCTCCGGTCTTCCGCAGGGCTATTTCCTCCTTCCCTCTCCATGTTGCCATGCTCAACTTCTTCCCAAAATTGCTAACCCCGTTGACTCGCTATAGTATCCCCCAGCTTCCTATCCTCCTGCTACAGACCACCAATATCCTCCCCCGCCATCCCAGTATCCACCCCAATCAAACATGGCCGCTATCCACCCGCACGTCCAGGGTCCCCAAGATCCCTATCGTCTGCCTCCGCCTCCGGGTGCTTACCGCCCCCCAGAAGTCTACGGCCAGCCTCCTCCACCCCCTCAAGTTGTCTACCAAGCAGCTGCCCCCCGACAAAGAACTGCCATCGCTTGCCGTTATTGTCGTAGACGGAAGGTACGTTATACTGAAATTGGGTTTATTGGGCTTCTCTGCACCTTCTGCCGTTGTCATACTTGTACGCTAATTTTGACGTTCTCAAAATGGTAGATTCGATGCTCGGGGTTTGAAAGTTCACAAGATGGGCGTTGCAGTAATTGTATACGCTTCAATCAGGAGTGCATGTTTACACCGGTATCGTCTCAGGCCCAGGCCTTCGTCCCCGCTCACGCTGCCTATCCTCATTTGAGAAATCCCCAAAACCAGGGACGTGCTGGTGCACAAGGTGTGCTGCTATATGGCGCTCATGGCCAACCTCTACCTCCTCAGCAACAACCCCAGCAAGGACCAGATACAACTCTCCCACCACCTCAAGGAATGTATCAACCTTCATACGGCAGTGCGCCATCTCTTCCCTCTGGGCCCCCAGACCATGTAAGTTGCCCATTAAATCTCCGAGAGCCTATCCATACTTTATCTCTTTGCTCATTGGCACCTTTCTTTCACAGAGACCCGGTCGTCGAGGTTCGGGTTCTGGATTTGAGTACCCCGATCCCACCAACCTAGCACCCGTAACGCCAGCCACGTCCACTGGATATCAGTCTCACACCGCGCCTAGTCCTTACTATCCCCCGCCTCCCCATGATCGACGACCATCACCCCAGTCGGCGTATCAATACGACAGCCGCCATTCATCATCACCACACGGATCCCCGTACCCCCCAATGCACCACCGCCAGGGCGCAGTCACGCCTCCATCCACTTCTACCCCCGGCGGCTCCTCGTCTCGGAGTGGACTCAATGTGCGGGATATGCTTAATCCTGGAGACAGCCAAGGACGGTCCAGTACTGATAGCGATATGCTCAATGCCCTGAATCGCCGGGGATTGAATCAATAGACCTCATACCAGTTCCCAACAAGTATCTGGATAATTGTCTGAGACCAGGATCCAGTTGTTTGACGAAAGAGCTTGGGAGTCGCTATACGAAAAGGAATCAAAGGAGAATGGATTTGTTGTTGGTTATTTTGTGTGCTGGTCACACGGCGTTTATGTCATGACCAGAAGCTACGTCCTTCTCGATAGAGTAGGCCGGAGTAGCTGTACGGGGGAATGACAATCAAGACTGAAAGGCAGACAATCGAGGGGAAACAAAAAAATGAAAAAGAAAAAGAAAAGGAGAGCAAGAAAAACGCGAAAATTGAATAAATCATTAAGGGGAAGGGCCTCGCGTGGCACTTATCGATTTCCAATACTCCATGAGCCCACTGTTTCTTTTGAGACCCGCTTACATTTTGCGGTTGAACTTCGATCTATCGAAACTGGGATGGCCCTATTGGTGAAGTTCCCAAATGGAAGAGGGCCTCATGACCACCATGAAAATGAAGAGGGTTCGGAAAGACAGAATTTTACTCAACATGTTTTTGCGACCATTACGAAGCCATGGGAAACGCTAACAATATCGTTATATACTGCACGATCTGGATCTACGATTTACCATCCTGGCCACTATGGTAGGCGATACATACAGTTTGTCAATTTGCTACCCATGGTGGTCAACCGCCATGTCCCGACAGTTGGCTTAGCCTTCTTCCACGACCCTTTTAAAAACAAAAAAGACAAAATTACTTATAATTCCCTTTCGAAAGACAAGAATCACGACTTTATAAACTATCTGGGGCAACCCACTAATGGGATTCTCTTCTATCGATTTTACCTTGATGCGACTCATGTTCTGGTCAATGCTGTTGATTTTTTGTACTCAACAACACTCATGGCAACTTCACTTTCGAACGCGAGGAACAAATGATTATGCTATCTGTTTATATATATTATTTTGTTTTTTAAATCGACAACGCTCACGTTTCGACCAAACCCTGAGTTTTGGTGAGTACAGCAAACCGGACCGCCTGAGAGAGCGGGTGAATTTGAAGAAGATTGGGAGATCAGTTTTCGGCTTCGTTACCCGAAACCAGAAAAAATTCATTTAAGATGGTGGCTTATTCTGCGTCGATATATCACGAGGCAAAGTGTGGTGTGGAATTCTGCTTTCTTCTCCATTTTGGGGGCTATACGCGGGGCAATTTTTGTCCAGCTTGCGCTGCTTTACATTGTTCAGTGTTTTACTACATTTCGGGTGGCTATCTGTCCTGCGTTCATGCACTGGTTGGTTCGACTTGATTCGTTTTTGTAGCTTATTATGGAGGGTCCTATACAGTCATTCGCGAAAAAGGAGGCTTTTTTCATGTTATCGCTTTGCGTTATTGTTTTTATACTTGGGAGGCTGTCTGATCAACTTTTTATGATTTGCGATTCGAACTACTTTGTTTTATGTCGCCGCTCGTTAAGCTTGCTTTGCATTGTGCATATTAATCAATATTTTCGCAATCATAGTGTAACGAGTGATTTTTACAACAAATCCAAGTCTCGAATACCTAATAATACATATTGATACGCCAATGCTTTCAATTGTTCTCAGTGACGTCTAATTTGCACCATTTTGTGGCTGGCATCTCTTCAGCACTTCAAGTAATCAAGTCACGCTTATAACACTTTAATTGTGTATCATCAAAGGAGGGCTCCAGGCGAGGTATAGAGAAACACAGTGAAAACCACTACCAATTAATAGTAATATAGCAAGCTACGGATATAGTACGTAACAAAAGGGTGACAGAGAACCTGACGGTGATGAACAAAACCCATTCACCAAAGCTTTTGAAGAACATACTTATTGCCCAAGAAAGGTGACATGGTGGCAAATGGCAAGATTAGTAGTATAAACAAACGAGTACGATGGGACAGTACCATTGGTAATAAAACATTAGGTGAGTGTGAGGCCAAGAAAAGAATAGAGGCAGTAAGTAGCTCTTGAAACTTCTTTCAACACTCATAAATAAAGTCGAGGGAAACAAAAGTCCAGCAACTGGGAAGGTGAAGCAGTTTCGTAATAAGAAATGAAAAAGTATAACAAGTAAATTTTCCAAATACAATCCGCGAGGCAGATGAAGGGAGGTTTGAGGGTAAGTAGAAAAGAGGATGGGGGAAGTAGCCCTACGCTTCCGAAGTTCTGTACTTCTTCGATAAATAAAAACAAAACAGGGGATAGTTTCGTGCCCTCTTTGATATTTCAATCAGGCGTGATGAAGTTTCAGCTGGGGAATGCATCCAGAATTTGCGTCATTTTCTTCGCACGAACTGGATTTTCCACAAGCAGCCCTTTTTGCTTCATCACCATGCAGAGGGTGTCGACGACTTTGTTGAATGAGGAAGCCGCTCCACGTTCTTGTTTAAAGCGGACAAGACTAAGGTTGGCTTGTCGACCGTCCTCAATGACGGTATAAAACTCAGCGGAAAACTCCACCGGTCTAAGGCGCAGGACTAGAGCGACTGTGGTTAGACCTTAGGAAAGATATCAGTGAGATGAGGCTTACAGTTAACTTCACCAACCCGGCCATAAATAACCTTACTCGCCTTGTCTAGCCGGACGTCCTCCAGCCCATACTGTTTCCAATCACGGAGTATTTTGTGTACATCTCTGCGGCCTTTAACCTTAGATGTATTCAACGCGACCACTTTGGTAGCAGGCTTGAACTGGAAGACACGAGCAAACCAGTTCTGACTCTTTCCCTCGAACCGTGGCCGATGAAGACGAGTTTTGTTCAGTTTGTCGGCTTCAAACCCGTCATCTTCTTGGGGTAGGATATCATTCGTTACGGGGGATGGCTCTGGGTCAAGAACGTTAGCCTAGCTGAACATACGGGAGAAGATCGAGGCCTACCAATTCCAGTATCATGTATACTCTTGCTTATTTTCCTCCTCATGAGCTTCCTAAAGAAGCCTCCTTTATGGCCGTCAGTAGACTTCTTTCGTCTCACCTCCCGGGCTTCCTGTTCTAGTTTTGAAGCGTTCGCGGCCTCATCGAGTTCATGTACGACAACAGTATCTGAACTGGGATGAATTGGCTTGAATTCTTGATACGCTCTTCCCTCAGTCTCTTCAGACGCTTGCGACCTCCTGAACCAAGACCATTTTTTGTAATCAGGTGTCCGCGTCCCGTTTCGTCCTGATGGGCCCATTTCGTCGGCACGATTTGTGGAGCTGTGTCTAGGATCGTGAGGGGCAACATTAGAGGGAACTTTGCCGTCTTTGGTGCCAGGTTTCAGGCCGCTTCCTGGAGGCTCATTACGGGTCTTGCGAATGGCCAATTGTGTTGCGTCGTCAATCGACTGGAATGAACTTCGAGGGACCATGCGAATCGAGCGTTTCCCAGTGCGAGTAATACCGCAGGGACGGGCTTCGGTACTTGAAATGGAATTAGTTGGCTCGGTAGTAGCCTCTGGATAGCTGCTAGAAGGGTTCTCTGGCGACAAATTTAGTTCCTCTGATATTATGGGAAGGGGGCCGGGTTCGTTTGACATCTTGGAAAACAGGTCGTGCATTGAGCTTCTCAATTCCTCTGTTTGGGTGAGGCTTAGACATTGCCTCGCTTTGTCCTGTTCAATTAAACGATCCAGATGCCCGATTATGGTCACCAAGTATGCTGGGAGCTCCCCAGATCCATCTTGGCTTGAATGTTCGATAAGCTTGCGGCGGGTTTCTGCAAGTTCCATACCGGGATAAGACGGCTGTGGGGATCCTTGGGGAGTCTGTTGTTGTGAGTGTTTTTTAGAAGCGCTGCTATCTATCTCGTTGCTTGAGGCCTCCGGGCTTGCAATAGATACAGACGTTGGAGGGGTTTCTGAGCCTATACAGGGGCTTTCTGTACGACCGGCAGACAGAGAGCTCCCGTTGAATGCCTCCTCACATATCTGACTAAGCTCATGAGAGACCTTGCGCGCTTCATCTTTCCAGATAATATCGGAATTTCGAACTTTCTTTGGCTGGCAGCATTTCTTGATAGTGATTCCTGTACCACGGACAACTTTTGGTTGAGCAGGTAACCTCGGGCTGCTTTGTGTATCCGAAAATGGGTCATCAAAGATGGACTGTAAGCTACCTTCACTAAGTTGTCTGCCGGTATCAGCTATTTTCCCAGTCCTCTTCTTAGTTTTCACCGACATCGAACCTCGGGAACAATTTTTGGTGTGTCGGAAGCATACATTTCGTTTATAGCTCACGGAATGGGGAGTTGGTGTGGTATTCAATGCTCGACGTGAGCCTGAGTGTGATGCTTTGGATTGGAATGACTTGGCAGAGTCGACTTTTTGTTTCTTTCCGCCGACAACGGCAAATGGCGGACTTTGCGAACAATCCACCTCATCAGGATCATCATCCAAAAATGGATTCGAAGACTCGGGGATTTCCAATCGGAGCTGCTGCCGATTTCCCTCATGGTCATTTCGATAAATTGTAACACGCGCAGGTTGAGGTTCTTTCTCAGAGAGTGGACTCACGGGGCACCTGAATGGGTCGTAGCTCTCCACGGTGGCAGAAGATTTTGGTTCCCTTGGCTGTGCTTTGCGTTTCCCAGTTTCCTTAACGGCTGGCAGGTGGGAACGTCTCCGAGAACCCCCTTGTGATCGGTTACGTGTATGCTTAGAGAGACGATCTTGCACTCGTGAGATGTGGTGGTAGTCACTGGCAGAGTACCCAAGGGCCTCGCCTTGGTAATTCTCCAACTGCTCATTCCGAAATTTCACCAGCGCGTTGTAAAACATCCGCTCATGAGTCGGTCTGTTAATCGCGGGACTATTAGTTTTATTCGTCAAATGGTTAAGGGTATCGTGAGAAATAGTAGAAAGGCATCCGCTAGTGGAAACATCCATCACTGGAAGGGGCACTTTAGGGCTACCGGGATTGAGACACAGTACTTACTCTCGATCAAGAAGTCTCTCTACCAGCTGCTCAGGTTTCACATCGTGCCACAATGTTTGCAAATTTCGGAGGAGGTCGATATCAATATCCTGTCGGCTTGTGACAGGCACACCACAGTCCTGAACGGAAAGGGGTGGCGCCGGACCAAGATAATGTTTAGATCTCACCTGGTGGAACTTCTCGTACATTTTAAGAAGAGGGTGTCTCCAAATATTTTCCATGGTAATGCGATCCTCTGGCTTTTTCTGCAGTATACGCCGGATAAGATCTGCCGCATTATCACTAAGGTTTGGAGGAATATAATAATCGGCCTTCCTCACAAGCTGCAATGTACTGTGCAAGTCCCCCCCATCAAACGGAAGGAATCCCGTCAGTAAAGCGTACAGAATAATTCCGCAACTCCAAATATCTGCCTTATCACCGCGATACTTGCGACCATAGATGATTTCTGGAGCGGCATAGTGGGGACTTCCACAGGATGTATTGAGCCAGTGACCAGCGGGCTGAAGGGCAGCCATCCCAAAATCTGCCAGCTTGACGTTGAACTCCGCATCGAGCAGAATATTTTCTGGCTTCAGGTCCCGGTGGCAGATGTTGAAACGATGGCAATAACCAAGCCCAGCAATTATCTGCCGAAATAGACGCACTGCTTCTTCCTCAGGAAGTGGCCCATGGTTCAGCACGTAATCGAATAATTCGCCCCCCTCGACATATTCCAACACTAAATATCTGGGAGCCGGGTGTCAGTTTCTGTGATATAGGACAAAGTTTTCATTTCACCTACAGTTCTCCTCGATTCTCCCATACGTCATACAAGCTAATAACGTTGGGGTGCTCGATAAGTTTCATGATAACCACTTCACGTTCGATCCCTGATGGCATTTGCCTTGTCCCTGTTCCAATAAAATTTCCCGCGTTCCGGTCCATCGCCGCAATGCTATCGCTCTGTGTTATTGCGGCGGATTTCTTCGATACAATTTTGATGGCAGCTGTTTGCCCCGTCATGGCGTGTTTAGCTAGTCTGACACGACCAGTGGCACCGCTACCGAGAGTTTTTCCTAGCTGCCATGGTCCGACATGCGTTTTTCTTTTCCCTTTTCCTGAAGCAATTGACCCAGCGGAAACGGCCGAATTCCTTTTCGATCCGGCTCGCGAGTCAGGAACCGGCGAAATGCAGAGTCTATCCGCATTGTCCTTTGGAGATATCGGGCTGTTTACGATGGACATCTGGTCTGGCGATGTCAGGTGGTAGTGCCCTTCCCCTGACCCTCCCTGTTCTGTAATCGGAGTTAGGCAGTTGTTTATTCTATTGCTGGCGTCCATTAGAGGTGACCGCATCGTCATTGGACTCAGGAGGGAAGTCGTCTCCTCCATTGCCGGGCAAACCCCTAGCACGATACGTCGCACTTATTTCCGGGCCACATATGGAGAGCTGTATTACTTGTTGAACAAACGGAGGTCAAACCTTTTCAATGTTAGAACAGGCAAATCTGCTATAATTCGTTAAGAAAGGACAATAGGACACCAACAAATCAGGCTTAAATACGCACAGGTCCGCTTCCACCAGATAGATGTTGACCTGTATGGACCTGGACGAGATCCGGCGTCACTTCCTGCCTTCAACACGATCAAGAGTCGATTGATCAATTAACGTACGTAGTTCGGGTGCCCTAATGCTTGTTGGAAGCCCCCCAAGCACAGACCAGGTCAATATCGTTGTGGAAAATCGTAAAAAGTCATATCTGGCGGAGCGTGATGGCAGTAGGTGGGTAGGTTTCGATGCTGAGTTGTTAGTATAAACTTCGAGAGACGGTTCACTTCAGTCTATCCCCAAATTCCAAAGTAATTTGCCGAAAAAATGCTTCCAAACCACATACACAAAATTGATCATGAGCAAGCGTAGTGGATTCTCAGGATTGGAGCATGCCGTGGGGAGGCCGACGCTGTGGAATGGGCGTTGAGTTGTTTGTTTTTGCGCAAGATTCTCCAAGTTCCCATGGCACCAAATTGCTTCATTTGCTGGAATGCACCATCATAATTGCTGGGGCGTTTTCCCAAGCTGGTAAGAATGGCTTCATTAACTTGTTTATGAGTTGCAAGTTTCAACCATCATTTTCTAACTTCTAAATGACTTTGAATCCCCTTCCACAGGCCTTTAATGAACTCGTATATGACAAATATTTATATTTTTCAGAGCACAAACCTCTGGCCAAACAATGATCTTAAATCACAATTTGATAATGAAATCCTCCTTTCGTAGTCGGAGCTCCTCCAAAAGGATGATTTGCCTTCGGAATCGGTATCTACCTAGGTAGGTAGGATGACGGTGATGTAGTTATTCAATGGGGCTAAATATTTCGCTAGAATTCCCCTCCCTTTCTTACTCCCTTGATCCATTATTAAAACTATCCCCTTGGAGCTTCATGTGCCTTCAATCCTTCGGCAAACAGATTTATTTTTCCATGACCCTCTCTCCACGGCCAACCCACTTTAAAAAAAGCTAAAGCTTAGGACTGCAGGGATTAGTATGTTGAAAACCCAAGGGAAGGAGGGCTGATTGAGATCCGAGCTAGCAGGCCGAAAAAAGGTTATTCTGCACCTCTCGTAATGGCATTCCAATCTTATCATGAAGGATTGTTCTCCTTCGGGTGTCCCGATGTGAAGTCGTCAACGGACAGGAGATTCGGTGGCGCATAGCTTCTCGATCTCTCGAAGGAACATGAACCAAAAACCAGGGCATCTTGTCTCGCCGTTTTCTATCCCTGCCACCTATAGTACCCTTATTTCAATATCCTTATTATCCTTATTAACATGAATTGCTGCAGAATCTCAATCAAACTATTTCACCAATGTTCCTCCCCAATATCAGCATCCTCAACATCCACTCCATCTAAAAACCACCTTCCCTCTCCGTTCCCATCAGGCCCAACAAGAATATCGTTCCCACTCATCATTCGTTTACGCATCTTTCCCGTCTCTCGATCAAATGTCCAATCCTCAAGACCGTAACACCGTTTCCAACGCATTTCGTCATCGGCGTCCTGGTATTCGTACCAGAACTGCACAGCAATTCGATCATCAGTGAAAGAAAAAAGCTCTTTGCGAAGCCTATAACTGCGTTCGCGATTCCATTTGGCCGCTAGAAAGTCGACAATACCCTCCGTACCCGAAAAGAATGAGGCGCGATTACGCCAGATGCAGGACGGGGTGTAAGCCTGTGCGACTCGTACTGGGTCTCTACCACATAAAAATAAGTAAAAATATTTTCACGACGCGAGAAATAACCCTAGCCTTGTAGTGCTCGATCAAGGGAGGGGGGAAACAGCGGCAAAGACAAAAGGTTGAAAGGGTGCTGGAATGGATGCAGGCGCGTGGCTGGCTCGCAAGCAAGGGACAAAACACAAAGTTCACCAAATCCTGCCCATCTCAATCCCTCATTGCATTCCAGAGAAAAGTGTGCTCGAATTTTTGAAGGATAAGACACCACAGATTCTCCAGCACCAAGTCCCCAAGGGCACAAATAACCTTGAGCAAGTCATAAAGGCACGGTGCGGAAACATCAAAGCTTCTTAGTCCTTACTTAGTATTCCACAAGTTCTGCGCAGCTTTAACCTTCTTTTGCGCAGTCTCTAAAGTGAACGGTGGTTTGATGTCTGCCATTATAGAAACTCAAATTCGGGGACGAGAAAAAAGTCAAATTGAATCATTCTCGAGAAAAGTTTTAGGTGACGTTTTGTGTTAGATACAAGTCTCATCACGTGTTTCTACTCTCATGCATGTCTTCTTAGTCCTGCGGGAAACCTTCGGTATTATTAATAATCTTTTGCAGGTAACTACTACCTAGTACCTTAGGTACTAAGGTAGCAGGTAGGTAGATGTGAGAGAACCCTCGTAGGTAAATACTAGGTATTTTTTTGGCGGATATTGTATGTATAAACTGCTACTCAATACCCTCTTCAACCCCCAGCGACTCGTCCAATCCGTAAGCAACCAAGACAGATGCAGCCGTCCAATTTATTTACCTACTACCAGTGTTCATTTCTCAGGTATTATTAGAATGACTATATTTCGATTACTCGATATTATCCCTTTATAAAGTTCTTAGTTTAGGTCTAGGTAAATTAATTCCTCGAGTGTTGTCCGTTCCAGAGAGTTTCTTGGTCCCTCACAACCCCACAATATATACGCGGGAAGGGAAAACAAATTTGGTCAGGTGGTTCCTAAATGCTTTACCCCATAGCCTAGGAGAAGTTTTTTGGGTATCCTCGTTTTTCACTACCGTCACATTGAAGTTAGGCATATATATATATATATTTTAGCTTTAGCGTCTGGGTCGTTTCACGATCTCAACTCTGACAGCCTATAATAAACGTAATGCTATCTAATAGTAGCGGGGAATCAAGCCATCGTTCGTTGCATAATTGTGTTGCCCCAGAGTTTACGCCCATCCGTCTTAGTAACGTTTGTCGCAAGCAGGAAGCCTAGTACTAGTATGGTGAGGCAGTCACGATGCTTGGGTTAATTTTTACAGGCATTTATTATGGTTTGGGTAATGGATACTAAAACACCAAAGGTTCGGGAGAAAAGTAAATTGTTACTGTGCCGACCATGTGAACAAATCTTATCAGATGTCGGCTTCCAGGCTAACCGAGTCTTAGACCCGATGGGCCCTTCGGAATTGGTAAGAAGTTTCAAGTGGCAATACATATTGGTGCATCCTACTAAGCAATCACTATCGACCGTGCAAGTCACTAGAATCTTGACATGTCATTTAGCAAAGAATATGGGGCGAACTCAGTCATTCAGTAGTACTAACAATGTTCGCCAGCATCCTCCGAGACTCGGGGCAGGCCGAGATTCTTCACGGAGCATAAAGTCAAGGAGGGGCAGAGTTTTGGCGGTCAGTATTTGCTTGGACACTGATTATTACGATTGACATGGATCACAGGGTCCTCGGGTTCGATAAGCGGTGGCGGTCTTGGCACGGCACTCACAAAATAAAGCAACAGGCGCGCTACGTGGTAAAGTCAATTCGTGCCTTCTCTTTTCTTTTCCTGGTCTTTGTCTTATGTAGACGTCTATTATTATTAGTATCTGAACAAAAGGTGACCCGGATACAACTGGGTGCGACGGATGGTGAGATTAAAGGGACGAAAAACAAAATTGAAGAAAGCACTTGGGTATGACGTGTTGTGCCATCCTGCTTCTTACAGGGAACGAACGTTCTTTTTAGCACTGACTGGGCTCAGGTCAACCCACTCTGAATATCAATAAATTAACGACTGAGTACAAAGTAGCGCCTAGTACCTATCCGGTCACTATTACCGGTTGGAACGTCTTAGCCAATGATTTGATATCTGTAGTCTCGATATTTGGAAATTGATGACTCTTTGCCATAGTATACCTATTCAAGTGTTAATACCTACCTAGGGAGGTAGGTTTCATGCCAGTAAATATTTATCTCTAATTCTCTAGTCAAGGGCAACCCACCCCCCTCCTTTCCCCTCCCAAAAGAGCGACCGTGCTCGGTTTCCGTGACGTTTTTAAAAGATTCCTTTGTAAGAGAGAACATCCTATCGGTTCCCCGTGCTAGCGAGGCGGCGCTGTAGAGAGTTGGTAGGGGTGCAATGAAAGTACTACCCCTCGTAGTTAGGAGATCCTGGGAATAATAAGATGTATATTATTATAATCATTACCATCGTGATCATTATCTCCTGCTCTTAGAACTATGAGTTATAACTTCAGAGGGTTGTGGTAAGTTTTACGGGCGATCGGATTTGTCAACCTTTCCGGTCTAGATACCCTAAGGAACTAAACCCAGGGAGGTGGCTCGGACGAAGCCAACGGATAATGGTGGGGGGAGGGGTGGAAAATTATTGGCGGGGCCTCAGTCTCGGGCGGTCTTCTTGATAATACACCCGACCAGAGCACCCAAAATCCGCTCTGAGCCCTCGTAATCGAAAGGATTCGGTATCATTCTGCTTCGGATCACCTCATGGCGCCCCTTCGCGGCCCGTGGGCGGTGCCATTCGCTGTTTCGGAGGCACGATGGAAGCGTATTTAATACCCACGTTGGCTCCTTCCCCTCCACTGCTTTCCACTTTTCTTGCTCTTCCGCAGTACCCGCACTATAAAAAGATAACTTATTCCCTTGTCTACAATTCCACACCCCTGACCTCACCAACCTAACTTTCACTTATCTCACAACTTGACTTCTTGTTCCATTCCCTAACACACCAATCATTTCTTTCAACATGTCTGGATTCAAGGCCGGTGACAGCTTCCCCGCTGAGGTTGTTTTCTCGTAAGTTCATTTCTCTCGCCCCGTCGAAACCAACTAGGTTTGATTTGAAAAAGCTTCAATGGGGTCGTCTAACACTCGAGGCTTGAATAGCTACATCCCCTACTCCGAGGAGAAGGGTGAGATTACTTCCTGCGGTATCCCCATCAACTATCACGCCTCCAAGGACTGGGCCAACAAGAAGGTTATCCTCTTCGCCCTCCCCGGTGCCTTCACCCCCGTCTGCTCTGCTCGCCACGTCCCTGAATACATTGAGAGACTCCCTGAGATCCGCGAGAAGGGCGTTGATGTCGTTGCTGTCCTCGCTTACAACGATGCCTACGTCATGAGCGCCTGGGGCAAGGCTAACGGTGTCAAGGGTGACGATATCGTAGGTTTTATCTTCCCATTCGCAATTCAATATTCTTTCCGATAACCATTATACTAATCAATTTCTATAGCTCTTCCTTTCCGATCCCAATGCCAAGTTCTCCAAGAGCGTCGGCTGGGCCGATGAGGAGGGCCGCACCAAGCGTTACGCTATCGTCATTGACCACGGCAAGGTCACTTACGCTGCTCTTGAGCCTTCCAAGAACCACCTCGAGGTAAGTTTTGCCGAGATAAGTCTCCCTACTCTTTTTTTCTTACAATATTATAGTTCTCGAGCGCCGAGGCTGTCATTAAAAATCTGTAAACGCACACCTTAAAAAAACAACAAATAGACGGGACATGGTTTTAATAGATGGCACATTTTCCACCAGTGAGGTAATGGCCTGCAAAGGCAAATATTTGTTTATAACTAGACCTTGCGCACTATAGAGGAATTAAATGCAATAATGACGACATGAAAAAAAAGAAGACGATGAAAATTTTGAGTTTCATAGCTATTCATGGAAGGTGAGATAGTGATGTCAGCTGTAAAATCCCATGAAGCATGAAGAAGTGTGAGCGAAGTAAGCTTAATGTTAGGTACCCCGGCTTCCACAGGATCTACATGAATCAAAGCGTTGTTGGGTTTGTTCCCCTCTTCAAGTTGGTTTTATTATTGGTGCTTTGTGTTTTTTGTCGGCCTGGAGGTGACGCGCTAAAAAGTCCCATTCAACACAAATTAGGTTGAATGATTCCAGACCCGAAAACTTGCAGGAGCCTCAAAGCTTCGAACAACGCCAAAAGGAAGAAAGCTAAAATACAAAAGAAAAAAAAAAAGACCCCCAGGCAAAGAGAGCCAGCGTCTATCCTTTAATCTTGGGCAATATGGCCCTCAACCAGCCCTCAAAACGCAAGGCCGCCTTTTCGAGCCAGCAAAACACCGCAGCATCTCGCAAACGCGCCAAAACCTATGATGCTCGGTCACTTGCCGTGCAGTCGTCCGAGGCCGCACTGTCTAATACAGGAGAATTGGATGTTTCTGCTTATCTCAATGCCCGGGAATTTGAAATCCGCTCGCTCGAAGCGGGTATGCAGCGGTCTAAGGCTGCTCTTACCAGTCGGGCGTTCCAGAAAGTGCCTCGATCGCTGCGGCGGCGGACAGCCAGCCACAACGTGAAAAGGGTCCCCAGTAGATTGAGAGCGAGAGCAAAGAGAGAGGTAGATAATATTCCCCTTTCTTCCCTCCTTTCGTCCCTCCTTTCTTCCATTTTGAGACTTGGGGAAATAGTCATTCAGGTTATCCTTCGGGGCCACCCGGTTCTTTAAACTCGTTTTTGGCTAATTGTTTGCTGGTATCGAGTAGATGATTGAGGATAACACTCCCACGGTTACCGCGAGACGAAGAAAACCGACGGAAATTATGCGAATTCGCTTAGAGACTGCCCGACGCCTCCAGAACCTCAACTCCAAGACCAAAGCTAAGCGGGCCGCGGCAAAGGCGAAACGCAACAGGGAGGATCAAAAAGCGCTGGAAGAAGCTGGTGGTCATGCATTCTCTATTGCGCCGCGTGTCCCAAAAATTAAGAAAAATAAGCTCTCGCGACCATCCCCGCCTGAGTCGAAGTACCAAAAGCGGCAGCGTTGCAAGACATGGCTTCCGACGCATATGTGGCATGCGAAGCGAGCCAAAATGACGACCTCGAAGGATCCTTTGTGGAGATTTGCGATTCCCTTGTCGCCGACGGAGAAAAGCTACCGACCTTCCCATAGAGCGAGAAGTGCGAGGGGTGCTGTTGCATGGGATATGAGCTACATATCTACTATTCAATTGGAGGGTACTGAAGCAGCTTTGGAGAGTGTGTTGAGAGCGGTCGGAATTGATGGGGAGAGCGTATGGGGCGCTAAAGGTAGAAAATGGAAGGCCGGATTGAGAAGTCTACGTGCGTGGGCTCTTGAGCAGGATGACCAGCGGAGACCTATTGCTCCCGTCACTTTGATACGATGTGCTCAATGTGAGGTAGAAGACGTGGAGATGGTTGATGTTGACGACGCTAATCCTAGGAAAAACACAAAGAAGAACAAGGGGAATGTTAAAATATTCATTCGAGTTCATCCGTCTGCATTTTTGCAACTGTGGAATGAACTCCTTGAGGTTTCAAAGAAACAAAACCCTCCCGTTATGGTTGAGGACCTTCGATTTGAGATTGGCAGCATCGAGATCACCGGGCCGGGGTCCACGGAAGCATTACTATCGATCTTAAGGCCATCTACAGCTGAAGAGAAGGTGAATAAAGCAGCTAGCCCAGAGACCACCTGGAACTCACTCTTGGGCGTTTCAAATCCTTCATCTTTACCGCAGAACGCCCTCCTTGCATTTTCCGTTCCTGATCCCCGTCTTCGTTTCCCCCCGCAACGTTTGAATCCTCCATCGTCCGATAAACAGATGCAAGATCTAGCCATGTTGCTGTCGACATGGCCTCTTGATAAAAGTCCAACCCCATCAGCTCTTTTTGATCGCCCCACACGATTGGCTGCCACTCGTCAACTGCCTAGTCAAAAGGCCATCAATCGACGACGCACGGAAACGGGACCAGGTATTTATCCTCCTCCCCAGGATTCCGATCCGCAGATTCCCGTTATCGTTACGGCTACGAGAGCCGCGTCTCCATCTACGAGTAACGCACCAGGGAGTTGGACTGTTCTTCTTCCTTGGAAATGTGTACCTCCAGTGTGGTATGCCTTGATGTATTATCCGCTTTCAAGCGGCGGTAACCCAAGGTTTGGAGGGCTCAAAGAACAACAGCAGCTTGCCTTCGAGGCGGGAGAACCGTGGTTTCCGGGCGATTTCCCCGGCACCCGGGCTGGCTGGGAATGGGGGTTACGCGAACGGATGAAGGCCAAACAGCAATGGGAGCGGCGACCAAAGGGACGGAGGATCGAATTTGATAGCCTAGACCTCGGCAATGGACGGAAAGGCGAAATCGGTCGAGGCTGGGCATGCGATTGGGAAGTATTCCAGCAACCATTGCCCGATGGCAACGCGCCCGAGAATACAGGCGCTACTACTTCCAAAGGGCAGGACACGGGGAGGACGGACGACCGGGAGAGCACCGAGGAAACCCCTACGAAAACCTCATCCCCGCTGGATATACGCCAACTGCCACACCCCCGTGCGAAGCTTGCAATAAGTGACACCTCTATTGATATAGATGATACTGTTTTTGCAACAGTGAAACTTTCGCTTTATTACCGGGGTACCCCCACTCCACGAGCTCGTGTTTACCGCCTCCCTACAACCAACTCAGAGCTTCGTCAGAAATGGGTCGCTCTCGCATCAAAAACAGCATCGAACGGGAAAAAGCAGCACCATTCATCCTTCACAAATCCTACATTTACTAAGGAGGACGCCCGGCAGCGTCTTGCGGAGTCTCTTCTTACTCTGCCGGATGATACTGATGCTCGCCAGGAACACTTACCAATCCCACCTGAGGAAGATCTAATTGGCTTCGTTACGACGGGAAATTATAACCTCTCGGAAGGGAAGGGGACGGGAATTGGCTCGATCCAGCTGTCAAAGGTTAGGCCGAAGAGGAATGAATCCAAAAGTAAGAAAAGAGAGTTAAATATGTGTATTATTCGGGGAGCAGGGGAGAGAATCGGGCGACTGGCTCTGTGGGAGCTTGTTTAATCCTCTTTGTATGATTATGAGTAGTAGTTAGTTTAAGGATTGTCTAGTGTTTAGCGATACCCAGTCATTGTTCGGATGTGGCTATGTCCTGTTAACAAAGAATTAAAACACAGGTGATAATGTTCCTTACAAGATATCCCTCGTGCTTAAATTGCTTGTATTTTAATATGACACACTTAGTAATTCGGTGAATGACCAAGATGATAACATGTAGATGATAGGTAGATAGGTATACATATGCACAAGCACACAAAAGGACAAGAAAAAGAGAAAAGTTATAAGAAAAATTTAATCCCAACAAGTCTATTTTAAAAGAGCTCTCTCGCATTGGAGAAAGCGTCTTGCCAGCCAACCGCATAAACCTAGCCCACAATACGATCCACAAACCCTTCCTCAAGTTTAGCAACCTCCTTCTTGAATTCTGCCACCTCCTTCCAGCAGTCCAACGGTCGTCGATCGTTCAACCGCAAACAACTAACCACATCCGCCTTCGCCCGTGAGACCCCTTCATCCAACTCAGCCAGTTTCTTCCGGCCCTCCAGCTTCAATCGCAGCTCCTCAATCTCCGTGTTCACTGACTCCCGGCTCAATTCGCGGTTAATGGGCTGCGTTGCCAGGGCCGGCGGCGCAGGGGTGTACTCGCGGCCAGCGAAAGGGATGCGCGGTGCATCTAGGTCCAAAGAGCCAGCGGGATAGTTACTGATGGCGGCGGGTTGTGTAGAGGGAGGCGAAGGGGCGCTGTCTTTCACTTCTGCGAGACGCTTCTCGATTTCAGCGAGGGTTTGCTGTTCGCGGGCGCGGAGACGTTCCAGCTCTTGGGCTACGCGCGCTTGGATCTGGAGTTCGAGGGCTCGGGCACGGGATGAGTCGGTCTATAGATTTTTTTTTTGTTAGATAAGCCGGGCTTTTCTTTCATTGATGGTCTGCATGATTTTTTTTCTTCCCTGTTGGGCCGATGGGAGAGGAGACGTACTTCGGCATTGGACTGGAGGCCGTCAACGAGGTTTGAGGAGAATTGAATAGGGGAACCACTGTGGAAAAGTTCGGGTCAGCTAGACTCGATAATGGGGTAAGATGGCATGCCCCAATTCATGTTCCTTTTCCGATTGTTATCAAATATCATGGACTTCTGTTGGAGGTGTCATGGTTTGAATTTGACAATCCATTGATATTCCCGTCCATTTGAATGGCCCCCTCTTTCTTGAGTTATTTTTCCTCCATAAATTCGCAATCGATGCAGACACCAAATAGAAAGCCATTCATATTTTAGCCATCCGAATTGAGTGAAATCGTACCTAGAGAAAATGTGTTTTGAGCCGGAGGAGGCCTCGGGTTTGGAGCTGCCGGAGCCCATAGTTTTGTGTAGGTTCGGGAAGCGTTGCTTCTGTTGCCTCTTTTTTTGTCGTCTCCTTCACGATTCAGTCCAATACAACGCGACAATAACCGCAGAAAAGTCAATAATCCAGCTGTGAGTGCCTCGAGCGTCGTCGGGGGAGAAATGCGTATGGTTGTTTCCGCAGCCGACTTCCGCCGGTAGATGTCACGTGGTGAAATTAGTCATCATTTCGGTATTCACTTGCGGATTCCTGTTTGATTTATTGTCTGCGTTGAGTCTTTGGTAGCGCGCACTGCATTGATATGGCTTTACAATTCTTTCTCTGATGCTGCTTAGATGTATGACACATACATACTTTTCATTCACTGACTAGAGCTAACAAGCTAAATGTCCCGTCTTTGTTGCTCTTTATGTACTCCCTTATTATGTCATGACGGCTTTCTCTTCCAGTAGGAGCCTTGTTCTACATGGCCCTCCACATCGCTGTCCAGCGTGTAAAGCCGGCCGAAGTATTTGACCAAACCTATTAGTAATGTTCCACTTCGGCTTTTTTGTGAGAAATCTCGACCTCTTCCTAGTTTTTTAAGTATGAAACTCGGTGGGAAGCTTTCATAGGATGGTCAAGAATAGATTCATGTTGTGTTCTACTACATATACCGCAAAAGCGAAACGTGCAAATTTAACAAAATATGATGGAAAAGGAAGAACTAGACCTACGACGAATGATGGAAGGGATAATGTAAACAGAACGGATGATAGTGTAGAGCTTGTAGGTGTTATTAACAGTGGATCCCCTCCCTGTCATGGGCAGCGGTTACAGTTTGTTGTCCCCCTTCGTATGTTGGCAGGGTAAGGATGAGCGCCAAAACCGGCCGTGGAAGGAAACAAAGTATCTATCTATCCAGGGACGGAATGTCGATGGATTTGAAGGAATCTAATACGCCCGGCTCGTGCAGTAACTGCATGAATATTCGGGGGTCGGAGATCCAAAGGGAATGAAATGCTCTCTATATAGTCTGTCACTGCGGACCGGGCTTATTGTCGTAGAGCGGGAAATATTGTTTCCAGTCTTGATTTGTGGCTGGTTGAGAGCACATCTACCTCAGTCTTCTATGTAGGCAGGCAATATAGCCTAGAGCTTAATAGCTGTATCTCGCTCTTGAACACTCGTCGGCTGGACAACAGTTTTAATCACGATATTTGTTCACGCCCATCACACCTTGGTTTGGCGGCCGTCCCTAAAAATACCCCTAGGGTTTGTGTTCCTGTATCATTAGTCTTCTCCTTCTAGTAGGAGTCATCCAACTCATCGCGATGACACTGTGTTTCAATCTTTAGGGTTAGTGAGAGTATACGGCTCTGGCGTGGCTCGCCTTGCGAAAGAGACTTTTTTTCAATACGGAATATGTAGTTTTGCAGCCTGACCGTAATAGAGTAGATATTAATATGGACAAGGGCAATGATGATACAGATTCCCCTGCATGAGAGCAAGAAGGACCCCTTGGCGTTCCTCGGGGACTATATCGGCGCCTTACAAGGTATATTGCCGAAAGGAGATATTGTCTCACGGTATCGGAACGAGGCGCAGAGAATCAGAAGCAGAAGGCAGTGCAGAGCCACAGGGTCAAGAGAGGAAAATGCTCATATATGTACCCAGAACGATGGAATCCGGAGTTTGTCGCCGTTGTGCTGCTAAGCGACAAGGAGCTGCCCATCGCTTTTAAGCAGGAAAGTTAAAACATTCCTCAATTTAAATCTAGGCGGCTTCGAGAAGATCAATGACCCCCTAAGCAAAATGGAGAAACCGGAGAGTGCTCCGAAATTGAGGCAATTCAAAGCCACTTCGATTCTTGGTACCTTGGGCTTTTTTTTTTGGTTTATTTGATAATATTAATTACGCGGATTCATGATGCGCAGATATTTTTTTCATGTGCGATGCGCCTCGCAGAGAAAATTCTCCTCAAAAAGTATGCTGTGTTTACAATTGCAACAATACAACATATGTCGAATCAGATCGGATGCTGATAATGCTCCTCTAGTCTCACACAAACAGGTAATAAACACGGAGAAATGAAAAAGAAAATATCCTCCGAGTGAGCTGAACCCGAAACTTCAAGTACTAGAAACCTTCCGAGGGTTACATTGGGCACATCGTCACCATTTGCTTTGTTGCTCCCTGCATGTCAGGCTGTCAGGCTGTCAGGAGCCATCAGCAGTCACTCCGATAAGCCACCCCTTTCAGTTTCGTCATTCCAAGCACCTGAGGCCAAAAAAAGAAAAAAAAAAAAAAAAATTTAAATCAGAGACGCTTCTCTGAGTTTCTGCAAAGCCTCACACTAACTATTATTTAACTGCTATTTACACACACAATTTGTCTCTCCTGGCATGGTCCGTCCCCTGCTCCAGATCCTAACCATTGTTTCTCACCGGGAACGCAGGCCCCAATCAATCCCCACAGGATTTCATGGCGTCATGGATGAAGAGATTCGCCAGCCGTCCTCTCTCGAGCTCTGCAACTGTCGTAGTACCGACTCCATGCACACAGGAAAACAATAATAATAACAATAAATTCCAAGGCCTGCAGGGTGCCCCGATGATAGTCCGTAGGCAGACATTGACCATGGATCTTGGATAACCTCGAATTAATGCCCTCGCCATGGCAATGGCTCCGCCAACCCGACACTCCCGTTTTTTGTTACCCACTTCGACTGACCTCATCGACCCCTCCTAGTTCCATGCACACTCGTCGTTTCTTCCTATCATCGTTGTGGTTTTCGCGCAGCCTGCGATATTCTTGTTGAGGGTTAATTTTTTTTTTTTTTCTACTTCTTTCTTCCCTAATTAATTTTTCTTGCCCTTCTTGCCCACCTTCAAGCTCCTCGCACCCCTACTTCCGTTCGCCACCTTTCATTGCCCCTCCTTTTCACTGCCCCTCATTTTGGCAGTATCAACTTATCTCCCACCGACCCTTATATATAAACGCCTATATATGAATTAGTCTGCGATAAATTATTCAGCTTCTCTTCTTGGTAGCTATCGCAAGTCCTTTCGTCCCCCCTCCATATACTTTCGTCGCGCATTATATACCTGTCATCCTTCCACGCCCAACACCATGCCTGCACTATTGGAAGAGGCCGCACGAATTGCGCGTCAATTCGACTACCCCGCCGAAGAGGTTCAGCAGGGCGTGAAGGAATATATCCGGGAGATGGACGAGGGCCTCTCCCAGGAAAACACGACTTTGAGCCAGATCCCAACCTTCGTCACCTCTGTGCCCAATGGCACTGAGAAGGTAGCTTTCCCTTTGGTCCAAGAGGATTTGAGGTAATTCTTTTTTTTAACTCATATTTCTTTTCGTAGGGGTTGTATTTGGCTGTAGATCTAGGCGGTACCAATTTTCGGGTGTGTTCAATCGATCTTCATGGCGACAATACGTTTTCCCTTACCCAGTCAAAAATTATGATCCCACGGGAGTTGATGGCATCCGGGTCCTCGAAGGATCTTTTTCTGTTTCTAGCACGGCAGATTGAGGCCTTTCTCCGCATTCATCACAACGAACATTTCGAAGCTCACATCCTACGCCAGAATGAAAAGGAGGGAGTTCGGGACCTGTTTGACCTGGGTTTTACCTTTAGCTTTCCTGTGCGCCAATTAGGAATCAATAAGGGGACACTAATTCGCTGGACGAAAGGCTTCAATATCCCCGACGCCGTCGGTCAAGATGTCTGTAAGCTCTTGCAAGATGCTCTGAATGACTTGGATCTTCCGGTGCGCGTGGCGGCTCTCGTTAACGACACCGTGGGAACACTGATGGCTCGTTCTTATACATCTCCCGGCGAAACCGGAACATTCCTTGGTGCCATTTTTGGGACAGGCACCAACGGAGCTTATCTCGAGAAGCTCGACAGAGTCACAAAAATGCAGAAGATCGAGCACTCCGATTATGATAAGTCAACTGGCGAGATGATCATTAATGCAGAATGGGGTAGCTTCGACAATCATCTTAGTGTCTTGCCCAACACGGTCTACGATCAGCAGCTAGATGCCGACAGCAACAACCCCGGCGTTCAGATGTTCGAGAAGCGCGTTTCGGGCATGTTTTTAGGTGAAATTCTCCGTCTTGTCTTGCTCGACCTGTATCGCAACGAGTCTCTTGACTTCTTCAAGCCTAGCCAGTCGTCAGACGTCATTATACCTGACACTTCTTCCCTGTATCGACAATGGGGTATCGACACCAGCCTCCTGAGCCTGATCGAGGCCGACAAGTCTTCAAACTTGGAACAGACCAAACTTGCGTTATATGATCACCTGAAGATAGAGCGCCCCAGCGACAATGACTGCAAGGCGGTCCAGATTGTTGTTCATGCCATTGGGAAACGTGCTGCTCGCCTGAGCGCTGTCCCCCTTGCTGCTATCCTCATCTCAACCGGTAAGCTGCAAGCTGATGATTTGGTGGACATTGGTGTAGATGGAAGTCTGGTCGAGTTCTACCCCAATTTCGAGGTGCACTTGCGGGATGCTTTACGAGAGGTGACTGAAGTAGGTGTGGCGGGGGAGAAGAAAATCCGGATCGGCATCTCGAAGGATGGGAGCGGAGTTGGGGCCGCTTTGATTGCCCTGGTCGCGAGCAAGGAGGCCCAGAAGGCCCGACAGCTGTTGAAGCAATGAGACGCTGCAACTCCTTTGTTTTCTTTCTTTAACCCACTCCTTCCACCCCCATCATGATATTTGTGTGAGTGGTTCAACCGACAGGATCCCTCCTAGGAGGTGAAGATCCCCGTTTCCTGTTTTTATTCTTAAGCTTTTTTTATGCTCCCCTATCTCCCATTATTATTTCCCTCTGAGGATGTGTTCCGTGATCATTTCCAATGGAAGATCCAGTTGAATCAGGATCAGGATCGAGATTTGCGGCGAATGGCGGCATTCTGTGCATGGGCCTGGTTTTGGTTAGAAGTGGTAGTTGGCAAGACCTTGAAAGATGTATTATTATCACCGGAATTATGATTTTACGTGTGGCGTTTTTTTGTGTATCTCCAGCCTTTTCAAGCCGCCCCCTTGAAGATATATCGGCTCTCTCTGCATATAGCCCTGGAAGAGAAAACCACACTCTCTTTCTCGCATTGGATTTTGATTTTAAATATCCTGAGCTATTCACCAGGTCGGAAAGTTTCACCCATCAAGAGTTCCAAGCAAAGAAAAGCCCCAGATGCTGCCACTCCCAGACCCGATGCTTGGGAAAGTCCATAATTTAATGGTATCATGGTGCTGGGTGGGATAGTTGCATGCCTTACACCAATAGTTGCAGCTATGCGGATCTGCGAAGGACACCCCGACTTTAGAAATAGTAACAACTCCATGTTGGAAGTTGGAGCCCCGGGAATATTATTCACACCCCTTGTTCAAATCTTTCTTTCCTCCATTATCTTTCAGTCGATTGATCAAGGGTAGGAAATTGTTAATTGACAGCTTCTGGCATGCAAATTCACCCACCTAGTTTTGAGGCTCTCGTGATATCAAGGAGGATTCCAGTGATGTTGAATTGTGGACCGATGAAGTCTTCTGCCCTGCGCAACACAGACTTCGCGGTTCGGGTTCTGCAGAAAATTCGGTGGGCGGTTTTTTGTGCTTAAATCTCACACGATCGGCACTAGCCTTCTGTTTGTCTGACCATGTTTTTGTTTTCGCCCTTCTGAGTCCTTCGTCCCGGGTGAGTAATGCATCGTTCATGAGGGACCTACTTACTCTCAGCTTGGGTCATGCTTCATTTTCCCAACTGGCCGCATTAAAATAAGAAAGGGTCCATCTTCTATGACATACAAGTTCTTCGGATCGGCAGGTTACGTGGATTTTACTTGAGTTCAAAGGCAGCCAGAGCGACCCAGGACCAAGTACATTTCTCGAGCGATAGCCAATAGGAGAAGCATTTTACACAATAGATAATTATAATTCCCCGGACTCAATCGGTAAAATAAAAATTAGGTTGCACATCTCAGGCCGGTTGGGCAGACTAATATTTTGCCTGAACCAATAATACCCACTTGAAGAAGGCACATCAGTGGGGTTTGGGCGAACTACTTAAGCTAACTGCTTAACATTAATTCGATGGATTGATTTAAGCTCCGCACTTGCGAGTGTCGCCGGTCGCCTGATTGGAGGTGCATTCACCAATCATTTTGGCTAGCCATGGTGTTTTTATATAAACCTACCTATAACTAGGGGCAGTGGCTGATTATAAACCTCTTCAGGCCTAGCAAAACTTTCCAGTCTAGGTATGGCCAATCAGATCATCAATCGTGGTACAGTGGGAGTTGGGGATCAATCAACCCAGATGGACATCCCGGCACTGTTATCTGCTGGCTGGTTTCAGGAGTTCTTGTCACCGCGCTTGGATACTACACCCCGTTTCTCATCCTTTCTTCCATTTTTCCCGGAGTCGCCGGTGGCCTTATCATGACCTGGGATGACGACACTAACTACTCGGCATGGGTTTCGGCATGCAACTGCCCCTAATGTTGAGGCAATCCTAAATTGCAATGAGATCCCTACAGACACGGCTCTGCAATTGTTTGTGCAGGCTTTAGGTGGTGCCATCTTTGTATCCGTTTCTGAGAACATCTTCCATTCAATGGGTTTCCATCAAAGGAAAGAATATTGAAATGGGAGCCTCAAACAAAAAAGATGGTGAATATGTCGATTGGACAGGAAGTACCGAGTACACCTATCCATACATCTTCTTTTGGTTTTGCTTATTTTTAATATGGCGTTGAACGATTTTTTGATTAGGAGAAACTATTCGCCAGGTTCATCCCAGACCAGCTAGGATATGCTGCAAGTCAAGACAAGAGAATTTAATGAAAACAAAATACAACTAATCTATGACCATCTATCCAATATCGTCAAAGAGACTTTATAAGAAAGATCCATTTGTACAAAAAGAAATCGGCGGGAAAGGACAGACAAATGGGGATATTTGAGACAAAAAAAAGAAGATAGGAAAATCGCTCACTAAACAGCAGCATAGAGACTCAGATAAACCCCCCAAATCACCCCACAGGCACTACCAAATACCACCCTTCGATCCAAGGGAACAACCGTGTACAAAAGTGTTGAAACAACGGGCCTATACTTGAGCCTCGCAATCATGATAGGTTTGAAATCCTTTTTGTCCACTGTTAGCTACCAAAAAAGTCACGCAAGAAAGAAAGAGAAAAACATACCTCACAGATCAAATCCCATGTCCTACGTAAACTCAACCCCTTGAGCAAATTTATCAACAAAATAAAAAGAACAATATTCAACACCGACCCCACCGTCTGATCCAGGATGAATTTCATGATGAAATTATACAACCCCGAACGTTTCTTCCGGATCCGGGGACGAAGAAGGGGAGGCCCTGTTTTCTTCTCCTTGCGCGGAAGGAGGTCGACGTCACTAATGTTGGTATCATCGGAGAGACTTTTGTGTGGAGCCGTACTTGAATTCATGGGAATCATGGCTGCGGAAGCGGAACTGCTGCTGTGGCTGCTATTCGGAAGAGTAGGAAGAGATATGGATGAGTCGGTGTTGGCGTTGGTCTTCCAGGAAGGAAAACCTGGGTACTGGTCTTCAAGCCATTTTTGCCAAATGACGTTTATGGGAACGATGATAATGGCGTAGGTGACGAATTGGACGAGAGCGAGAGTGTTTAGACTGAAGGGGTTCTTTTTGTTTTGGTTGGATTTTGCTCTTAAAATTCTTTATACACTCGATATATAATGATTACGAGGATTTGGGGGACAGGGGGAAATATTTTGTGAAAGTGAAAGTAAAGCGAAGAAGTATTGGTAGGAGTGGTTGGTAGGGGACGGCGGTGAATTACATTACTTGTGGAGGGGGAGGGACAGGAAGAAGAGAACTACATACATCTTTCTTATACTGGTCTATGATTTGGGCGAGGACATTGGATATGGCATTTAGGATTGTCGATTGAATTAAGGTGCTGGTTAGGGAGGACGGCATCTCTCCCTGCCGTCACCTCTCTGTTGTTCTGGCACTTGATATTTGAGTTGATGCTAGCAGTGTGGTTTGTGGTTTCTCCTGATTGGATGGATGAATGCACTGGTGTGGAAAGGGGTTATCGTTAAAAAAGAACCATTCGAACTGGTAAAAGGAAAACAAAACTATAAAATGAACGAAAAGAGAGATGGGGTGGGGAGGGATAAAAGAGTGAATCGGGACAGCCTGGCCAAGAACAACGCGAAGTTATATTGAAAAGTTGTTGTTTTGAGGCGCAAAGGATGCGGCACGTGTGGGGCACGTGTTGCTCTTACGGGATTCCCCGCTCTCCATATCAGAGTGGTTCTTCAGGATAATAACTATTAATTAAATCAGAGCCTATGATAGATCTTCTATTAATTATCTAGAACTAAAAAAGAAAAAAAAAATTTTTTGGGGGGATCGCCAAAGGTAATTGGTGGAAATATGGTGGAAAGAGTATACCAGCTAGCCACATTTCCTCTTGACTATTTATATCAGGCTGATGACATCGGCAGGCCTAGACAATTCGGTCTTTGAGGGCATGCTTCTTCTTGACGGTGGTAGGGTATTGCACACAATGCAGAGATCTCGGCCTAAACAAGCCAACAAACCGTATCTAACCGATCCATGCAAGGGACAGTGAGATGGAAGGAGACTGGACTTTTCTAGAACAAAAGGCAAGAGAGCGAGAAGCCTTCAATATTCAGTTCTGAGACCTCTCAATTTTGAACCTAAGAAGAAGCGCTTCAATTGATCCTCCCCCTTGTCAGCATCAAGGCAACTCGTCCTAGGTTTCAGAACCGCCCGAGTCAGTCCTGTCGTGTAACGATGTTTGGATTGTTTTAAACCAATTTAGCTAGCATCCCAGGCCCGAATGGGGAGAGAAAGACCAGTTGGTGACGAGCAGGCTTTCCAGAATGCGCCGAACTATTCTCTTGAATTGGGATTTATGGCGTGGTTAGGTTCTCAGACAGGTAATCGACTACGTGTATCCGTGAACCCCGCCGTCGAGGATCCATTGCTCATTGTCGCCCTCGTTGTCATCCTGAACACGACGCCACGTCTGCTGTCGTTCCTTGTGTGCGGTCCCCTCCACTTTACTACCATTGGGGGCCTTCCAAACCGGGCGTATCAATCCACTGGCGGCGAGGAGGGGATTGTTACTGAACGCTTCGCGGCCACTCAGCTGGCTACTTTCATAGCTCAGACCTTCCGTTTCTTCATCTTCTGCTGGGGCTGAGGTAGACTCGGTAGGTGCGGCCTGATAAACCCTCGTAACGCGACCCCCTTTTATATCCAGACTCATAAGTGTTTTCTTCTTCTCCCACTCCGGCCGCGCCTTTTCTTCTATTTCGCGCATGATTCGTTGCTGCTTTTTGAGAGCCAGTGCCCGCTGCGATGGGCTCATCCAGAGTGTTGACGCAACGCTCGGGGTCTCAAAATCGGCTGCCTCGTCCACGACCCGAGTCCGCTTTGCGTTCTGAGCCTGAAATTGAAGAAGCTTGTCTCGATGAGCACGAGCTGCATCTAGTTTGCTGGTGGATGGCTCTGACGCAGGTCCAGGCCCGCTTTCACGGTGAATACTTTCATTGTGTGCGCGCATTTTCTCTTGGCCCCGTTCCGCACGTAGTTCACGGATCATGCTCTGAATCTCATCATTGGACAGCAAAGGAGTTCCACAGAATGAGCAAGGCTGGAGACCCTCTAGAGAGCATATAATTTTCCCGCAATTCAGGCAATTCGGGGCTGGTGCAAAGAGCGGGTGGATGGAAGCATAGCAGGTACACTTACGGGTTTCTGTACCCAGTGTAGGATTCGTAGAGACCTCGAGGGCAGCAATTGCAGCAGTCAAATCGGCAATATTATTCGTAGTCAATGAACCTTTGGAAGAGGATGTGGAAGCCACGCTGCCAGAGGAAGCCCCACCGGACCTCGAAGGTTTAGACGCCTTGGACTTGACATTTGGGAGAAGATCTGAAATCATAGTCCCCGCTGCTGAAGGTGGCTGTTTTCGGGGCTGGTGGGGAGCTGGGGATTGATTGCGTGAAGGTGTCGCGGACGCATTGCGCGAGGATAGCAACCCTCCTGCCTGACCTGGATTGTCGACCGCTCGCCTCGTGCTTGTATCTTGTTGCCTACTTTTGCCACTAGACATGTAGTCCTCCTCTTGATCCGCTTTTATGTAGCCCCCCGCTACGTTACCAAAGTTTTCCGGTCGACGAGGTGGGCCAGCACTGTGAAGAGGAGGCTTGGCTCTCTTACTTTTCTTCGGTCCCGCGCTTGAGCCCTGCACAGTGCCGGAGGATGGTTGCCGTGGTGTACGGTCTTCTCGTCGCGAGTTAAAAGAAGAGATGAACTCCAGTGCGGCAGATGAGTCTCCCAGGAGGTTTTTGAGATGCTCGGCACCTTCATCCTTCGATAACCCGGCAGTATAGGTGACGATCTGCTTCAGAGATTCCTCGTCGAGCGGGAGAAGCTCCGCAAGGCGGGGAACACCCCAACAAATGAGGCTATTATTAATCATAATGAGCAGGTCATAAAAAGGGATAAAGTAGGGAAAAGTAAAAGAATGAAAGAATGAAATAAACCAAAAGGGAAAAGGAAAAAGAAATCCAAGACTGAGGCTGGTGGTGAATTCGAAGCTACCTAGAGAGAGTCAGAACTGGAGGCAACCGAATCGTTAGTGGCTCGCCTACATGCCTGCGATTTCAGGCATAAAATAGGCTAAGCTAACATCAAATTGAATTCACAGGTTGAATGAGAGCAATCGGCAGATTAGACCTTAATTTTATTTTCACCACCGTAACCAATCCATTCAAGCTAAATGATGATAGTTCTGGACCTGGCGACCTATGCCAGGTTATAGTACATCCAAAGGCACCCAATCGAGTGATCATCTATCCCTAAAAAAATACCAGTAAAAAATAAAAATAAACAAAGACAAATGGACAATGGCCAACAAGCCATAATGAATTAAAAGGGGGGTAAAAGATGACGCCGAGTATGTCTCAGACTTTTAGACATGATGGTACTAGAGCAAGTCCCTAATGACGCCTGTGATGCCGGGTATTTACGTCGAGATCGTTAAGGAAAAAAGATGACTATGTTCAAGAAAAGGGAGAAAGCCCCATCGAAGATGCAGACACATCCGCAAACTCATGATGACCAAGAGAAGGAGGAGATAGTAGCAAGCAGACGATGAAATGAAGCTCTAGGCGGTATCCCCATTTGCCTCGCTCTTGATATCTCCATCTGCGGAAGCTGCAGCGTCCGCAGCGGCGGCCATATCGGGCGTTAAGCCATTCTTCAATTTACTACTGGGAGGGGGTGGCGGTTTTTTCCCTGCCATCTTCTTAGGGGCACCCACTTTCTTTTTCTTCGTCAGAGCCGATGGCGTTTCATCGTCCACCAGGGGACGTTTTGGAGGAGCGGAGCTTGGCGTGCTGTTGCCGTTTTCCTGGGGGGTTTTGTTCCGGTTCAATTGTCTGCCCGAGAGGCCCAGGCATCGATCTAGATGCTGTGCGACTCGCGTCACCACAAAGTACCTGGGGCAATTCGGGCATTTCACTGTGGGGAATGAGACTTTTTCCGGGACTGCCTGTTTGAAGGAGCTATCAGGGGTGGTGGGAGGACTTGAAGCGGGAGTATTGGATGCATTTGTTTGTTTTTTCTTTTTCGGATTTAATTTGTCGGTCGCGAACGGGTTTCCATGCACGTCGTGCCCTGGTTTGCTGATCATCGGGTGCTTCTGGCAATATTCCCGGTAAGGATCAGGAGGAGGACGAGCGCCAGTGCCAGTGACCGGGTACAACAGACGAGGTAATCGACAATCAGGGCAGATGATTTCCTTCGTTGTCTGAAGGGGATTTCCTTTGAGAAATACTTTGCCGTCTTCAAAAACAGCGCCATCGGTCTCCACACGAACGTCCTTCAGCTCCTCAGAATCATGAGTCAAGGGACCGGGTGGTTTCCCCCCCGATTCTTCACGACGTCTAGAGGCTTCTTCTTCCGCCTTTTGCCTTGAGAATACTACCGCGGAACGCATGCGAGCAACCTTTTCATCCCGGTGGACTTTAGCAACGATATCATGGATGATATTGTAGAATGTGTCGTTGAGAATGTCGCAGGTCTAGCCAAATCAGCATCTAACCCCAAGGATTATAACAATAAGCTAAGGCCAGTATTAAAACCATACCAGTTTCGCAATTGTTCCTGGTGGAAAGGAACTTTGTCTTTCTTCTGTTCCGTTTGATTCGCCCATCTCTTAATGGTGTTCTCTAATTCGCAAAGCGTTAGGACTCAGACGTATGCCAACAAAACGCGAGGATAGGCATATAGGGTAATTATTGGAGATGGGGATGCCGCGCGGAAGTGGAATTTGGCTGGCAGGGACAACAAAAGCCGGAAGGCCCAAGCTATAACATTGTCCACTGATAAAGCCAGTTTCACCAGCCGCATGAGCCGAGGTGCCAGCCTTTAAGTCCTAGATATAACCCCGTACGCCATATTGTAACTAACCTCAATTTTAACAGTCTAAAAGCAGGAAAAAGAACTATTCCTTTCTTTCACACGGCTGACGAATGTCAGAATCCGTCCGTATAGCCAAAGGGAAGCTTTTTCCAATCAGAATTGTAGCTCCATGTACCCTTGCGCAACCTCGCTAAATCTGAGAGCAAAGATATACGAAAACAGGTGTATTGAGGGATTTCAGGTACCATGGAATGCTCAGAAGCCGTAGAAGAAATAGTTCGTAGGGTGCAATGCTATGGTAGTAGTAGCCGAAGTCGAAAATAAGTTGAAAAGGAGCGTCGAGTAACCAATGATGGAGCACGGTTCAAGAGAATAATGGAGAGGTATCTTCACTATTGCTACAATGCATCAGCCTGTGGAATATTGAATGGGGGTGACGTCTTTATTCACCCAGCCGGGGAAGTCGTAGGTCAAGGGAGTGCTAGTGTTCGCCCGGCAACGGTAGGACGGAAGAAGACCTACCTTGATCACATCAGAGAGATGGAATCTCAGCGTAAATTATATATTTGTCAAAAAAGCTCGAATTAAGCAAGCAGAGCAAGACTCATAATATCCCGACAGGGAGCCGTGTTGTGTTGCTGGCGTTGGGGCAAAATCTTGGGATGAAGAAGTCGTCAAGAGCCGCCGCCTGCTGTGTTGGCCTCAGGTTCCATGCTGCCTCTTTTGGCTCTCCGGCCATCTTATCTTATCGCATCTCCGCCCATCACATCATCAACTCCTTTCGCGTCCTCCGTGTTTTTGCCTGCGCTTCCGGCCTCGCCCTCTCCCTCGCTCCTTCTGACTTCAAATTCAGTCACACCCCCGGTGATCCAGATCGCCGTATCAACAACTAGACATCCACTCAGCGGATCTGTCGGATTCCAGATGGCATACCAGTTCTTCGCCAAGGCCCATCAGACCAGCAGGGCGTCGTCCGCGTCACCACCCGTCTCCCCCCCTCAGCACTCCTCTTCGTCTTCATCTAGCAGCAATATTAATGCGCGGCCTCCGAGATACCCCCCAGCAAGGGTAGTACCCGCGCCACCGTCATCCTCGCCACCATCATCTATCAGTCTTGCTGCTAAATTCAAGCCGCCCACTGCTAAAGACGCATCCTACCAACCCCCCGCTTACCCTCATTCTCTCCAACATGGTTATTCAACTCCCCACCCACATGTCACAATCGAACCAGTGAGCACGGCCCACATCCCTTCATTAACTCGAATCACCGGTCTCCTACTTCCAATTCGCTACCCAAACTCCTTCTACACGGCCACCATCACGGATCCTGTCATCGCATCCCTGTCACGCGTCGCCGTATACCACGACCACCCAGTGGCTGCGGCACCAGCTTCGGGGACGTCAGCCCCACCTTCAACGTCCTCTACGGCACCCGGGACAGACAAAGTTATAGGGGGCATCCGATGTCGGCTAGAGCGACTCCCATCTACTGCCGTCGAACCCCAATCCGACTCACCACAGCACCGGGGGCCAGCCAACCTCTATATCCAGACTCTGCACCTTCTTTCCCCCTACCGTGGATGTGGAGTTGCCGCTTCTCTACTCAACTCTCTGCTTTTTTCTTCTCCACCTTCACCAACCCCCCCCGACTCGCCGAAGGCCTACAAGGTCTCGGAGTTTGTGAAACACTACAATATCCGGACCGTCACAGCACATGTACATGAGGCAAATGAAGAGGGTCTGAAATGGTATATATCGAGAGGCTTCCAAGTTGAGGATGGAATAGTCGAAAACTACTATCGCCGCCTGAAGCCGTCTGGGGCAAGGATTGTTCGATTGGTTCTTCAATGGCATAACACTGAGGCAGGCCATACCGCAAAAATTCATAGCCAGGGTATACCACCGCAACTAACTGATGATAAGAAGGGTGTGGATGATGATGACGACTGGGAAAAAGTTGAAGCCGAGGATGAAGATGACCAGGATGACCATGGCATACAATCTTTCACCGATTCTAGACCTATCGATATGGAGGACCATGGAAGCCGAAAGCGAAAGGCCACCGGGGAACACCAGCGGGCATAATTTTAGCTGATTTGCCCACGTTGGTTACACAACCTCTTCTTCTATTTCTGGTGTTAGTTAACCCTGTTTCCCCTCTCCCTCCGTTACACTCTGCATTCTGTTACCCAAGGATACCCCTTATTTTTATCATTTCATTAAGCACATAAAGCTTTTCTCTCATCTCGCATGTCTGGTTAGAAGTATACACATACACATTCCATCCGCTGCACGACTCGTTTCTAGACCTGGCATTACACTTTATAAATACCTTGAGATTTTTGACTGTAGTAAATGCCTGCATGCATCCATGTTTATATATGTGTGTATTTATGTAAGGCTATATGCAAGGCATCCAAATGTACATTAAACATCTACCGCAACTAGTAGTTCCACAAGGGGATGTTTTCAATGTAGAGGATAAAATCAAAAACACCGTGGTATCAAGTCCCAAAAAAGATAATTCCGCACACAGAAAAACGAGAAAAAAAAGGAACGTTAAATATTATAATTCTCGGCATGTAAGAAAATTTCGTCCTTGGACGAATCGGTCATTACCAGTTGCTGTAAACGAGCAACCGCATCAGAAACCTCCACCCGGAGACTAGGAGGACCGCAGACGAACACGCACGTCCGACGACCAAATGTCTTGGAAAACTCGTTAAGCATTTTTGGGATATCCGGACGCACATAATCGATGCGCCATCCATTTCTCCTCTGCAAGGGAAGAGATGCAAAACGCGGAATAGGCTGTGGAATCGATTGTGCGGGTGACGGCGGGGTTTGAGTAAATCCAAAATCAAAGGGGATGTTTGCGGGGCTTTGCTGTGGTACATACGGTGACTGCTGCTGGAATTGTGGGTAAACGTAGTTGTAGTTGTTGATAGGAGCCTGGTAACTGTTGGGTCGGGAGAAGTGTGGCCCGGTGTATATTCGAGGGGGAAGAGCTGTGATGGTATCTTCATTTTCCCGACGAAGCTCTTTCTCTCTCTCTTCGTCGCCGTCAGCCTCCTCGCGGATGTAAGCCGAGCTACGCTTTTCAATTTCCTGAAGGGTGTCGTAGATTTTCTCCTGGACAGTGTCGCGGTACTGTTGATCCAGACCAGGGAATGGGTTGCCGTTTCCATCTTTTGGGCCGGTGAGGAAAAAGTAACAATGCACAGTGTTCAGAGGTGCATGATCTCTACAGATACGCAATTCCTCTTTGAACCAATCGATAGACTCTGGGTCCCTCAGGGCCCAGACGACCCGGACAGATTTTGTGACTGCTTTTCCTTCCCGCATCTTCTTGATCAAATTTAACAGCTGGCTGGCAATTGCTGTGATACCACTTCCACCCGCAAAGAAAATCACATCATCAAATGCCGCCATTTCACGCCGCATGCCGCCATAAGGACCTTCCAGGAAGGCGGTCCAAGTCTTATACGGGCCATGCTCCATCGCTTTGAGAAAAACGTTCCGCGTGAAACCCCCGAAGGGCCTAAACACAAGGGCTAAATCCCGATATTCTTCACCGTACTCGGATGGGAAGTCGTCGCTGCATAGGGACGCAATGGTGAAAGGGTGATTTTGGAAAAAGGCGATTCCCGGCATGCGCAGGTACACGTACTGACCCGGCTTCCACCGCATCTGGGTAGGGACGGTGACTTTAATAGCGTTTTGTGGTAGAAAAGTCACTGCAGACTCTTCCCCAATCATGAAAGAAATCCGCAATGGATTGATCCAGTTCAGGTATACTAACCTGACAGCGTATGAAGCGACCCAGATTGCAATTGTAGCCCAAAGGTAGCCCCAAGAAGACAAAAAGTTTTTCGTGTGCCAGAAAAGCATACCCACGAATATCCAGGACACAGGAAGGTGAACCTTAAGGAAAAGCTCGTACATCCGGCTTCGGAGAAATGGGAGAGAGTGAATGCATAGAACACCTAGAGGCGCCAGCGCTGCTATACCCGTGCCGTAAACATACATGTTAAGTGGGATATACTGCTGGTAGTATATCAACATGCCATGTTCCCAAATAGGCATGATATAGAAAGGAACAGTGTGAACAAGGCTCAAGAAGAGACAGATGTAGCCTGCCCATCGGTGAAGTACATTCAGCCTCTCGTGGCCAATGCCCGTCAGCATGCTGATGAAGTTCGCTCGGGTACTGAGAGCTACAATCCAAGGAACCATGGCAACTGCGATCATGCCGGCACGGATAGCCAATGGAGGTGATCCGATGACGATGGACGAGTAGTAAAGGGGCTGTGGGAGAAAACAATATAGCGTGACGAATGTCAAGGCTGCAAGGATGATCACCGAAGCCCCTAGAGACGGAAAAATAACGTGCAGCCTTCCAATCCGTAGCTCAGGGATCGAACGATAGAAGATCCATCGTACAAAAGCAACAGTGTTGTTTATAGGCGCAACGGTAGAGACTGATGATTGTTGCTTATTGCTTTTGGGGAGAGGGCCCTGCGGCGGGAAAAACTTGGCCGTCGAACTATCAGTGGCGGCGCTGGGAAGTTCGTATTCATCTGCAAAGGCCTGAGGTCCATCTGCTGGATTTTCTTTGTACAGCGCAATTCTGACCCGATCACTGAATGTATTATAGTAGCGTATTATCGTCGACACGCCCAACAAAACCACCGCGAAATAGACCCAACCCAATCCGTACTTTCCAGATCCCACCCATGAGTCGCGTTGGCGTTCAGCAATCTCAGCTGGGGTTGTGGATGCGACGGTGGGAATGTAGATGCGCTTCACGAACGAAGCTACAGAAGCCCATGGCGGCATGGTTTTGTTAGTTCTAGCTTCTCTCTTGAACAGTTGATCAAGGGAGGTATGTGAGCAAATGACTGCGTGTGCGCCAGGCCCTCGAAGTCGTCCCGCGTTCCAGAAAGTCCAGCTTTGGAACTGTCGCCAGGGTAGAAATAAGAAACCCTTGTATTTATCGAGATGTCACTCAACCAACTAGGTGGGGTTCCGGTCGGAAACCATGTTACTCCTTCTTTGGTGCTGTTGACGGTCGATGAATAGAGTCGCAGACAGGACACGTGAGTATGGATTGGATATGGAGAAGATCGCCCTTAGAAGAGTTTATAAAACCATCCTTCTGGCGAGACGGGAGAAGCTCTGGCCAGAGGAGGAGAGATGAGCTGGCTTAAGCTTACTCTGAGTATTTCGCCGGTCAAGCAGGATTGCCGGATCTCCTCAGCGGCCCCGACAAGTTGATCATTGGCTGTCACATTTTTCATGCGGGGAAGAGAAATAGTTCACAAAGTCCAAAGTCAAACTCCCTGCTTTCCCACTTACACTTGGAAGATAATGAGTTTGGCAGCGGTGACGGATGCACGGGACTATACAGAAGAGATTGTTCCTGCCGGCCCTCCAGCCAACCACCTACCACGACTCGGACGCCATTGTGCAACATGACCCACACTAATGCGTGAGCCTGGGCTTTCGTCACCTGCAGAGTGCTGGACGGATGTCTGATTGGGCGGGGGCCTCAATAGTCGGCGGCAAGCCCGTTCCTCTCACTCGCTCTATCTTCCCTGGATCGGGGTTACCCCCTGGAGACGGAAAGCAAAGCTGGTCGGACTTATCGAGAAAGAAGCCATCCCTCAGATTGTCATCATAGCACCTACCTATGATTATTCAAGGATGGATAATACTAGCGTCTCCGAGATGCGGACGAAGGCTGTTCGCATATTATTAACGATAACTTCCTGTGTGAAGAGAAATATTAAACCCACCAAAGTTGAAGCTCCTGGGGCTAGCTGGTACTAATTGCCTCGTCACCGCCGACGCCCACAATTATTCATGGCGGTCGATGTGTGGTTAAAAACCTTTCACCCTGTATATGTACCTAGGTAGAGAGCAACAACAACAATAATACAAGACCAATCACACAGATCGCTTTTTATTGTGGATATGCAGCCTTAAATGACTCCGAGTCGCTTTTGTTGTTACGTTGTGAAGGCGAAGGGTGTGCTTAATATTAGTAATAAATCTTATCCGAAAAATTATGACCTATAGATCATAGCATGGCTATCTAAAAAGGTACGTTGATAAGCACGATGCCCTACGAGAGGTTAGGGGATAGGGCTATCAATATTCTGTTCTGAGCCAGCTGGCAAATTTTCTTTCCCTCTTTCCTTTTGTTTCTTGATTGATCGAACTGAGTAATCCACTTTTTCCGTTGAAGTTGCCGGTGAGCGGGGAGTTTCACGCAAGCTGGAGTCTTTAAATTGATGCATATCCGATTGTTTTTTGGTAGTCTAATGGTACAATGCAGCCCTTCGAAAATGCAGACATATATATCCAAAACCACGACACACTCTAGATTTTGTTATATAGTAGTAGTAATAATCCCATCTATACCAGGTATATGATCCCGAGGGATATGATGCTAAAAACATATATGCAGGTCTCCAATTGAATGCAATCGCTAAAGATTCCCAGCCGTTGTAGATGCGTAGAAGAGCAGTTTGTGTTGAAGATCGTTGCAGACCATAGCCCGTTAACGATGTGAGCAGAGCACAAAAATATCGTGAAATATAATAGGAAAAATGTATCGAGAAATATTTCATCGATAATTAGATGGTATAACATCATTCTTGCCAATCACAGGGGAACACGGAGCAGTCGACACGGAGATGGCCCTGCTCCCAGAAAACACCACAGTCCCAACACCATTCTCGCCAGCACATTCCACCTATCAGCAAGATAATTAGCAATCGTGAAGCTAAACAGGGTGCATCCAAGCCCCAGAATACACCTACATCTCATGTACTTGCACCCCCCTGCTTTTTCTGTGGCGACATGACATCCGGGGCAAGGCCGCGTGGTCTCTTGAATCGTCCTCTGGGTTAAAAATTCATCGGAGTTTGACTGCCCATGGCTATGTACACCGATTCTGAGAACGTCAGGAAGCCCCATTCGTCGGAGTTCCTGCGTCACCTTAGGGTAGTCCGTGCTATCCCTCATTGCTTCATACTGTGCGCATGTCAAGCCTTCATGCCATGGACTGTCACGATGGATGAAACATGTGCGAGTGCCGCAGGAACCGCACACCACGATAGGGTCTTCAAGGCCCCCGCCATGTAGCTGTCCATACCCGCAGTCTCCTCTAATACATGTGACAAATTCGGCATCTTCCTCCAACATTTGCCAGGTTCGTGCATTATCGTACGCCTGAAAGGTTGGTTGGCTGGCCCATCGCTCAACCTCATTGCCGGATAGTGGTTCGCTGCAAAGGGGGCAAGCTAACGCTGGTGTTCGATAGGAGGAAAATTGTATGTCCAGACTTCGGCTGAGGCAGATTTTGCAAATATGTTTGCCGGTGATGGACGTATGATCACACCCAGCTGCAATAGAGGATTCTGGGAACTGCTCCGGCTCGAGGGACTCGAGGCATGCGGCACATGTTTGGCGCTGCCGGTCTTGGGTACTTTGAAGTTCCCGAGTACGGTTGAGCGGAGGTTGTAGCGGATCCTTGTGAAGCAAAGAAAGCACCGCACCGGCCGTGGCTGCGTCACTCCAGCAGCTATCAACCCACGGCGGTATATTAGGTTCGGAGGGGGATATTATCCCCATAATATTCGAAAAGCTTCCTTGGTGAACTTCTGTGATTGAGTCGTATTTTCGGGTGGAGAAAGGGTCGTTCGGGGATTGTGTAGATAATGGAGATATATCATCAGTCTCGAAAATTTCCATGGAGTCAGACGCCACGAAAGGGTTGCCCATCATTTCTTTGGACATCGAATACCAAAATATTTGTGGTTTTTGAATAAAAGACGTTGTCATACCTGCTCGCGTGTTTCTGTTTCCTGGTGCGCGCTCTCTGGCATCGAGATGCTCTGGAGAATATGTATATGCATGCCAAGGAAAATCTTTGGGTGTACACAAGACTGACCCAGTCGAATACACCTTATCTTTATTTAGAAAGAGTGGAGAGGATATTCATGATGCAGTCCCAAGAACGAAATGATCAGAGTTGATATACGGGACGACAGTCCGTGGACTGTTCCCTTTCTCCCAAATACGAGAATTGCCTTCCCTTGAGAACGCCACTACGCGCGCCAGTTCATCGACGGTTCAATTCCAAGTAGCCTGGAGCACGACCGACTAAGCTAAGGTCCGAGGGGTTGTTGGGATCGACTCGTCAGGAAGTGACAAATTTGGAAATCCCCCACAGAAGATCAATAATGCAGCGGAAACGTATGGTGAGGAGCAGAAGCGGAATATTTAGTGACAGAAGACAAAAGGCAACTTGCGACTACGGAGTATTCAGTTTGAGTGATCCAGGATTTATTTGTTTATCGGTCCACAGACTAATATGCATTGCAGCACGGAGAACATAGGATGGACAGGTACCATCGTCCCACTATGGTCCTTGGTCAGACGATCACCATCATATCATATCCGAGAGGTAACAGTCCATGCAATCTCATCCGAAGATTCGAAACAAGTTATTGTGACCTTTCCAAATTTGATCTTCCGGCCTCGTAACAGCAACGGGTGAGAGGAAGAATATCCCGCTCGGGGTCCAATGAGATCGACCAATTCTCGTATTTATATATAGACAGCGGACGACGATCTCTCAATCTCGAGTTCGCCATATTAAAATAACTTGACTCGCCTGATAAAATCAAGCCATGTGGGCCCTGAACTTATTTTTCTTTCCGCAAAGACAACTGGAGACCGAGTTGCCTGAGTCTTGTATGAAGTCATAACTTGCTCCTCGTAAAAAGGCTCGCTTCAACACTTTTTTTTGTCGAAAAGTGCGGGTTCCTGATCATGGTTCGAGCCGAAAAGACCGAGGTATTGGTCTTGGCCCCTTCTCATCCTCAATGTATACAACGTAATTTCAGGGTATAACTTTTTGAGCCAAGGAGACGTGGGGTTGGCTGGCAACTTCACGAGGCGCATGGGGGTTTGGTTTAAACTCCCCCACCACTCAAAAAGCAAGTCCCAGGTCACAAAATTCAAAGGACTCCATCAAGGATTCAAGATTGGACCATGTATGAAGGCAGCCAACCACAATTAGAGAATCTTCGCACCTCACAACTCAGATTTTCTGTGGATCCAGAGAAGAGGGACGGGAGACAAAAGCTATGCTGGTGGGATCGAGGCAGCGTGAAATGGTTTCCTAATATCTTACCGCCTTTGAATCATAAATATTCTGCCGCAGAAAACTGATTTTCTTTGCGCTGTTGATGAACCTCCAGAACAAGGTCAATCGTGTCAGAAAGAACACTCCTTCAAACCAACTAAATAGAGGCCCTGCAGAATTTTGAACGATTTGCAAAATGGCATCATGCGGAGCTGCCTCAGCCCCGCCATCACTCTCCCTTCCCCCCTCACAGTTCGCTCGACTGCAACCTCATGCCTACCTTCTCGCCCACCTATCACCTCCAGCATCAAGCCAGCAGCCGTCTGTGCGTGCCAATGGCCGCTCTCCCGCTCAGTTTCGTGTTACCTCCGCAAATACTGGTTCTCTAACCCATTCAAATGGCAGCGCTGTGGTGAGGGTTGGTGATACGACCGCGGTATGCGGTGTCAAAGCAGAAATCCTACATACAGAAGACATTGCTTCGTGGAGCGTATCGGCACCTTCGAGCTCAAGCAAACGCCGAAAATTGTCCGACCGTACCAGCAATAATAAATCGATAGAGCACGAGGACAGTGAATCTCATATCGAAGACTTCAACTTAGTTGTTCCTAATCTTTCCTTAAGCACCGGATGCGCCCCCGGGTTTATCCCGGGCGCGCCTCCCTCGGCAGTAGCGCAGTCATTGTCTCATCAGATTCTCGCGTTACTGCACAGCACTCGCCTAGTTCGCGCGGAGGATTTACAAATATGGTACGAAAGACCGAGTCTTGGAGCTGAAGAGCTTGAGCGGCATAACGAGAATGAACAGATGGATGTGGATCGTGAACGGGGGCCTTCTCATGAATCTTCCTCACAAAACCGCGAGATTAAAGCTTTTTGGGTGCTTTATATAGATATCATGATTATCTCTTTGGCGGGGAACCCGTTTGATGCTGCGTGGACTGCGGTTGTGGCCGCCCTTCGGGACACCAAATTACCCCGGGCATGGTGGGATATCGACAATGACATCGTCGTTTGTTCGGATGCTGTCTCGGAAGCCCATAAGCTCTCTTTGCGTGGAATGCCTGTTGCAAGCTCATTTTGTGTTTTCGAGGCCGATGCAGCGGCCGGGTGGAGAGCGGTTATTATTCCTGATGCGGAAGAAGAGAAGGAAATAACAGAGAATGGCAGGAAAGGCACCCAGCGGAGATGGATACTAGCCGATCCAGATGGCTACGAAGAAGGCTTGACCCAGGAAAGAGCCTATATCGTGCTCGACAAGGAGGAAGGAGGCAAGGGTAAGACCGTCATCTTAAAAATGGAAAAGAATGGGGGGCTGGCTATGGATATTAACGAATTGAAGGAGATGGTCAAAATTTCCTCACAGAGGTGGGATGACATTAACCGAATTTTAGATCAGTGTTGATATCCCGAGTACGGATAGAGAATTCCAACTAATGATACCATTTTGAGACCTACATATTGCAGTCAGCTTTACAGTAAATACTCTATTCTAAACTATACCAAAGTGAAGATTTCATAAAACACCTTTCAACGCCTAGAAATGCCTAAAACTTTTCCTGCCAACATGTTTGGGTCTATCGTGATTGGTTTAAAGGTGGCTGCACGCAGGCTTTTTTTTGAAGGCCATTCGCAACCCTAATTCACAGAGGCCTTCTTCCTAGGGCTCCGCCGCCGCCTTTTCGTAGGGGGTTCGTTGTTTTTTCCCGCAATACCAACGAAAGAAAAGTTCTCCTCCTCAGCTGGAGGTTTAGTTCTCCCGTCCTTGCCCTCTGTCGTTTTGGATTGTTTCTTTCGAGGGATGTAAAAAGATACCGAGAAGAGGTCGAAGTCCTTGTTATTAGAGTCCGCCTCATTGGTTGACTGAGATGTTTGTGTCTCATCTTTACCCTGGGATTTCTCCTGCTTACTCGTGTCTGTACCTTGCTCGGGAGAAGCCTTCGATATAATCTCTTCCTTGGTAGAACTGAGGTCATTAAAAGTTGCATTGTCGTTGTGGCCAAATAGGATGCGAGAAAAGATGCCGCCTTTCTTTGAAGAATTTGATCGTTCGTCTCGTTTCTTCTCCATCTCGGAAGAATCCTCCTCTTCCTCCCCCTCTTCTTCAGCGTCAGTAAATTCCCACATTTCACGAAACTGATTCTTAACTAGCGCAGTTCCCCATAGCGAGAACAAAACCCCAGGGACCAGATACAAAAGAGCTGGTTGAGGATGGTCAAATATTTGCATGACAACAAGTGTTGCGATCATCCCCAGAGTATAACCGACAACGCTGGCTTTGAAGTACGTCTTAGGAAATGACCGAGCATCATGATATGGAGGTTCTAACTCGGGTTCATTCGATGCTATCGACTTTGTCCAGAAGCCTTCTCCCCATCCACCCGTCGCGGTCTGATAAAAAGGCTTCACCGCATCTACTTCATTGCCTTCTGCTTGTGCCTTTTGTACACCCTTTCGTTTATAGTAAAGATAGAGATCGAACCGAAGCGCTAGGCCGATCATCATGCCGGGGATAATGATATCACCCAAGCCCAGCATTGCCAATGAAACGGTACCAGGGGCCTCGCTGGGGCCAGGCGGGCGGGGGAAGAGGAGCTTAATTGGGACATCTAACTTTTTCGCAACTGTCACCATTAAGGGCGTAAAGTAAACAAAGTAGATGTCGTAAAAGAAGAGGGAACTTAAGATAAGTGACCCTGTGACAAATGTAGACGGAGTCATGAATTGAAGGGTGCCATAGCAAAAGCTGAAGCCGAGGAAGTTGGTTAGCCACCATGGTTTGGAAATGAATGTAAAATATACAACCGCAGGCAAAGCCAGAATACCGCTAAGGAGGTCCAGAGTGCCTAGCGAGCATTCGGCCCGGACTATACGATGCACGTGGACGCGTAGCTTTGCTCGCCAATAGAGGATATTTCGAGACATCCAGAGCGCCGTCAAAGCGAAATCGGGCATTGGGATGAGCCCAAAAGTACCCGGAAGCGGAGAGCGTTGGATATCAACAAGCTTCGAGTCCATAGAGTCTTGGGCAATTGTAAAAAGGCGCTCAGATGGTTTTGATATCCATGTCTTGCCAGCGCGGCTGAATTTCCGGGGGAAAATAAAGGACCTCCAAACTGCGAGGCAGTCTTTCAGAAAAGCGATGGCAAAGAATATACCCATCTGCGAAAAGTAAAAGCCCAGAATTTTGTTCAACATATCCGCCCCCGTCCATTTAATCACTAGGTATAAGCCACCAAGGGTTAGACCTGCAGTTAAAGGAAACATCAGAGCATCACTTGGCTCAAGTCCCTCCATTTTCTGGCCATCGTCTTGACTTTCCTCATCCTCCTCACCATCCGATTGGCTTCCATCCTCACACTCGGTTGACTTAGGAGGCTTCGCGGCCGAATTTGGTCTCGAAAGCGAAGCATGGGCGCCAATAACGATCGGGAATAAGGCGGAAAGAATTAGATGTCCGTATGTAGGGAGGAGCGGCTTGATGGCGGTAAACTGATAGATCGCCCGGCCCAAGAGCTCCACGAAGGGACTGACCTCAGCCATATCAGCGTTGGACGGAACAGGCTGCAGGAGGAAGGGCAGGTAGGTTGCGCGATAATACACCGCCGTTTCCGGGGATATGGGAATGAGCTGTCGGTCGTAAGTTGGGAGCCTGGAGGTCAGAGGGGCTGTGTTTACTGGGGAGTCGAAAGTCACATTGTCCCCGAAACAGCTGATGCCAAGACCGCGTCGGACATCGAAAAGCTCAACCATGAAATTCACCTCCACCCAACAACCTCTGAAAGATAGAACTCATAAGGCCTCTGGGGTACAGGCTATTCACTCCATAATGGCGACAGACGTGGCTTTTGATACGAGCATGGTGAATATGTGATCGAATTTCTGCCATACTGTTGGTTACTAACTTCGCTCAGGGCTCATTCACCGTGGAGCTCTACAATTCGCATGCCCCAAAGGTGAGTCGCAAATGCCCCCAACTTCCATCCGCCTTTAGAAAACTTAAAGAGGGCTAACAGAACGATTAAATAGACTTGCAAAAACTTTTCGACCCTTGCCCAAAGAGGCTACTACAATAATGTCATTTTCCATCGTATCATTCCCAATTTCATGGTCCAAACTGGTGATCCAACCGGCACAGGGAGAGGAGGAAGCTCTATCTACGGCGAAAAGTTCGAGGACGAAATAAACTCGGAGCTAAAGCATACTGGTGCAGGAATATTAAGCATGGCAAATAGTGGGCCAAATACTAATGGAAGTCAATTCTTCGTCACCCTGGCTCCTACTCCTTGGTTGGATGGAAAGCATACGATATTCGGCCGGGTTAAGAGCGGGATGAGGGTTATCCAGCGTATGGGATTAGTAAAAACGAATTCCGACGATCGACCAGTGGATGAGGTTAAGATTATTCGCGCAAGAATCGTGGAAGAAGGGCCAGAGGAATGAGAGGTTCCGATTCAAGTTTGCGACTGGAAAACCGAACGTCAAAAGGGTTCTAATCATGATTACTATAACCCGAGCCAGCATCGGTCCTGACGGAAGGATAATATTTCCAGGCTGGCGGGCTGAGATTTACTGGCTCAAATGGGTAATCTCCAACATCGATATCCGTCTAATATCATATCTAGGATCGGAAGCCTATGCACCGAGATATAGGTCGAGCGCAGAAGGCTATACCTAGAATGATTCTCTAATACTAAGCTTGAGAATATTCCCCCCCACCAGCAAATAGATAGCAGTTTTAGAAAATGTATCACTACAAAACGAACCGCTTCCATCAGATGTTACCATCCGGAGCAGCAGATACAGAGTGACAAGAATCGTGTCTATCACCCCCATACACGACAAGACCAATGAAGGTTTGCGCGAAGAAGAACCAATCTGCTACGGAAAATGGCAGTCTGGCCGTGCAAAGCACCGGGAGTGATTTGTTGAAAGGAAGAGTTTGTGTGTTAAGGGAGAAGCTCCTTAAGAGGTGACGGATTCGCGAATTATCTAACCGGATATGGTATAGCTCAGTATGTACCAACCTACCATCAACCTTCTTGGAGCTCTCAAATGACGATAGAGAGCTCGGTATGTGCTAAGTCAAGTGACAGGTTGGCTGATGGCAAGGTTAAAGAGGAAGTCCAGCAGAGAAGCCCTGAGATTCTCCTTTACAGCCTTGAGACGATTGTTTTCCTCCTGTCAACCCCTCGTCCCAAAGCTTCAGCCTAGTGTAATCACGTGATTTGTTTTGCGGGTCTGCTGGATGACTTTTTTTCCAAGTGTTTTCTTCCCATTTTTCTCTTTCCTTTGCACCATTTTCTTCCGAAGTGACGATTCGGTTTACACCACCGATGGGCCCCACGACTCTACGGCGGTGCTCATCATCTGGTCACCCGGCGTGACGATTACTAGGCTTGCTCAATGCCCATTTACTGTCTTTAAACCTAGATTCCAGCATTAGCCGGTGACCTGGACACCAGTACAATGGACGCGATTGCGGAAACAAAGTGGGATATAATAATCTCCGGCACTGGGCTTCCCCAGTCGCTTCTAGCCCTGTGAGTATACTCGCTATTTCCCATGGTTGGTATTGGGGCTTATCTCGTGAAATAGTGCGCTTTCTAGGTCGGGTAAAAACGTTCTTCATGTTGACCAGAACTCATATTATGGAGGCCCCGAAGCCGCGTTCAGTCTTCAAGAGGCTGAAGAGTGGGCTTCCAGCATAAACCAAGGTGTGCATCGTTTTCCATCTAGTCTCTCGGTGCATTCCCGCTGATATGTGTTCATAAGTTAGAGAGCAAGCATTTCCCGTTTGAGGATGCTGCTGTGGTTTCCCCAGGCTCATCTGGGTCGAGCCCGCGATTATCTGCTTCTCGCGCCTACACGCTTTCCTTGTCACCGCAACTCATATACTCTCGGTCTCGGCTCATACCCATGTTGGTGTCTTCTAAGGTTTACCGACAGCTAGAATTTCAAGCTGTTGGAAGTTGGTGGATATACAAACCAACGCCGGGTGCAGGCAAAGACCTGTACCGGGTCCCCGGGAGCCGTGAGGATGTCTTTGCGGATGACTCCATAAGCATCAAGTCAAAACGGACGCTTATGAGGTTTCTCCGTCATCTTAGGAACAGTGAAACAAACGGGGAGTCTGCCATAGAGGAAGAGGATTCGACCAAGCCCCTTACTGAATACCTCACCTCCAAATTTCAGGTTCCCCCTGAGCTTTATGACCCCCTCCTTTCCCTTGCACTATCCCAGGTTCCTCCACAGCAAACTTCCACGAAGTTTGCCGTTCCTCGTATCCAAAGACACCTGACTTCCATTGGTATATTTGGCCCTGGGTTTGGAAGTGTCCTCGCCAAGTGGGGCGGGGGCTCAGAAATATCTCAAGTAGGGTGTCGTGCCCTTGCAGTTGGTGGTGGTGTGTACGTTTTGAATGCCGGCATTGAGTCAACTGAAGGTCAAGTCGAGCACGTAAATGACAATGATACTCGCATCAACGTTCACTTATCAAATGGCGAAATGGTCTCAACGAGTTTTATTGTTGGATCCACGTGGGATCTTCCCGCATCTATCCGACCCTCATATGATTACGATAAAGTAGCAAAGTCGGTTACCATCGTGTCATCACCGCTTGAGAATCTGTTTCCAGTTACCGCAGAAGGTGGTCCGATTCCTGCTGGGGCTGTAGTGGCATTCCCTGCAAGTTCTCTTGGGCACCCTGACGATACGCCACCAGTTTATATTTCTGTTCATTCTGGTGAAACTGCCGAATGCCCAGTTGGACAAAGTAAGTGTTTATTTGTTTTATCACCGCACCAATCCGTCTGTCCTATGATGACTATTTCCAAATTACTTATCTACATTGCCTGTAATTGCATTGATGAGAAATCTATGAAACTGATATAAGGACATTCAATGCACTCGTGTTTATCTTCTATCTACCTAGCTGCATTGCATGCTAATTAATTCTTCTAAACAATAGGTGTTCTTTTCGGAAGTGTTAGTATCCCTGGGCAAGAGGGGCAATCCTTGATTGATATTGCTATACGGAACCTTCTTCAATCTAGCACAAGTCCTGATGCAGAAGTCCTATGGTCTCTGCGTTACACACAGCTGGGACGAACTGATAGTGTTGATGCCCCCCCTTCCAATATGGTGTCTGGCAATATCATAACTTTCCCACCCTCCAGTCTTGATCTCTCATTTGATGATTCCGTTATTGACCTTGTGAGAGACGCATGGAAACTCGTGATGGGAAATGACGCTACAGAGGAAGACTTCATGAACTTCAATGACCGGGAAGACTATGACGATAATTAATGTGTTACCTATATTTTTATTGTAAATATGATACATTCGCGCCTATGGTTATTTATAAATGTCCAAAGCTTAACGAAGGTGGAGGTATCCCAGCATGGTCGCGACGATCTTGAAGGGTGTCGTAAAGATATATCTCCTGTCCAATTCTTCTACATTGTTCCCCAAATTCTATCTAAGTATATAAACTGCCTCACTACCGCGATGAGTTCCAAGTGTGAGGTACTGTCTAGGTCTTGAGAAAGGGTAATATTCTAGCGAGATCGAATTTAAAATAAAGTTTCGGGGCAGTGGTATCCATCAAATTGAGCTGCATGTAAAATATCCGACCCATAACTCCCAAGGCCTTAGAAGTTCTTCGCCTTGTCCTGTCTAATTAATCCTGAATCCTAAATTTATATTCCGCCTTTTCCCCCCACCAAACGAAGAGGGAAATGGAGCGAGGGACATGCGAAGTCGAGGGAAAACAAGGACACGACACTGCCATCCGATTCGATGAGGGAATGGTCCTCAATACGCTTCTCAGAATGGAAACTGACAGGACCCTCTTCTCGGCCCCAGCATCCCTTCTGTTTTCTTCCAAACTACTCATTATTCCTGTAAGTTCGATTCAGCTGGGCAGTTCAGCAATTGATGCCCGGGGCTCGCGATAGTCAAGAAATTCCATACTCAGTAGGGAAAGATATGTATTTGCAGCAAGACTGTGTCCGCTGCTGACTAGGAGTGTCCAAACCAATACTTCCTAATCTCTACCCATTATCACGGAATCTTGCGTCATAAAACTAACCCGAATTCGATCAAGCAACGCAAGCCTTGCAAGCGCCTGGAATCAACCAAGCCTTCTTTTAACGAAGAATTACCATCTCCAGGCTTCTCGTCGGTTCAGTTCTTGCAAGATAAAATTAATCAAGCCTCATTATGGCCAAGCCAACGATGCTCACTTGCCTTGGATCCCCGTCACGAGTGGCTCGTTTCAGACCGTGATTGGACCTTGGGAATGCTCGTGTTGGCTGTTGGATTGGGTGGGACGCTAATACCGTTATTTGGAGGAAGTGGCCAAAGAAACGGGGACTCCTGTTGGAGAGATCGCATCCTCTCCGCTAGCGAGGGAGGGTGTGCAACGGGAGGGGCCGATGACTGGGCTGTTCACTGATGGATTGGTGGTGAGATGACCAGGAACCGTACTACTCGCGGAATAATGATAATAATGATCTCCTACATACTGCGCTTATTCTGCGTCTCCCGGGTGGATGCCTGAAAGAAATTAGTTAGTAGTGTGGCTTGGCGCCTGACCAACAGGGGTTCAAAAACTTTGATAGAAAAAGCTGGAGAAAAGTTGGAAGGGAAGCGAAAGGAAATTCATATGGAAAGAAAAGGGGGGATAAATGCACTGATGGAAATGCTGATAGCACCGAAGAAAAAAAATGGTGTTGTTCTTTTAGAAGGGACCTTTTAGGAGAAGGAAGAGAGTGGCCACCCCGGATCTTGAGAGGAAAGGGTTGGAGTCCCACTTCCTTGAAGCCCTTGGCCCCCAGCCTTCAGGGATGTTTCCAGTAGTATGCTTGTCAAAGGGACAAGAACCGCTGCTTAATTTTAAAAGCATCCGCTCATCTTACAGATGAAGACTAATTCATCATATCTTGAGCCGTGTAATATTATAATTCTTGGCTTCCCATTCCCATCAAGGTATCGTGGAGCGCAGGACTTCTTGTTGGGGTCAAAACAAACAACAACAAGTCAACAACACAAAAATGCATTCCATGCAAAAGCATGATGCCGATGATCAGGGGCGCTTATGAGTCTGACATAATTGGCCTAATTTATTGGCGCAAGCCTTCTTTCTCCCTGTTGACGTTAAAATCAAGCCCGAATTTTGAAGAGGACTTCTGAAACAACTTTTGTTTGTGGAAAGCAAAGACAGAATATACTTTGACTCGCATCTAAAGCTGCCAAGGCGAGTGTTCGAGTCTGGTTGCCTCCCAGCCAAAGCGAACTTAGGGGCCTCTGTTTTTAAGTGAATATGGCGATCTACGTCTTGTAGCAGCCAAACAGGCGATATTATCTGCGGGACAGAAATTGCGCCTTTCATTTTCGCTTTGAAACCCTCTCAGAATACTCCATAGACTCGTGACTATTACAATCCATCGACTCGCTAGTAATGCGAAGTAACAATAAACTTAGGGGGAGAACAATCGACACCAGCGGCATTCATCTGTCCTTTGTCCGATTCAGAAATAGAGACCCTATTGGTAAACTTTGTGTCCCTTACCCAGGATGTGTCCAACTATGCGCTGGAAAGTACACGCGTCGACACCACATGTTGGATTCGATGGAAATCACTCAATTGCGACTTTTCTAGCTTTTATGGTTCAAGCTGCTGATCGCGCTCCACTCCAAGGACTGCCACCGCGGAATCCCGTGTCCACAGTCCAGCCTGCAAGCTGAAGGTATCATGTCAGCCATGGCAGTCATTGATCAGAGTTGACACAGCCCCGAATTCCCTGTCTCCAAATAACATTGTGATTATTAAGTATCATCATCTTCTGCACAAGAGAAGCACAAGATGCTAGTTGAGGCGAAAATAGTAACACAGCGGGCGATACAGAAGCGCAGAATCTTCTGTTGAACAAGCCAATTGCCTCATAGCTAAGAGAGCCCGGATCGAAGGGCACGAATTTAAAATCAGCAGCGGACTCGGAAGGCTGGAGCTGATGATTCGCAGCCGGTTTCCCCGCCGATATGGAGAGGTTCCTGTGTCTGTCCTTAAAGATAGGGTAGGGTACTTCTCCGATCAACAGGAAGAGGACAGATAATAAAAATAAATTATCAAAACAAATAATAATAATAATCATAATCATCGTCATCAGACTGGAGAAGAGAGACTCAAAAGGAGAGACGACATCCATGTGTTGTTGGTGTGAAGGACACGCGGCCCGTGGGGCTCCCAGGCTCAGCACTCCCCAGGATGTTGACCCTGAGTGGCCGGAGTGACGGGAGGCCGCGCTGATCGATAGAAGTCACTTTTCATTTTTGCCTGAAGGGTCGCACCAGACTTCCAGGCTTATTTACCGGCGAATACACTATACAGCGGCACAAATAAGTAAGGTACAGAGGTTGTTATTTTTAAACACGACATCGCCTCCACGACTAAGAACCTTTTGTCCTCTGTGCAGAGAATTTTCGACTCAGCAGATAGAAGAGAAAACTGCCACATCGAGGGTATGCGACCGGCTGATACGAGCTCAAGAAAAGGAATACCGCACTAATTAATCATATTAATTTGGTGATAATTTTGTTTTTATATTAATAGAAAACCTGCAACCATCAATACCACAGCCACCTGGAACATTCCAAGAACTGGGTCACCACAGTAAGAAACAACAATAAACGGATTGTGTCCATTCAACTGGGACAAAGTGCCCCCACACAAGGCCAAGGTTGAAAAAAAATAAGAAAAAAGAAAAAAAAGAATGCAAATTTCTGATTACGGGAATAATAAAATACTTACATTGGCACCCGTCCGCTTGCATCAATCAAAGCAGGGAAACGGTGATCAGCAGTTTGAGAATTGGAGAATGAAACGCCTCCATTTTCAAAGTCTGCAACCTTTCAAGGAGATCTTTCAGGATATCGATCTTCCTCATGGGTGGAAAAAAAAGGTCTTCAGGATGCATCGAGAGAGAATCACTGCTCTCCTCTTGATAACCTATTTTCTCCGATGGCCGATCAGCACTCCGCACGTAGTTGATTGAGGAGAGATTCTCTGTCTTTCTATGCTCTGATGCTGAATACATGCACGGAGATGTCGTATCGGAAAGATTGTCAACGGCGAACCCACTGGCAATTGATGAATATGTATCATACTATACTAGCCGAAATGGGCTCGTCACTGTCCAAGCTTCAAAGCAGACAAGATTTAATTTTACTCTGTCATTTTGTATATATTATTTTTGATTGCTTCTTCCTCCAAATGTCGAAACTCTCAAAAGTATCTGATATTGTTCTGCAATCAGAAGATCGGCGGAATAAATCCAGTTGACAAGGGTCCAGGGCCTCCTAATCGGGTCTTGAAAATTACCAACCACCTTTTGGAGGGGAAGATCAAATCATCTGTCCGGCGGCATTCTCCCTTCTGTCAGTGATCGGCACCAGAAACGTATGCTGGGAGAAAGATTTTGTTCGATTTTATTTTTTCTGTGTAAAACAAGTCAAGCAGGAGAAGGGTAAACAAATATCATAAAAAGTGCGAACTCTTCCCCTTTCTCTCTTTGGGGCTTCAATTTTTTTTGTTCTCTTGTCATAACTGGCAGGCCTGTTTCTTGGATCAACCCCTAAATCCAAAATTTGATTGCACTCTCCGATCCAGCTAAAAGTTGGCGATAAGAGTGTTAGATTACGCCATTATTACTTGAGTCTAATATTTGCAGATTAATTTTACAGAGTGGGCAGAGCTTTGGCCCCAGTCCAACCCGTGGTCCATTTCCCACTTGGGATCGCCTTTTCAGCGTCTCCTGCCTTCATCCTTCCCTCATCCTCTTCTCTCTCTTTTCACGCTTCACCCCCTCCTCCCTTTTCTCCTCGTCTTCTCAGACGCACAAGGCTCAACAAGAGGAACAGATTAAATATCCTTTTCGTTTCTCAGCTTAATTTTCTTCGTGGCCCTGGGCCTGACGTCCAGCTGTGCTTCTTCTGCCATTCACCCGCTTCTTTTCTCCTTTGCCCCTGGTACCTTTGGCTTTTCGCTTTTCCTGCGGCTCCTGACCTCATAATTTCACGGATATCACATCCACTTGTGATTGTGTTGCAGGTCTCGACGCTGCCAGCCTCTCGTTGACAGTTAAACTCGGCAATAAAAATTATTTTTTTTATTCGCCATTCCACTCTTTTCAGTATCCTAAATCGCTCCTTCGGGTTTCCTTGCCTTTTTTCGGTGACGGTGTGCGATAACGTATACGACGACAGTTCTATTGATGTCCCTTTGATACAGCAAAACCCTTTAATATTTCCTTTATCACATTTCAGTTTTCAGCCTATTCATGTTGAAGAATAACAATATTAATAATCCGCCCAAAATGCCGACTCTTCGTCTCAAAACCGTTTTTCCTCTCGTTGCCCTGCTCTCGATCGGGCTCTTCTTCTGGTGCGTCGACCGCTACGACCGTGAGGCTCTCCTCCGCTTCAAGCGCCCTATCGATCGAGCAACTTCAGCTGGCGCCGCGCAGATTCAGCTGCAGCCTACGCCGCCGTTGACAAAAACATGTGACGTGGATCCAGGTATTATGCCCCCTCTGCCTTTCAACGAATGGCTTCTTCGCAAGAATTACACTCGTGCGTATTTCCGCCCGCGCCACCTCCCCCCCAAGACCGAGTTCAACTCGCTGGAGGATATCGAAGTTCCCGTACTCCCTCCTACGACTGTTTTGGAGCGTGGTATGGTCATCTCGCCTGATAACTCGGAGGATGGGATGGCTTGCCCACCCATCATCGACGTTGACGTCGCCGCGGACCACGATATGGAGGAGACGGACAAGCTGCTCTTTGGCTTGGCCACCACCGCTGATCGCTTGGATCGCTTGCTGCCTTCTCTCCTGTATTCGTACGGCAACACGAAAGCTAGCATCATTGTTCTTGTCCCCGAGTCGGATGATGATATTCCCAAGCAGGAGACCTATTTTCGCAACCGTGGACTGGACTTGAGGCTCATTCAGTCCCCTCTTGACTTCACCGCTCGGTACTTCGGTCTGGTTAGGGCCTTTTCAGAACACATCAAAAAAGAGCGTCATCAGACCAAGTGGGTTAGCTTCATTGATGACGACACTTATTTCCTTTCTCTGCCTACTATTGCCCAGGAACTGAAACTCTTCGACGTTAATAAGAAGCATTACATTGGTGCTTTGTCCGAGGCCAGCTGGCAGGTTGACACTTTCGGCCACATCGCCTTCGGAGGAGCCGGAGTGTTTGTCTCCAAACCTTTACTTGATATCCTGGATACTTATTACGATGAGTGCCAGTCGTGGGGGGAACAACCTGGTGACCAGAAACTCGGCCAATGTATCCAGAGATACGGAAACACTCCTCTCACCCTCTGGCCCTCCCTATACCAAATGGATATGAAAGGCGAAGTTGACGGTGTTTACGAATCTGGCCGAAAGATCGAGTCTCTTCATCACTGGAACAGCTGGTATACTAAGGACGTGGTGAAAATGAGCGCCGTGGCTGCCGCTGCAGGCCGCCGGTCTGTTCTTCGGCGATGGGTTTTCGACCAAGAAGAAATAGTCAACAACGCCACTGGAAAGTCTATCCGCACTTTCTGGGTCTTCACCAACGGTTACTCGCTCGTCAAGTATACTTACGACGAAAACACACCCGATGATGCAATCAACTTTGACCACGCCGAGAAGACTTGGGAAGAGGATCCCCGGGGTTACGAAGCCCGCCTAGGTCCTCTGCGCCCTCGGGATCAAGAGGGTGTCACAAAAGATCGATGGCTCTTGCGGGAGGCCTTCGTTGTTGGTGATAATGTTCACCAATGGTATGTGCGTGAAGAAGATGAAGGCCACAGCGTGATCGAAATCGTGTGGCTTGGACCTAAGGGTGGCGGTGGCGCTGGTGTGAGGGACTTTGGCGTCAACATTCGCGACAGCACTACGGCTTAAGGATCAGAATGAAAAGCTACTCAACCGATACTGAGGCAGGTCCTTGGGATCTATGAAGATTTTCTCTTCTTGCACATTATTTTCGTTTTCCTGCTCTTTCCTCGCTTCTACTTTCGACTTCTGTCCCTTTTTCCTTTCTCTACCGCCACGACCAGAACAGAAACATGAATCGAAGAGGGGGTTCCAAAGGGGAGAGGTGGTGTATGGACTCTAGCACCCCTTTACCGAACGACACCCTCAACATCCCATTTTTGATTGTTTTTTTTTTTTTGCCCGGCGTTGTTTTGGCGGAATCAAGATGGCGCAGTCAAAGATCGGAGCCGGCGGTTTCCAGCGCAGAGCATACCTCGTTTGATTCTCCTGATTGACCTGACCTTTATCCTCCTGGTTCAACTTCTCTCACGAGTCGAATTTTCTTCCATTTCTATCAGCCTACGTACCCCCAACACCGTTTTTGGGTGACGAGGCTTTTTTATGCATTTGTAAAAATAGAATTTCAGGCCTTGTTGTGGTCAACTTTGGTGATTAGCGCATTTGTCATTATTCGAGAATATGATGAGTTAAGTCTTAGAGAGTTTCATTATTATTACCCTCAACATACAATATCTAGTTATATTATTAGTTAATATGACAACCTTTCTTCACTTTATGTTTTGTGTCTGTCACCTCCGGGTGATTGCGTAGCCGTGAATCCTATGTTTCGGGTGTGGATGTTTCACAATTAAAGATCAACGGCACAAGGTCGTATCCCCGAAACCTACATGATCAGAAGACTCCGACCTCTATCCGTAACCCGTGGTATTCGTCCTTCCTCCTCTTTACGAAAAACCAAAAATTGCAATATGCTACAGGGTGCGATTTCCGACACATTCATAAAATAAAATAGCCCACTCCTGTCAAGAAATGGTGGGTCAGGTGTGGAATGGTTCAGGGAAATACAAGGATAAGACCCCCAGCGATGATCTCATCGAAACTCGAACTTCGAAACAGCCGCTCTCTCGCGCAGCCTTAGATGCAATCGATTACGCACTGCATGATTAAGGTGGGATTGTTGGTTGCAAGCTTTTATGAGTTTTTTGATAGATCTCTTTTTTTCTTTGGGTCGGCTTCAGGGGCATATTACTCAATTAAAAGGGTTATATACATTCATTAAATTATAGCAGAAGCGCTCCCCCTAGTCAAATTTTTTTTTAAACTTGTACTACTGACCCTCTAGCAAGCGTACTATATACAAAATGGAAGTGTTCCTGATGCATTAATTGCCATAGTCAAGCAACAATTGCTTGGTTTGATTGTCCCTGTCAATAAAGGAGATCCCAGCTCTCAGTTCCCGTACATGGCATAGCGGATTGGCTCCCTGACTATGTCAATTGCTGGTCTGGGAATACCCGGTTCTTGTATTTGCTATCAAAACGAATGTAGTTAGTAGTATCACGGAAGATCCTAACGATGCAAATTAAAACCCTAGACGGGTGTTGTTCACCCCCCATCCCTGCTGCGAGGAAAATGGGGGGTTAACACCTTCTTTAACGAAGTGATCACTTGGTATAGGGTTATAGAGTAGTGCATATAATATACTCAAAGACAGGATTGGAAGATTCAGAGCCCTAGCCGCCAAGACAACGACCCTCGTAGGCAAGGAACTTTTGAGCAAAGCGCCCCCCATCCACATCTACATAATGTCCAAAGTCACACACATCGTCCCAGAAATCAAGGGCAGTGTAACAGAATGCTTGAGTGGTCAAATGGAGTTCATTATTGGAAGGGTAAAGATAGAGCTTTGCTTGAATAGTAGGTCGGCGGATATGTTTTTTTTGGTTACCAATGTTTGCTTCCTAGGAACCATTTCGGTAGTTGGGGAAAAGACAAATATTGCATTCCTAGCCACCCACCCCAGAAATATAAACTGAGCAAGGTAGCATGGCGTTGGGATTTTGCGAGAACTACATTCTTCGCACCGATGAAGTAAATCGCTATAAGTCATAAGGTAACAACCATCAGGTCTCACTGTAGAATGGGCATTTGTTAATAGGCACAGCACTAACCTGTTCCCGTCCGAAAGGCTTTTGATAGCCATAGTGGATACCCACAAGGTACTCGTTGTATCCAAGCTCGGCAGGCCCAAAATGGATGAACGCTTCCCACCGTCCTAGGATATGGGCCAAATCACCATGAAAAGAGCTTTTTTACAGTCGTCATACATTCCCTAGGCAAGATACAGATCCCTGTGCGAATGTTGCAGGGACACGTACGATTCCTATATCGCACTCTTGAAATCGGCTGCTGCCAGCCTTTGATGCGCCCATTTCGGTCCGAGGCGCCCGACAGTACGGTTTTGACTGCTGTGTGGCCCGTATTCAACATTGTCGGATCCTTTTGACCAACTGTCGTACATCTTCTAATCCACCCCGCACAGTCAGGACTTCCTTCTCGGCGTTATGGAAATTTTCGTCCGCGGTCGTCGGGGCGGGCAGCAGGTCCATTATTGGTAATTCAATCGCCTTCGTCTTCCAGTATGCCTTCTTGGCCACAGGGGCATCTGATACCTGGAACAGAACGCCTCATAATCCCCCGTATTGGAGGCATCAACACTAGTATTGTCTCTGGTGATGAGGACTCTAGAAAGATGACGAGAAAAGAGAATAAAAAGTTTCTCTGGTCGTAGAATAAAGACGGGCATGATGCTGGGGGAAACCAGAAAGCTAGGGAAACGTAGTTCTAGATAGAAGAAGGGGGAGTACCCAGTCCTGCTTACAATAGATGACTGATGTAGATAAGAACAGCTCCCCACCCTTCTAAGGAGATTCTTCAGCCTTTTGTACAAGGATGGTCAAAAGGCTGAACAGGGAGAAAAAATTAACAAGGCGAATGCTTAGTAGAATGTATTCTAAGAGAGGTGATGCCCAAGTATAAAATTGTCACAAACTGAAAGTTATTATAAAACTTAGTGAAAGGGCCAAGGACAGGATACTGGTGGGAATGATAAACTCGGGGCTAACCGTGTCTCAATTCGTCTGTGAATATATAGACGTGAATAATCAAAACAAATAACACCATGCTGTACTGTCTTTGTTCTGCGGCAGTGGTAGTTACGATGGTTTGAGACAAGGGAAGATCTTGAGTAAGGGGCCTGGGATGAGGGCGTAATTTTTTTTGGTAGGGCTCAGAATAAGGATACTAGCAGTAGGATCAGAGATGACGTTTAATGTTTGGTTTAGAGAATTTCATATATCTATCAGGAATCAGAATGAAGTTGATTCTTCTATCGGGTTTTGATATTGATGACGGAACTGGAACAGCGACACTCAGGTGAGAGGATCCTAGTTTTTATGCCCCAAAGAACAGACGACTACGAAGTACACAGAGTTAAAACTTCATCGCTAAGCTTAGCTCAAGAATTTCTTGGTCACGGCCCAGACCTCCTGGTTTCCGTTCAATAATGGACGCTTTAAGCTTTTGATAGAAGTAGGAAAGATGGTGAAATAATTAAAAGAAAAGAAAAGGAAAAGGAAAAAGGGATACATCACCTGTAGATCTACACGAGGGGCAGCTCCTCGTGCTTGATGCTGCTGCAGCCGTGAGCTGTTGAAGTCGAGCTTTTAGTGGTACATGATATTGGTATGGCTGGAATTATTGGGTTGACTATCACCATCTATGGTCTCTAGTGCAAGGCTGACCTTGGGTGTGTATTTCATCTTGTTGGGAAATTTCTCCTGATACCTTCTCATTGAATTATTGCTCCATGTACGACTCTGGGAGTCCAAGTACATCTTATCGTGAGTCTGTTGAATTTGTGAAGGTTACCACTCTGTTTAAGAGAAAACAATTATTACTTGGTAGAGGTGGATTACAGAGTCGTGCACTGTTCTGCAAACTGCTTTTTTTTTCTGCCCACTGATCAGCGTCCTGTTCGTGTATTTTGTCAGGAGGGTTTGGGGGCCAAAGGGTGGGTGGACTCGAGGGGATGCTGGGATGGAATGCACTGAGGCCGCACATGATTGGTGACCCCACATTGATATGGGTGGTGATTATCCAGTCATGACTGTCTCGAATAAATATAGGTATCGCCGTCAGATCGCAGGGGCTGGAAAGAATTCACTTTGCCTTCCTTTAATGGATGGTAATCGCCATTGTAAATACATCCCTCTTATGATAAAAATATTTATCTTTTTAATTAATCATGATTATATTAATCTTCCCTTGAAGGATGAAATTTGTCGCCATTCTCTCGGCTTAGAGCATTAATACAACTTTTTTTTTCCCTCGCTCAACCCTTCCTCCCTTTGGCAACATGGGGGTATCAAGTGATATTACGCGGTATAAGTGGGGAATGTGAGTTGGTCTTCGAATCAAATACCCAATGCCTCACTGAGGCTGAACCAATAATGCCGGATGCCAAGATGAAAGTTTCCCCACTTTGGGTCTGGACAGGGTCTGGGTAAGGAGCGGCCGAAATTGTTACGGTGGCCATACAGGAAGTACCTCAAGGTAAGTAGTACATCCGTATCATGATCCAGGCCTTTGACTTTGGGATAAGAGAAGAGTGAGGCATTAATGACGATGTTCTCCAAGGAGAAAACCAGCGAAATTAATCGAGCACTTATAATAATAATAATAATAAATCTACAAATTATTTCAAGAGTGATTGTGAAAATAATAATAGGAGAAGAAAAAGATGAAGTCACTTGAAGGAGGGAGAAAAAAAGTACGATGTTTTAAGGTTTGCCTCTCGGTTTTTCTTCACTTGAAGGGGGCAAGGTACTTTCACTTCTCCAAGGATGGAAACCGGGTTAATACTGACGAATGACGCTACCGGTATGGTACGGTAACTTCACGTGACTGACCGCCTGCCTGTCCCAACAGGCACTTTGCCTTCTTCGATCTTCTCCTCCCCGTTTCTCTTTCCTTCTCGTCCTGAACCCAAACCCTGCGAAGCAAACGCGTTACTCGATTTGGTCATTCTCCCTTCCCCTCAAAAGCATCATTCCTCTTTGGGCATTCGTGTTCACTTCCCCCAGCACCTCCCCATTACCTACTTCTCGACTCGAGGAATTTGCTTGTCTTCTCTAGCTCTTCCCTCCCGGTCTTCTCGTTCCATCATGGCCGACATCACCGCCGTCGGTGAGGAGAACCCTTCTCCCACCCAGGACGACCTGCAGCAAGCGGCCGGTAACGGCGCCACTGACAACCGCGGCGCCAAACGCTCTCGCATGAGCGCTGACGACGACGACGATGATGATGATAAGCCCGGTCGCGAGCGCAGGAAGATTGAGATCAAGTTCATCCAGGATAAGTCGCGTCGCCACATCACCTTCTCCAAGCGGAAGGCGGGTATCATGAAGAAGGTGCGTACTTCTCCCGCGTCACCCCAGCTGCTTTCTCCCTTTACCATCCACCGAGTCTTCGCATTTATTCCCCACCACAGCAGAGCTTGAGACTTGTCGACCGACCTGAATCGGCTATTTTTGCGACGTTCCCACTTGCATTGGTTCCTCACTGACAGCTCAATGCGATTGCGATACAGGCATATGAATTGTCCGTGCTCACCGGCACTCAAGTGCTTCTCTTGGTCGTATCCGAGACCGGCTTGGTCTATACCTTTACCACTCCCAAGCTTCAACCGTTGGTGACGAAACCCGAAGGCAAGAATCTCATCCAGGTGAGTGTCCAATCGTAAATTCTCTTCATTTGACCAGCGACCCAAATGACTGATTCCGGACCCGTGATAGGCCTGCCTTAATGCACCGGATCCTACTACCAATGAAAATGGCGTTGATGCCCCTGAGGTGCCAGCGGAGACACCGGAGGATGTGAGCCATAACAATGTCAACCCTCAGCAATCGAATATGCCCCGTCCTGCTGGCATGCACCCTGGTTACATGACCAACGAACAGCAGCAACAGATGGCCTATTATCAAAATCTCCAACAGCAACAACAGGCTAGCGGGCAGTACCCTGGTATGCCTGTGGGCAACCGGATGCCGCCCCAGCACCAGCCCACTGCATAAGCGGTGGATTCATCTCCACCTATGACCCGTTCGAAGAAAATGGAGGGGCCCAGATTGTTGTTTTGCATCCTAATTAGGTTCACCATGTGCAGCTGTGCTTCTCCCTGGCCTTCATTTGATACCCAGAAGTTTGTTACCAAACACTTATTGCCCTTTTAAAACCGGTCTTCATTGTATACAACCGAGTCACAAAGACGAGGAGATATTTTCTTGTAACCTGTGTATACTCTCAACCTTTCTGGTTTTGAAGTCCACACAAATATAGGTTGCCGATCTTGGTGTTAGCAAGATTTTCCGTGCTATTTATCCTCTTTAATGAAGAACACCTCCCTCTTTTCTTGACATCGAGAAGAGCACAAGAAAAACGAAGAAAGAAAAAAGAAAAAAGAAAAAAAAAGAAAAATATAAAACCAAAACCTATTTTAAGAAGGATGGCCAGAACGGTGACTGAACTTCCAAGGATGCTAGCGACTCTGATCCAGATTCTGAAGTTATTATTTGTTCTCCCTGTTCATCATCTCCTAATCTTTTCCTAGACGATGGGGGAAGTAGCGGTGTTCCTGGTGCTTTTTTCATCTCCCTTTACTTCTATTACTTACCGGCGAAGTGGTTTTTGTTTGAATTCATAATTTGCTTTTTATGCTGCGTTGACTAATCTCTCAATTTTTCCCCATTTTTCTTTCTTTCCTTTCTTATTTGATTTCCCCTATGCGTCGCGAGTGCTGCCTTCTTTCCCTTCGATGGTTTTGTCTCCCTCGATACCATACCGGCTTGCGGGCAAGTGAAAAACGACGGCTCAGGAAGCAGGAGTCAGCACCTAAGGGAACAGGCATGTATGAGCTTTGTTTACTCGAGTGATATGATACTGGATGGAATGCCTTTACCGGGTAGAAGTATGTTATGTATGGTACAGAGAAAATTGGACTATTTCCCTTTTCTAACTCATTGTTCTCTTGTACCCTGCCTATGTCCTGTCTTTGAATTTCTTCTAATGGAGAGAGCCCTGACCTAAGTCTTATAATCCACTGCACATTTTGATTTAGGTGCTCAGTATGCCCTGCCCAGTATACAAGCCGGCATCACAAAACAGCTTTATCCCCTTCAGCGTAAGCGCAGTTAAATCCGGTAAAACCTGAGTATTCAAACTTGATATCTAACTGGGTATATCTAGCTAGGTTGTTTTATATTAGTAATAAATAAAGGGGACAAAAAGCACAAGTACATCTTGAGAATCCCGCCTTGGGGCAACTGCGTATGGTTTCGTCATGACCTTAACCATGAGAACCCAATGTATTGAAGAAAAAGAATTAAAGAGAGAAGACAGCAGGGTATCACCAACAGAAGTAATATATGGCATACGTTAGATGTAAATTGTTTCCACTCATGGTATATTGGAATAAACTGTGGACCCAGGGGCAGGTAATGACAAGGGCAAAAAAAAAAAAATAGCAACGCCAAATCCATGGGTTTCGTGTATAGAAATAGATAGCATGTACTGTACATCACGGATTGATGATGATACTCCTCATCGGAGGAAGTAGGTAGGGTGGAAATGAGACCAGCGTTGAGCTACATTGGAGAAGGTAGGGAGAAGGGGGTGAGCTAAGAATTATCATTGCATCGCTCTCTCGGAAGGGCTAGCTTCAATGTCACGCGATTCGCTCCGTCCTTCTCGGCCAGCTAAATTTGTGAGGTATTGCAAGCCGGTTCTCCAGGCTCCTAGGGCGCTCCTCGAGCCAGCGAGGAGACGACGTGCACTTCCTTGGATTGAAGAATTAGTAGAGGTTTGATGAGGGTCCAGGTTAGTATTTGATGATGGTGGTGATGAGGGTGGGATTTGTCGACCTCTCGTAATATCCGAGGTTCCATAGCCAGTAGCAAAGGAGGCAGGCCCGAAGGTTCGTCGTTTCGGAAGTAAAAGGCGCTGGTCTGCGGTAGGGAGTGAGGTCCTCCGCTGTCTTCTGTCCTCGCGGACGGATGGAAGAATCCTCCGGGGACTCCAGGTTTGTTGGCTGGGTCCGCGTAAGACACTGCTTTTGCTTCTAGTTCGGGTCTGGAATGGATCGACGTTGAAACGGGTTAGTAACGCTGATCGCACGTCGGCATCTGCGGGTTCAGTGTCAGAATCGTCAAGCTCGGCCCATAAAGACGCTGGGTCCAAATTTGCTGACGTTGAATTCCGTTTCGATACAGATGAATAAAGAGGGAGACTTGGAGTTCGCTGGTGAGGGGATCTGTAGGGGGGATGGGTTTTCTGGAGTAAAGGCTCGTTTTCTCCCGTTTGGCTTTCCTCGTCGTCAAGCTCTAGGCGAAGTGGAGCTTGCGTGTGCTCATCAACCGCCGCCATTCCGGGTCCTAATGTAACCTGGGAGGGAGGAACCGCAACATGGCTATCAATGTCCTCCAAGCGCCATGAGAGACAGAGTACTCCTCCCAGGAGGACAACCGTGCCCAGACCTATAAGCCCGGCATGGAGGCCTGCTAGCTGGGACATTTGGCGGAAATATATTAAACCATCCAAAATAGCGATGATATTGTAGGTGCAGAAGACGAAAGGGTAGAGGATACTTGTACTGCAGAGTTTTAAACCCCGGTTAAGGTAAAATAGTTGCGCGAGAGCAATCGTAACCATGGATATTAAAATGACCCACGACTGCCACCGGTTGAATTGATTGACACGGTCGATAATGGTGCGAACAAGCAGCTCGACAGATGATTTTGCTAAAAGCAGAGTGTGTGCTGAAAGGATCCCGCTTATTAGTCCATAACACAACCCACGAATAAGCCGAACACGGCTCTGGGCCATCTGAAAGCGCGGCGCATATGGATGGTGGCGAACACTTGAGTGCCTGGAGCGAGATGGGCTTGTAAGGTACTTCAGGATTTTGGACCCCACATATATAACCGATGCTACTAAGACCGTTCCCACCATCCATAAGATAAATTTCCGACGCTGAAGGAGTTCAAGAAGCTGATCGAGAGTATGCGCAGGCTCTCCAATGGCGCCGAAGACCGCTATGAGCACAGCGCCAATACAGACTAGAACGGTGCCGATGAGGGAGTATCTGGTAAAGGCCTCGCCTAGAATCAACGTAGCAAATATGGTATTAAAGACGAGTCCCGACTATTATTATTCGACGTTTTTCTTTTAGCAATGCTCGGGAGTTTTAGGAGAGAGGCACTGACAGCTTGGAGGGTCGAGAGCACTGGAAGCGGAAGAGTGGTGATCTGGATCGTGCTCCCAACGACGTTCGACACAACGAACATCAACATACCCATTTGCCATCGTCGACGCTTATAAGGAGGCCTGCGGATATCGTATGGATGCTTCTCGTCTTCGAGGATATGCGACTTGCGCTGCAGGGTCAGGCCGATCGCTTGGAGACTAGCGGAGATCAACCCAACTAAAACCCCAACCTGAAATCATCGGGTATGGTTAGCCTTTTCCAGACTCATGGCAACATATTCCGTGAAGATTCAGGAGATGCAAGGGTACAAACCGCGACGCTCCCCTGGGGCGACAAGTCACCAAGATTGCCCATCACGGGATATCTTCAGGCATTGATCGCTAAGCGGGGAGGAAGAGGGCCAAACAGAGCGATACATTAGCGAGGTTTAGGGGAAGAACGAAGCGGAGTCGTATGCCATGTTCGTGGATGCGAGGGTAGAATCAAATCTGAGGAGGAAAAATAAAACGATGAGGTGGAAAGGGATACTCGTAGGTGATCTCATACGTTTGTGGGGGACGTCAGGAAGGAGTCGGAGTGGAAGCTGAGAGCGCCAAGTCACCGGCCGCCCAACCTTAACTAAGGGAAGTCAGTCCGTCACCTCCTGCTGCAAGGTTGCCTCCCCCCATTCAAACCAAACCACATCCTCGCTGCACGCGGCCCCCCTCCCATACCAGCTCCCTCTCACAGCATCGTGAATCTAGACTAGGTGGCTATCCCCCTTTCTAGCTGCTCCATCTGACTCGGCCACATGCCGAGTTTTTCTCATTCTTGTTGGGGACCGCAACATGCTAACCGGTCACGATTCCACCTCCAGATAGGAACCGGCTTCCCTCTCCTCTCTTCCCCCTCTCCCCCCCCGGCACCTTGCACCTTCTGCCTCTGTATCCTCATCCGGGACCATATTTAGAATATCATATTTGACAAAATGTCGCAAAGTCATGCTCTTTCCGACGACCAGGTACGCCATCGTTCCCCGATCAGGGATGCCGGTGGTATTCCGAAGCTTATACCGTCTGTGAATAGGTCGCGGGTGAACTCCGCAAGATGACCGCCTTCATCCGGCAGGAGGCTCTGGAGAAGGCCCGTGAGATCCAACTCAAGGCCGACGAAGAATTTGCGATCGAGAAGTCGAAGCTAGTCCGCCAGGAAACCGCCGCCATCGACACGCTATACGAGAAGAAGTTCAAACAGGCCTCCATGTCCCAGCAGATTACCCGTTCCACCCTTGCAAACCGCACCCGTCTCCGTGTCCTCTCCTCTCGCCAGGAGCTTCTTGATGGGCTGTTCCAGAAAGCTCGCGACCAGATCTCCGGAATCGCCGCTAAAGATGCTAAGAAGTATCAGGCCGTCCTGCAGGGGCTGATCCTGGAGGGCTTGTATGCTCTAAATGAAAACAAGGTGGATATTCGGGCCAGGAAGAAGGATTTGGATGCTATCAAAACTGCTATTGGGGATGCGGAGAAGGAGTTCAAGAACACGGTCGGCAAAGAGGTATCAGTAACTGTGGATGAGACCGAACCGTTGCCAGAAGATTGGTACGCTTTATCCTGCTTGTAGCCCCTTCGATCACGAGCGGTTATCTAACTTTTACATCCTAGTGCTGGTGGAGTGGTGATTGTTGGTGGAAAGGGCAAAATTGAGATCAACAATACCTTTGAAGAACGGCTGCGGCTGCTCGAGATCGATGCTCTCCCGGCTGTTAGGGAGACACTATTCGGCAAGAACGAGAACCGGAGGTTCTATGACTAGAACAGGCATACTTTTTGTCCTTTGAATTCCCGATATCCGCACCGCCTTTCTTGTTGCATTCGTGTATCAATGTAACCATTTCAGCAACGCTCCATGTACCTCTCCCACATAATCTTGGGGAGATCCGCATCGCTTTGTATACAGATTTCCCTTTACTTCTTGCCCTTTACCATCTACTTTGCTGTTGAGCTCTGGTGCTTCTTTAGTAGGCTTTGGAGGTGGTCTTCTGGGAGCCCTGATAGTATATATCATAAAGTTCGACGGAAACACGCTCAACTTCTTGAGTGGTCGTCGACACATTATACAGGATTGATACGACATATATACACACAACTTACCGTGGTAGATCGCCTGGCCTCGATATTTTTTTGGTCTTTGTTAACGGGCGTTGCGAAGAACTCATGAATTGAATTTGTAATCAATTGAGGACCCACCATAGTCCTAATATATAACATGATATATGCCACCTCTTAGCCGCAACCATTCACGCCCCAAATCCGCCACCCTTTCTACAAATAACGAAGGAAGGGTCCTGATAGTATCCCAGTTCAGCCCAGCCATCCCCTATTCCACCCTATTGCGACATCCTGATGCCCCTAAATTAACCAACTACAGCACAAGCCTTTGATACCAACGCTTTCGGAAACGGTACCGTTCTGGGATGTGGCTTTGTCGGCGATGTAGCAGGTCTGGTTTGGGGAGGTGAGAGAATACCCCCTTCTGCTTCCTGTGTGTTCCTTCTTTTCATCCGAATAGCACCCAGCTAAACCAAAAGCAAGAGGCGAGATCAAGGGTCTCAGAGTACACAGTATGTACACCCTAGCCGACGAAAGGATCCGCTTCAAGGTTCCCGGGAGTGTGTTCCGTGAGCAAGCAGATGCTTGAATATCGATCAATCAAAGAGGAAAGAGAATGAAACAACCGCACTGGCTTCGGGTGGTAGTTGTACGGTTTCTTTCTTCTTCTCTTCCCGGGAGGCAAGGTAACACTAATCTCATATCTAGCACGCGTTGGCATTTATATCATTCAACTTGCGACGCTGTATAGACTCACCGTCATCACGACTTTCAGTCCTCGTCCAGTCGCTAGGCGCGAAGTACGTGTTTGACTACAGGGATGAGGGGCTGTTGAAAAGATCAAAACAGCTACCCCGAATCTGCGATATATTTTGGATACGATTGGGAATGAAAAATCTTCGGGTCTCTCATCGCGGGACCTGAATGGGAGAGAGGGATAGCTCTGTACGGTGCGCCCAGGAAAGGCGAGTACTAATGTTGTCGCTGGTACTGAGATTACGGATGTCTTAGTGTGGGTTGCTTTTTTGAGTGATCATCGATATACAAAGTAGGGAATTCCACTGGCCTGTGGGTAAATGCCCTTTTTAATATATATATGTATTTTTTATATATTTTCAATTTACGCTTCGTTTGTTTTTTTTTGGCGGGGGGATTGGTTACGAGAAGAAAACGTGCTGATATCTACGATTTTGAAAGGCCTCCCGATATGACCATGAACTGGCTAGTCGAGAAATTGCCCAAGTAGTTGGAGGACCGTACACTCAAAACGGATTGCCCCAGGTTGTTTGAGCGGCTGAGCGCCGTATTATAGGGTTTTCAGGAACTTTGGGATGGCAAGATTTCGGGCTATAAGATTGTTTATGAAGTTTGAGGGTTGTATGTAGGTAGGAGATGAATGGAAAATACTAAATAACTTATACACCCATATAATCAAATGAAATTCTAAGATACCAGTAGATTGAACGTTTGCATCGACATCATTTCCAGCAGATCCGGGTTGGACTCGCAAGCAAGTCACCCAGTAGTGTGTCAGGTCCAGCCCTGCGCCCCGGAAAAACCACCATATCATCGTGAGTCCAGTTGCTAATCGACTTTGAGCGGGGGGCTATTGTGATAATGCCAAAACAGGAACCACGAGTGGTGCAGTGTTACCAAAGATTAGTTGTGCCAAGGAGCGGGTGGGTATTGTGTGAGTTTCCTGAGTGACGGAGTCCAGGACGGTATGATCCCCGACTAGGCCGATTTGATTGTCGCCAAAGGTTCCGAAGGAAGATATCGGAATAACGTGAATAGCCCTACTATCACATATATGTGTATCAGGGATTATCGACGGTGAGCAAAGAGTTCCCACACAAAATACGATGTTGTATGAGGGGGTGGATGGACGCCGCGTAAATGGCCGAAGATGAGGAGGCGCTGTGCTCAGGTGTCACTGGACATTGCCATGTACCCGACTGTCAATGTTATCGAGATATGTAAAGGTCTGAAGGCGAAACGGCTCGGGGTTGGGGATGCTCATTTGGGAGGAGAGTCATCAGCTTTGCTCTGGACCTGATCTTCCTTCTTCTTATATGTTAGGCGGGCTTGCTTTCTAGACGACAGATGGTCCCCAAATAAAATCTTTCTTGGGGGTGGTTTAGTCCTAACAGAATACACAATACGGTAGTGAAGGGACTCGAGGGCCTCCTTGGCGATAGTGCGCCTGAGATGAGATGCACCGGAGTCCTCAATCGAAGTAAAGATCTTTTTTACCCGATCGGAGAGCACATCAACCAGGGCATTAAACTCTTTTTTCGTTTGTTTATGGGGGAATCTCGTCTCGGACCATCCGGAATCGATGACAATGTTGAGAAACGTGACAATCGCCCCAAGCTCCCCGTAGTCGTACTCGGATTTGGCTTTCTTTTTATACCTCTTAATATCAAACCGTGGATCTTTGAGAATATCGATTATTCGATTCAATTCGAACATAACGTCATCAGGACCGGTGTCAGCTGAGGGATCTTTGCTCAAGAAAATAATGGCGAGACGACGACGCAGAGCTGTGACCCAATCTAATGTCGGTATCATGTGTTGAAGCAGACGGCTTTGTAGCTCCGGATCCTTCAGAGTACGGAAAATGGTCACGCAAATACGATTCGCCTGGGCATTTTAGCGTAATTTGTGTAATTCAAGGGAGAAATTCCATACTACTTCATCGGGGTTATCCTTTTTTGCAATGCTTTCAAATACTGCTATTAGAGCTCTTTCGAGTTCCGAGCAGACCATGGAGTCACTGGTTAATGAAACATCAAGTGTTAAACGAAGAAGAATATCCAACATGTGCAACCGGGTATTAGTAGAGAATCTAGTGATGTGTTAGTGATGACCATTTCAGAACAGCGATAAGAACCTACAAGTCTGCAGCTTCGCGAATGACGTCTAGAATAGATAATAGAGGCGCATGGTATCGAGGTTTTGTCTGCGAGCGGTTATCTACTTCGATAGTTAGAAGAAGTTACTCGGAAATCAGCACTTAAGACCATGCGTACCTTTCGGATGCAGATCAGGAACAATTGGCTCGGATATTGCAAGAGCTTCGGGGTTTGCGCCCAAGTGTTGAAAGAATGTATCGATATCTTCTGCACCAATGAGAAATTCAATGCGATTTGCTGGGGCATTCTGTAGGATTTTAGTCGCCAACACGCTAGAACTTGGGTGACTTGGGCTCAAACCTTCAAGGCTCTGCAATATGCATGTCTCAAGGTATCACGGGACTCGGTGGCCACTAGAATAAAGTGAGTGATACTGTTCTAATGGGAAGGGTAGAACTAACAGACCGGAAAAGAACAACCATGTAATGAGGCTGTCGGGAAGAAATTCCCTTGATAGGGCGAAGTCGACGATTCCAGAATGGAATGCTCTTTCTCTAGATTCGGGTTCTACATGGAATTAGAGGTGGCATAGCTGGAGCATAAGGAAGTGGGACATAAGGTACGGACCTCGCAAAACAGAAATGTAGGTTCCAGGGGAGATGGTATCCCGTGGGAACTCTGGGGCGGGGAGCAAAGTGGCCGTATTATTAAAGAAGGACCAAGACTTCCCCAGGTCGAAAGCTTCGGTTCTCCGAACGGCGTCAAGAAGACGTTTTAGCCCATGCCCTTCTTCTTCTTCGTCTCCAAGAGCCGTTGTCAAGATTCCTTCATGTAACTTCTTGCTCTTGTGATTTGTATTAGGAGAGTTCTTCCGAGTATGATCAGTCTCAAAATTGGCTCTGAGCCTTGCAATTCCAGCCTCGGTTTCATTGTCGTCAGTTGCTTGCATGACAAGGTCATCCAGGGAATTTTTATACACCGGAGGTGGCGCTTTGGCCTTGGCAATACCCTTGCGTTTTGCATGCTTAGTAGAGATCCGAGAGCGTAGTTTCATGCCTTCGACACGTTTGTCGTTCAATTCCTCGGGTTCCTGGATGGGTTCACTTGGTTTGGCGAAGCTCATAAATAAGTCTTCTGGGGATTCAAAAGACCCAATAGAATCCATATCATCTCCATCTGAGCTGATTACAACCTCCTTCCCATTCTTAATCACGCGCTGAAACGAATGAAAGCTGGTACCGGTATCAGCACCATGGAAGCTTCCTTGAAGCCCGTTATCTTTCTCCTTGGGATCCTGAGCAGACGCTAATAATGATTGATTTAACTGCGAAGCTGGGGCATCTGCTGTGTGCGGGGAGGGATCATTTGGAAGAAGGGATTGCGAAAGTGGTGGATCGGAGAGAGGTGAGGATGAAAGAACGTGGCTGGAGTCTTGCGCGAGATTCTGGGGGGGGTTCTTTTCAGCGGCCAGTGCGAAACTGGGGCGCTTGAAATAATTGGTAATCCTGCGCGACTCAGGCATACCGGATGGTGACTTGAGGGAATGTGTGCCACGACTGGGAATTGATTCCGTTCGCTGAGCCCAGCTTCTCCTCTCCGCATCCCACGTAAACACGCGTTGAGTGGCTCGCGAAATCACATGATCTAGGGCGATCAACCAATGTAATAGAGAGAACCACCCGAACAGCCTTTCTTTGAGATTTTATTCTTTGTTTCGCGACGAAAGTTTAGTGCCCGATTAGGCGCCTCATGACGAGGGAACAAAGCGAACCTCGACTGGGGGGTAGGAATACATCCGATCCACAGTGGCGGAAGCCAATTTCGCACATATTGTGGCACTAGATAGATCATCCAAGAAACCTTATTATAAGTAAGGCAATATATTGCCTTGCCAATAGCAACAAATAGTACCCGGATACAGTGTTTAGGTGTGGAACTTCCTAGTATGGAGAACCATATCGCATCATCGACAGCTCTCGGATAATCAATTACAACTCTTTTAGGATCTACTAAGTGCCTAGGAAGGTGGCACCTTATAGGCCTGGGTTGACCCAACCGAGCGCTCTCGAGTAGAGTTAATACTTATTTGCTTTGGTATTTCGGTACGAAAGAGAAGAGACTGCTTGTGACTGTGATTCCATATGGAGTACTGGTACCGTATAACAGCATAGAATATAGAATGGCGGGAGTCGTATATATAGGATATGTTATGAGGGCTGAGTCTGCGGCCACCTCGCACCTGATTCGAAGACTGTAGATAGTTGGCTATCGCAATAAAGGCGTATTATTTGGGTAGGGTATACGAGTACTTCGAGAACAAGGCGGAGGAATTTCTGGCTGTGGCTAGTCGGTGATTTGTATTCTCGAAGATACAATTCTACCTATACGTGCATTTGGCCCCTACCTCATGCAGACAGAATGTGATGTGAGAGTACCTCGTGGGGAAGGTAATCTCTCTCTTCAGGTTGCATTTCGCCTTTGCCCGAAACACAGAACATTATATCATGGTCTTTGATCATCGATCGTCTTTGGGCCGCTCCTCTGAAATAACCTATGGGGATTTATCCACCATTTATGTTTTTCATTCAAATGTTACATTCCCATCAGGCTGCAACTCGCACCTTCCTTGCTAAGCTAAGAATCTGGAGGGATTAATACAGGGAAGACGTACGTTTGTAGGCGGCGGGGAAACGTCCATCTCTTGAAGATCCGCCTTAGGTGGTGCCGATAATATAACCCCATTACAGCAGGTCGGTACTACTAGTAACTAGTAGGTATGCAGCAATGATACATGGAAGAGAAGTTTCAAATATTTTTTCGGTGTTTGTAAGGGCACTTATACAAGCTTTCATGATATCGTCATGAGTCTCTTCCATCATGAGAGCTTTTCGTGGCTACTTTGTTTTTGGCTGGCCAAAATTACCTATTGGAGACACGGGATTTTCTATCTTCCATCTAATCATATCCATTTTCGGAATAATTTGAGGGGCAGAAAAGTGTCGATCTTTTCCCTAGGCCCAGACTCTATTCTCCACCACGGTTTGCGGGAGATCTGGCTGCCACTCCCGAATGTTTTTTTTTTCTTTTCTCTTGTTTTCTCTTTCTTTTCAGTTGATGACAGGAATCGAAATCGAGGAATTTTGACCCTATCAACTTCGAATGAATGTCTCTCCCCGGTGAGATTTCTATTAATAGCTTTCAGCTCAAGCTCAAGAGATTGCCGTACTAAAAGCGCCCGGTGATCAGAGAGGGGGCCGAAAGCCAAAGAAGAAAGTTTCATGAACTGCCATGCGGCTTGGATAAGATAAGCCCCATTCTGTTATGCTCTGGATTAATCCATGGCGCAGCATTAAGCGGAATTACCGCGACGAAACAAGAAAAAAAAAATAATCTACTTAGTGATCAATTGGGATTTTTGGTGAGGGCAAAGGATGAGTTACATAATTTTTTTGAGCAAAATTAACATATCTTTGTTGTTGGATCATGTTATGAGGTCTGGATAGTACGGATACGGATCCATATCCTTGAATCTTGGGCGTATTCTTACTCCTATTACTTTTTCCACAGCAACACCGTGACATTTGCCTTGATAATAATACCAGGTTGGAAATTCAACAGTAAGTATTTGAATGATCTTTATTTTGACGTGAATATTGAACCAAAGAAATACTGGGGGTATCCCGGGTGGCCATGCATTGATGGTAGATTAGATGTCTTCCAATCTCAAAAGGCTAGCGAGTAGTTAGTTTTGAGGGAGGCTTTATTTTCGTTGAAAGCAAAATTGAGTTTTTGAAAACGGTTTCAAGGAAACAATCATTGGATTTGACGATCACCAGTTTACCAAACCCATAAGAAAAGGAAGCCCTAAATGATGTACGCGCAAGAGAGAGCCACACTAGACTGTGTTAGGAAATAGAGGCTATGTTGAATTTCGGAGCCAAGACTCCAAAAGGAGAGGGAGAAGATGAAAAGAAAAAGGGGGTAAAAAACAAGGATACAAGACCGAAGTCCCTGAATCAGAGGATGCTGGAGATCCGCCTGCGAGTGTGAGAATGGATGCACAAAAGCAGTATGCTGTAAGCAGGAGGAGTCCTTCGGAGTACGCTTGTTGTAGGGAATGTCTGTCCCCGTATGGGGTAGCTCTATCCGATATATCGTCAGATGGTATCTTGGATACGAGGACCCTGAAGATTATTCAATTGATCATTTTAATTATGCTGATTTCCTCCTTCAGAGCAGTCACAGCCCAAGGCTGTGATACGTAAGTGCTCACTTTTCTGCGAGAGAGTGGACCAACTGGCTTCCACCGCATCCCATGTGCCGTCCCAGATTAGTTTTAGCCTGTTTCAAAATCCAACTTCCGAAGAGGTGACATTCTGTGACATGGAAAGGTTCGCAAAGCTTTTTCATCCTGTCTTTGTATAATAGTGATTTCTTTTCTTATTGCCACTCTCAGGGATTGCTCAAGGAATTCCTATGGGAGACGGGTGTCCCAATATCATTTGAGCATTCCGTAATTCTTCGTGATGACACGCCAAGAGCGCATGCCGTGGCTTCCGAACCAGCCAGCTTCTTGGAGGTTGAAACAAGAAGATTTCCGGCAACTAAGGGCGATTGGTATCGATGACGATTTTTTTTTTTAGTGCAAGCTGGCCATTTCAGAAAGACCGAATGATCCGTGCGGACTCGGGATGTCTCCTGTACCGGGGAGCCATCTTCACCAGATCGAGCGGAGCATGGGAGCCGTTGGTAAATAATTTTTTCAATATGACCGGACATTATTGACGGACTTAGCAATATTCTCCTTTTGATGAACCAAGTCTCGTATCCAGTGTGACCATGGTGACGGCATTGCCACATTTCGACAATATTTTTAATGTAGATGGACACACCACCCTGTTACAGGCTCCAGAGAGGCTGGAAGGTTCCTCGTGGTACTGGTACGTTATGCCTGTAAATTACCGGGCTGCGGAAGGAAGAGGTACTACGACTAAGTATACGAGTAATCGTCTTGGTTCAGGAATAACAAAGTTTTTTGTTTGGATCGAGGAATATAGACGAAGAGTGAAAGGTCAAATTTATTCTTAGGATGGAAGTACCAAAATGCAAGGCTCACAGAGTATGAGAATGGTGTCGCTGGCTGACAAGAAGTAATAATAATTAGCTGTGCCTCCTTCAGCTCCTTTTTGATGGAAGTACCAAAATGCAAGGCTCACAGAGTATGAGAATGGTGTCGCTGGCTGACAAGAAGTAATAATAATTAGCTGTGCCTCCTTCAGCTCCTTTTTAAGGCAAAAAGGTGGAAATACATTAAATATGGGGTCTGGGAAATTTAGTTACGCGTTTTGTCGCCATGTTGGTAACATAATTAGTTAGTTATGTTACCGTGTGCTGACAAAAATAATAGTGCTGTCAATCCTCAGCATTGGTAATACACGCTCCTCGTTACCCGCGCCTCCAGCGAGGAGGGATTGTCAACTCCCAAGAATTGTTGGCCTGAATTCAACTTGGTTCTCATTTCCTCCACCCTCCAGTCCCTTCCAACTCATGGGGATTGTACATACCCTTTTTCTAATTTAGTTTTTATTTCCCATGCTGATGGCCCATGGTGTTCAAATCCCTACACTCGTTTAGTTTTTCCAACCCGCCAACATCCTGGATTTTGTCCATTTGAGCCCTCCCGTCTTATCCTGACCTGCCGCCAAAACACCTCCTGACGTATTCTGATCCTGTGAATCGTGATCTCTTCTACACACTATCCAGTAATCTTCCTCGACTTCGCCTGGCCTTGCGACATATTCTCCAAGTCATCGGCGGACTGGCTACGCCGTCAGGTCCGGCTCATCAGAGCGGATGCTCACCCCGTTTCCAATATAACACGATTTCCCAGTTTATGCTTTTTCGGGGGCAAAGGTAGCCTAAATGGCTTCAGTCAATTTTGGCGCAGAGGAAAACGAGCCGACCCCCGGGATACGCTCGGTGGACAGCAATATTTCAAAACCGACAAAGCGCCAACGATGGGCAACCCAAAGAGCTGCTGGCGCCGGAGGTATGCGGAAACGCGTTTCCATCATGGATCGCTTCCATAAGCGCATGGATACGAGAGATGAGAAGAGAAAGTCTGCAGCCCCTAGCTCACAGGGTGAGGGGCTCCAAGGGGCTGCTGGCAATGGGGAGCCTGAAAGCAGAAAGGTTTATTTCAATATTCCAATCCCCGAAGCCGAAAGAGACGAAGATGGCCAGCCCAGGGCAGACTATCCCAGAAACAAGATTCGAACTGCGAAATACACCCCTTTGACGTTTGTCCCGAAAAATCTTTGGTTCCAGTTTCACAATATTGCGAATCTATATTTCCTTTTCATCATCATCCTTGGTGTATGTCCTTCCTATCTTTCGAAACATGCGATATCAGCAAAGCTAATGACGAAAATAATAGTTCTTTTCCATCTTCGGTGTCGATAACCCAGCCCTCAATACCGTGCCTTTAATTGTCATTATTGTCGTCACCGCCGTGAAAGATGCCATTGAAGACTGGCGACGTACAGTCCTCGACACCGAGCTGAATAATTCCCCCGTGTACCGATTAATCGAATGGAACAACGTGAACTCGACCGAAGACAATGTTTCGCTCTGGCGACGGTTCAAGAAGGCATGCACACGAGGCACCATTGCTACGTATAGAGCGATTCGTGATCTGGCCCAGAAAAACAAGAAGCAAACAGAGCCTGAGGATCTCGAGCGACGCGCATCTTTCTTGACCACCGCTTCCCCACGGGCTTCCATGTCCTCCGAACCCGGTGACCGTGGTTTAGAGGAGGAAGCCATTCAAATGACGCCAGTTCCATCTCCGACTCCTGAAGCACGTTCAGATTGGCCACTATCGGGGAGTGATCGGAGTCAATACTTGCACCCGGACAAAGCGGCTCGTGGGAGCATGGCGCTGTCTGAATCTTCTGCTACACCCCCAAGAAAGGGCGGAAGCGTGGTGGATATGTCGAAGCAGATAACCGGCAAAGCTAGGTTTAAACGCGACTATTGGAAGAGTATCCAAGTTGGAGACTTTGTCCGATTATATAGCGGCGACCAAATTCCCGCCGATGTCGTTGTATTGTCGACCTCCGATCCTGACGGTGCCTGTTATGTGGAGACAAAGAGCTTGGATGGCGAGACTAACCTCAAGGTTCGACAAGCCCTGAACTGCGGCCGTCAAGTTAGACATGCTAGGGATTGTGAGCGCGCGGAATTTGTCGTTGAGAGCGAAAAGCCCCACCCAAATCTTTACGCTTACAACGGTGCCTTGCGTTGGGATCAGCGCGACCCCGATTACCCTGACGCGCCTCGGAAAGAAATGGTAGAACCTATATCCATCAACAACCTGCTTCTCCGGGGATGTTCCCTGCGCAATACTGAGTGGGTCCTGGGTGTTGTTGTTTTCACAGGTGTAGAGACCAAGATTATGCTCAATTCGGGCGTGACGCCATCTAAAAGGCCCCAGCTCGCCAAAGTCCTCAACTGGAACGTCATTTATAACTTCATTATCCTTTTCTTCATGTGCCTTATTTCCGGAATTGTGAATGGCGTTGCTTGGGCCTCTGATGACAGATCCCTCAACTACTTCGACTTCGGCTCTTACGGAAGCACCCCAGCAGTTACTGGTATTATTACTTTCTGGGTCGCTGTGATTTTGTTTCAGAACTTGGTTCCCATTTCTCTCTACATCTCTCTTGAGATTGTCCGTACGGCACAAGCAATCTTTATTCACAGTGACGTGTTCATGTACTACGAGAAGCTTGGCATTGCTTGTATCCCGAAGTCCTGGAATATATCCGATGATGTTGGACAGATCGAATACATTTTCTCGGATAAGACCGGTACATTGACTCAAAATGTTATGGACTTCAAAAAGTGCACGGTCAATGGGGTTGCCTACGGTGAAGCGTTCACAGAAGCACAGATTGGCCTTGTGCGGCGGGAAGGAGGTGATGCCGATGCTGAAGCCGCCAGAGCTCGCCAGATGATTGCTGAGGATACGGTTCAAATGATTAAAAATCTTCGAAATATCCATGATAACCCTTATCTACGTGATGAGAATTTGACCTTCATTTCGTCAAAATACGTTGCGGATATGAGTGGTGAATCTGGGGAAAAACAGAAGAAATCGACGGAGCATTTTATGATTGCTCTTGCAGTGTGCCACACTGTGATAACAGAACACACTCCTGGCGATCCTCCGCAAATTGAATTTAAGGCCCAGTCACCGGACGAGGCTGCTCTAGTAGGTACAGCACGCGATTGTGGCTTCACGTTGCTCGGCCGATCAGGTGATGACCTTATCCTGAATGTCATGGGTGAAGAGCGCACTTATACCGTTTTAAATACACTGGAGTTTAATTCTACAAGAAAGCGAATGAGTGCAATCATACGGATGCCTGACGGGTCAATAAGGCTCTTCTGCAAAGGTGCAGACAGCATTATATACTCACGTTTAGCTCCAGGGAAGCAACAGGAACTTCGACGCGAAACGGCCAAGCATCTTGAGTTGTTTGCCCGTGAAGGCCTCCGTACTCTCTGCGTCGCAGATAGAAAGCTCACCGAGGATGAGTATCGTACGTGGAGCAAGGAACACGACATGGCAGCGGCCGCCCTTACTGATCGGGAGGAGAAACTTGAGAACGTGGCAAGCGCCATTGAGCAGGACCTTATGCTCATTGGCGGTACGGCAATTGAGGACAAGCTTCAGGACGGTGTGCCAGATACCATTTCTTTGCTGGCTGATGCAGGGATTAAACTCTGGGTCCTTACTGGGGACAAAGTTGAAACTGCTATCAACATTGGATTTTCGTGCAACCTCTTGAACAATGACATGGAATTGATTGTCTTCAATATCCCCGAAAGTCAGCCACGGCAAGCGGCGGAGGAGCTGGACAATCATCTGCGAAAGTTTAACCTAACCGGGTCCGATGAAGAGCTTCTTGCGGCAAGGACCGATCATTCACCTCCAGCCCCAACCCATGCTGTCGTAATTGATGGCGAAACTCTCAAGCTAATGCTATCTGACGAACTCAAACAAAGGTTTCTCATGCTTTGCAAGCAGTGTAAGTCTGTGCTTTGTTGCCGAGTCAGCCCTGCCCAGAAAGCGGCTGTCGTACGCCTGGTGAAGGAAGGCCTCAATATTATGGCTCTTTCGATCGGTGACGGTGCCAACGATGTTGCGATGATCCAAGCCGCTGATGTCGGTGTCGGTATTATTGGTGAGGAAGGTAGACAAGCTGCAATGTCATCAGATTATGCGATTGGGCAGTTTCGCTTCCTCCAACGACTTGTTCTTGTTCATGGAAGGTACTCGTACCGGCGTATGGGTGAAACAATTGCCAATTTCTTCTACAAGGTATCTTTTCAGATTTTCATTTCAATCCATCTTTACCCATGTACTCCCCCCCGTTTTCTTTTTACCTGTACTAATAAGCCAAACAGAACCTGGTCTGGACAATCGCCCTCTTCTGGTACTCGATCTACAATGACTTTGATGGCTCTTACCTCTTTGACTACACATATATCGTCTTGGTCAACGTTGCATTCACATCGCTGCCCGTCATTTTGATGGGGATCTTCGACCAAGATGTTGATGATAAAGTATCGCTAGCCGTTCCTCAATTATACATGAGAGGTATTGAGAGACTAGAGTGGTCCCAGACGAAATTTTGGTATTCCTTGTCTCTTCTTTTAGCTGCTCTTTATTTTCTTTCCCCTTTTACTTACACTCGTCGCTTTTAGGCTCTACATGCTCGATGGCTTTTACCAATCAATCATTTGTTTCTTCATGCCCTATCTGCTGTACAGCCCCGCGACTTTCGTGCACTCGAACGGGCTAGACGTCAGTGATAGAACGAGAATGGGTATCCTCGTGGCTAGTAGTGCTGTTATCGCTAGTAACCTCTACATTTTGATGAACTCTTACCGATGGGATTGGTTGACTGTGTTAATCAACGTGATTAGCTCTTTACTAATATATTTCTGGACCGGTATATACTCTTCGGTTACGGCCTCAGCTCAATTTTACGGAGCTGCTTACCAGGTTTACGGTACGCTATCTTACTGGATAGTTCTTCTCCTTACCGTCACAATATGTCTGCTACCACGGTTCACAGTGAAGGCAGTTCAGAAAGTTTTCTTCCCCCGAGATGTGGATATCATTCGTGAGCAGGTTACGCAAGGGAAATTCAAGTTCTTGGACCAGTACGAAGCGTTTGTTCCACCGAAAGCTGGTAGCGGTACCTTTGGCGATGATTCTGCGACCTCCTCGGATCTGGGGAAACCGGGAAACCCGGGCTCGAGGCAGAACCCGTTTTCTGATGAACAGCAAATCTACGCAGACTCCGTTGCTCCAACGGTTCGTACGCATAACCCGCGCAGCCAAAATGGTAGTAACGGAACGAATTATGCATCTAGTCTTGATACCACCCGATATCCTCATCCGCAGCCAGCTGACTTTGGGAGACGCTCCGCCGAACGAACGCGACATTCATTTGACAGAGCGCGACACAGTTTCGAAGCAACCGAGGACTTCACATCCGCCAACATGTTAGCCCGTATGGAGTCATCCCTCACAACAGGCCACCACCACGAACCGCAAATCCCTCATAGTCCACTAAAAAGTTTAAACGATTCATCATAGCACCCATAAGACCAGGTTTCTTCGTTATAGATATAATACGATGACGTGTTTGACGGCTCCTTGTCGATTCCTTACTGTCGCATTTCTGTTCGTCTTTTTCTTATGAACAGTTTACTTTTGTTCCTTCCGCTTTTACTTGTCTTTTTTTCAAATCAGCTGTCTATTCCCCCATAGAAGGAGTTCGGTTTACATAATTAGGTGGTTGGGCGCTCATATCTTTTTCTTTTTGTTATAATATCGTCGTTGAAGCTTCACTCTATCTCCTTCAGATTCGAATGCCTTTCTATTTCGTTTCCTTCGTGGCTTTTTGTCACGTTTGACTCTCATTCCCCCCAATTACTTTTTCTTGTACAAAAGCATTTACTAATGCGCCTTTTCCCCAAGTTTTCCTTCCTTTCTCTTTTTTTATAGTTCTACTTTTCCTATAAATAGCTTATTATTCCCCTTTTTTCCTTTTTCCCTTGGAGGACAGTTTGAGTGGTTCCAAGTCAGCATGCGGAGACGAGGTATATGTGGAGAGGGAGGTTTATGGATACTATGTATTCTACATAAAGAACCTCGACAAATAAATTTGACGTGCATACTATTTTTGTTTCTCTTATTAGAAGTAAGATGGCCTAGTCACATTGGTCTCCGGGGCTGGTAACTGATGACGAAGGAAGCGAAGGATGAAATGACGACATAAATTGTGCCCATGTTAGTTTAACGAATCAGGCCCCAACATCGAATACCTGCGTTAGACCAGACAGATTTGGTTGGTGAGAGTAACTAAAAAGTCTGTTTCAAGAACATGTTTAGGGACACCGTCTAGTCTAACCAAGAAACCAATTCAAACAATTCGACAGACACACGAAAATATCCATTAGTAAAAGCGCTTGGTAGTTCGACGAAGCGCTTCTAACCGCTCTAAGGGTCCTCTGGGCCCTCTGGGCCCTGCTGGGATGGAGTTTTCGTGTCTCGTTTGGCTTTTTCGCCTGAATTTGCTCTCTTTGAAGGTGTCATGTTTGGCCAAATACAAAACGCTGTCAAAAATAGCCGCGACGGGGAAGTTAATTCCCTCGTCCACAGACAACAAACCTTCGAAGGCATTGAGAGTGGCGTATGTGATCGCGCACCTTCTGGATAATCCCGAGCTCATTGCATAAGCTGACCATGGACTGGATACACTCATGGGTGTGGGTTCCCAAGTTTTGCTCCAGAACCCGGAGGGTTTCAGCCCGTTTCTTAGAGGGGAAGCTGCGTTTCTGGGGGGTTTCAATAAAAAGATACTAGTAGTGCCTAGTAATCGCGCCGCTCAAGTTCCGCTGCGCCAATCACGGCAGTATTCGCCCACCTAACCTACCACAGCACGGGGTGTCGTACTATACTAGGCCTGCTCATGCTAACTTGCTGGGCCTACTACTATACTTTTGATGTACGGCTTGCTCTCTCTGTCCCAAGAACCAAGCAATATAAGCTGGTGGGTGATCTTTCATCTAACCAACAAACTTATAATCTAAGGGAAATAGTATAAAAAATTCCACTTACTTTCGTTAAAATCTCAAAGGATGTTTGCCTTCCTATAATATTTAACCCTGTTTTCTAATGCGTAGTTAGAATTAAAATTAAAACCACGCACAAGTTTCTGTCTCGCTCAAATTGTGTTGGTCAAAATGACCATAGGTCAGTGTTCCACCCCGGCTTTGGGAATCTCCCTATCCCGAGGCCTACATCAGAGAAGTGACAATTTTCAGTAACAACAACTGTAATTGGAACGGGAGGATGAATAGAACACACTGATATCCAAATAATAATAAGCAAATAGAATAGTTGGTCTGGTAAGCAACCTAGCCTTATAAAAATATGCCAGTATTGGTAGTAGTATAAACGCATGAAGGGAAAGAAGTCATTTTTTTGTGAGTGATAAACTTGCAAACTGAGCATGAGTTTCCTATGCTAGAAAAAGTTGATTCCCCAAAGATTATATTTTGCAATCTTTTATCAGGGCTGGACTTTGTTCACCCGGGCTTCCAGGGAAGAGTATTACCCCTCTACTGGAAAATTCCTGGATGTTACCAGCTGCGGCCGTAGGTCGCAAAGAAGACGTCCACGTCAAGTGTTTACTTCTCCCTAACCAGGCATCATGTTCGACGTACTGTTGCGTCTCTTAGTCTTGGACCGAAATAGATACAGAGGGCTAGCGCGCTTACCAATCTTTTGATATAACTAACTAACTAGTTAGGTACTTTTCTTTCTTGTGAAATTGGGTATATCACATGATCATTTATAGAAGCAGCAGGTTTGAAGTAGCTAAGGGATTTTTAAATAAGCCTGTGCTGAGAAAGTGAACGCGTTTTTATCGCGTAAAGTGGCCCCCTTAGTGTGCCTCACCGCCTTCCAGTCAAGTTTCGATCACCATTCAATTCTTTCATGCCATCTGAGATACAAACACTCGGCGCCTCGTACTCCGTATTACTGAGGGGAGAAGGGGTTAATAGCCTATTCCCGAGGTTTCCAGGCCTTATTCCTAGCTCCACATCTGGCTTATCTTACTTGGAAACCCGCGCGACAAGAGCGTTGAACCTACATAGCTTCACCTCACCTCACCTCCAGAAACAACCATGGTCATATGAACTGGTCGCGAGGCAGAGTTGACGATCCGGTTACCTTTCTTAGGAACTGCCTGCCTCAATACCTAGAACACTCCATTCATCTGATTCGCCATAGAAGGAATGTAATATGATTGAATTTTGGAGGTAACACTACTGGTTATTAGGAAATAGCCATGGAATTCATGAATATTGTCGGGTACGCCACCTTTTTCTTCATTTTTACCTGTTCTTCCCTCTCTCCTTTTCCTCTCTAGGCTTAACTAGAATATTCTATTTGTAGGGAGCTGCAGGCCCTTCCTGACGACATTCATATCCTATGTCCCCGACAACACGACGACGATCACGGAAGGTACGACGATGAGAGCCAGGTGGATGAGTCCGGCAAAAAAGTCGAGAAATTAGTAGCGGAGGCCAGTAATCGCAAGGAGAAGTTTTTGTCGTGCATGCGCCTTTTGGCCTACAACGAGGAAGGAGTTGAGCAGCTGCGGAATTGGATTTTGCACAAAATAGATGATACACTCGAAAAGTGTGATCTATGCATTAAGCATTACTATACGGGAAGAATATGGCTCGTGGAAAAGCTTAAGGAAGATTACGACGACGAAGAAATCGAAAAGTTTTCTCGGATGCTCGACGAGCTAGACATCAAGCGGATAACAAAGAACCTAACAACTGCGACTGCAAAATTAAAGGAGGTCCCTCCGCAAGAAATTGGACTTCATGTTCTCGACCGTGCCTCGTTGTTGTCCATATTTGAGAGTCTGAGCTGTGATGCGATGCTGCGAAATGACACCCTACTCCAACAATACTTTGACGAACCTTTCAGACTAATTCAAACAAAGCGCAGTCTTAAGGTATCGGATTATATCCCGGCTGTTACCCGCTTCTTATTCGATTCCAACCAAAGTCGTAGCTTTTGGGCTATTCATTCTTGGATGCGATACCCTCGACCCCCTACTACAGCGGAATTTGACTGGGCCATCAAAGAGGGGTTAATTGACGCATTGAGAACAGCTTCCCAGCAGCCAACTCAAGTATCCATGATTCAACGCCTTTGGCGTGGTATGCAGCTTGTTGTGAAACGGTTGGATAAAGATCAGATCACCCACCATTTGCGCGCCCTCGAAATTGACCCTTGCCGTCTGTCTGTAGACCATCTTGGAATACAGTCACCCGGACTGCGTTTCACCTTGAACACCATCCAAATTTTCTTGGAGAAGACACCTGGTGATTTCTGGGATGCAATGCAAACGATATCACCTCAGGCCATCATTGAAGTTGTTTTTTATAACCCACAGCTAGATGCCTTCTTGATGCAAATTACAGAGGGTGAGCCTTACGAGAAGTCTGCTCTGAAGGATATGTTGTCATGGATCAGCCCATTCATGTCGTCCCTTAAAGGGGCTCATCAGCCTTCCGCATGCAGATCCCTTGTATATCAACTTCTGGACCGACTGCAGGCTTCCCGTTTTCCGAATCTAGCCAGATATCATTGCTTCCATGTCGGATTGATCAGTCTCCTTCATACACTTCGCAGTTTCACCGACCACGAATCTTCAAGAGGCTCCGTCGCTCGTGTTGTTTTATCGGAAACCCTGGGTATTGTGAGTGAAAATATTAATACAATACTGAACCCCCCCATATTTGCTGTGGAGCAAGGGCGACAAAAGGAGATAAAATCACTCTGCATGGATGTCATTCGTAACACTCTAGCTCTTGAGTGTCAGTCCCTCAAGAGTGATTACGAAGTTATTCTCCGGCAGAACTCCCTTCAAGGTGGTGTGAGCACGTATTCAGCGACCATTTGGGATGCAGTTGTTGGGCATCTCCACGAGGATAATCTGGCCCTTTCGACATCTGCTTTACTTGGTATATTACCCCTAGTTGGGCTAGAGAAGTTCTCTACAAAAGGAGGAGCTAGCCCAGAGAAGACGCATTTCAATATGATATATGGCCATCTGACTCACCTTTCTTGTCAAATAATTGAACGCCTTGCGGATTTCAAGCCAGAACATCTTGATGAACTTTTCAAAAGCCAGGATACCAGTAGCGCCTTGATAGCTGCTCTTTTTTCTGCCGATCTGAACACTTACCAGGCCGCCGTGGACCTCATAAAGAATGTGAGTGGCCAGTCTGCTCGGCGGGATGCTATCTCCCATTTATTGCAGTCCTTCTTTATTACAACGATGTACGGCCTCAGCTGGTCCTTTCGACGTATCTCCAATATGAAAACCTTTGCGTCTGCACCAAGGATGATCCACACGGGGACAGACATCGTGGATATTCTCTGCGACAGCCAGACTGGCATGCTCCGAACCCGCAAGCTTGCTGATCGTAAAGAAATACTTTCTCTTCAGAAGCTCTGGGAGTATCTATGGCAATCTTTGACCACGATATTTGACGAAACGGAATCGTGGCATCTCAGGGGAAATGACAAATCTGTGATGCTGGAATTTTGCCGTGATAGTATTCAGTTTGCAGACCTACTATTCAGCCAATATGGCGTATTTCTCAGTGCCGTCCTTGATGCAGATCCGAATCAAGAGAGTTCGGCCCGCGAAAGCTTCCTTAAGCCACCTACTGCAACGATGAGCGGAATGGTTAAATGGCTCCGGCTCAAGGATGAATATCTAGCAACAACTCTTGTTGGGCTTGTCGCTAAAATTCTTCGTCGTCTTGGTGAACTTAGCGTGACAACTGTGAGAGAGGACGCTTTGACGTTCATTGAGGGTGTCGCCGTAAAAGCCACCGTAAAAACTATTCTTACCCCTCGAGAAAAGGCAGAACTAGTCAGAGCGCTGGAAGCCTACTACAAGAGGCCTGTTGTAACAGCATCCACTGCAAGTCTCAAGAAGCAGAGTATGATTACCGCGTTTGCCAAACCAGCCGATGGAGCAGCTACCTCTGGCCTACCAAATGCAGCAGACGACCTTGAAGAAGCAGATGTTTCAGATGATATGCTGTTGCAGCTCTCTCGATCTGTTGAATTAAATAAGGAAAGGGTCGCAGCGGAAGCAAAGAAAAAGGCTGAAAAAGTTGCCAGGGCACTTCCGACAATTCCCAGGCCGGCCCCATCTCCAATTCCTCTTAAACCAAGCACAAACGTCCTGTCTTTCCGCGAGAAGCGAGAGAGGGAGAAAGAGGCCAAGAAAAAGCGTGACATGGCTGAGCTGGCACGCCTGAAGCGGACGGTACATGGTGTTGCCGAACAAACCGTACATCAAGGTTCCGCTATTTCTGGCATTGGGATAAAGGGCAAAGACCATACGCCCGCTGAGAGCATGATGGTCTCGTCGGGATCGGAATCAGAATCAGAGAGTGAAGATGAATTAGATAAAGAGCTTTTTGGCCCCAAAGGAAAGTCAAAACCGGACGCCGTGAAAGCATATGAGCAGAGCAAGAAAATGTCATTGAAACAACAAGGTCCCGTAAAGAAGGTCAAGCAGGTACGCTCTGCAAAAGATATGCGTGCACGGCTCGCTCCAGATCTCTCATCATTGCATCGGACAATCCTTGCTTGGGATTTTTTCGCCGCTGGGGACCTTCCGCCCAATTCGGGGCGAACAGATTATAGTCTGGTTTCCAATGCGTTCAGAGACCCTATTGAGTATCAAAGGACATTTGAACCACTTTTGATACTCGAAGCGTGGCAGGGCTTCCAATCGTCGAAAGAGGAAGGAACCTTCAAGCCATTCGAGGTCAAGGTCGCCACTCGCCTGTCAGTGGACTCATTTGTTGAGGTTAGCACAGTCATGCCAGCTTTAGAAGTCAAAGACTTTGGTCTCGGTGAAGCGGATATTATTTTACTCTCTAAAGGGAATTCGCCCACGACAAACTCGTCAGCTCCTCATTGTCTTGCTAGGGTCTCCAACATTAACAAGAAGAAAGGGAATGTCGAGATTTCATATCGCGTTAACCCTGGTAATCCTTTCATCAATTCACTTTCCCCGGGGAACACGATTTGGGGTGCGAAGATAACTTCTTTAACCCCGCTTGAGCGTGAATATGGCGCTCTTATGGCATTACAGTATTACGATTTGTGCGAGGAAATTGTGAAGGCGAAACCATCACCAATCCTTAACTACTCGGATGCCAGCCTTAAGGTTGTTGCAGATAACTACAAAGTCAACACTGCCCAGGCCAAGGCAATTAAATCTGCCTTAGACAACGATGCATTCACGCTAATACAAGGTCCCCCGGGCTCCGGTAAGACGAAAACTATTGTTGCGCTCGTTGGCGCTCTCTTGAGTGGTGTTTTAGGGGATCAGGGCATATCGATTTCACGACCCACAGGGATTAACAATGCAAGGGCGCCCGCACGAACAACTACATCGAAAAAACTCCTCGTGTGCGCACCAAGTAACGCGGCTGTTGATGAGCTAGTAATGCGATTTAAAGATGGCGTCAAAACGGTACACGGCCGCCATGAGAAACTATCAGTCATCCGATTGGGAAGAACGGATGCGATAAATACCAACGTCCTTGACGTGACCTTAGATGAGCTGGTAAACGCCAGGCTGAACCAAACATCGCGCAAGGAGACTGGCGAAGTAGATTTACAAACAATTTACATGGAACATAAATCCGCCGATACCGCCTTTAAGGAGACTCGTTCAAAGATTGATCAATGCAGAGCGCAGGGCCTTCCTGTTCCCGATGAGTTAGATCGGGAATTTGACCTGCTGAAAAAGAAACGATCCCAGTTGAGTCAACAAATTGACAATGCGAGAGACAAAAACCATTCTGCCGCGCGTGATGCTGATTTAAATCGACGACGGATTCAGCAGGAGATTATCAACGGTGCTCATGTTATTTGTGCCACATTGAGCGGAAGTGGGCATGAAATGTTCCAAAATTTGAGCATCGAATTCGAAACTGTTGTCATCGACGAGGCAGCGCAGTCGATAGAATTAAGTGCTCTAATCCCTTTGAAATACGGGTGCTCTAAGTGTATTCTCGTCGGAGATCCAAAGCAGCTACCCCCTACAGTTTTGTCAAAAGTGGCCTCAAAGTTCCAGTACGAGCAAAGTTTGTTCGTCAGGATGCAAGCCAACCACCCGAGGGACGTTCACTTATTGGATATCCAATACCGCATGCATCCAGAGATTAGTATCTTTCCTAGCACGGCTTTCTATGATAGTAAGCTGCAGGATGGTCCTAATATGGCCCAGCTTCGTGCTCGTCCTTGGCATCAGAGTGAGCTTCTTAGTCCGTATCGTTTTTTCGATGTACAGGGGCTCCATCAAAGTGCGGCCAAGGGCCATTCCTTGATCAATTTAGCAGAGCTGAAAGTCGCTATGCGATTATATGAGAGGCTGATCACGGATTTCCGCGAGTATAACTTCAGTGGGAAAATTGGCATCATTACTCCTTATAAAGGCCAGTTGCGAGAGCTAAAGACGCAATTTTCGGCGAAATATGGCAATTCCATCTTCAATCAAATCGACTTCAACACGACAGATGCTTTCCAAGGTAGGGAAAGTGAGGTTATCATATTTTCATGTGTCCGAGCTTCTAACAAGGGAATCGGTTTCTTGTCTGATATTCGTCGTATGAACGTCGGTTTAACTCGTGCCAAGTCATCGCTTTGGGTTCTCGGTAATTCACAATCCTTGGTACAGGGAGAATTCTGGAATAGCCTGATAAAAGATGCACGCCGGAGAAACTTGTATACAGACGGCCAAATCCTCACAATTCTCCAGAAGCCCCAGTTTACTGGCTACAAGAATGTCGATATGACCGACGCTGACGCGCCGCAATCAGCCATATCATCCCGAGCCACCTCTGCCGGGCCCGTCTCCCGGCCATCATCAGCTTCCGTTGATAACCTGTCCTCCGATTTTCCAAACTCTGCAACAGCGTCTGGGAAAGGCACCCCATCATTATCTTTGCCTGAGGGCCCATCTGGAGGCCACAATGGGCTAGATGAGACTCGTTTTTGTGGTATCTGTGGGAGCTTTTCTCACATGACACGTAATTGTGACAACGAGGAAGGGAAGGAATTAGCCAGAGGTACCTGCTACAGATGCGGAGAGGCCGGACATACACGTATAAATTGCAAGGCAGAGCGCTGTACAGAATGCGGGCAAATTGGACATGTTTCAAACACTTGTCAATCATCCACGACTTTGTCCAAACAGGAAAAAACTCGACTTGTGCGCGACGAATATAACCTTGCCCGTGATCAAAAGCAGCGGGCAGAGCGACAGCGATTGAAACAACTAGGCGGGCATGATCCAAAGGTTCCAGTTGTTCAAGCTACGGCGGAAACACCAATAACCGATCCCAGGAAATCTAAAATACCAAAGACTGGGGATGCCGATGGCATAGGGAAACGGAAACGAACCGCCTCTCCACCAATTGATGCCCCAAAAGGCCCTCGCTCGCGCAAGCCCGATCCCGCCCTTCCGACCGGACCAAAAAACTCACGACGCAAAATCGATGCTAATATTCCGTCGACCACCGAGGTAAGTTCTTGATGCCTTTAATTCCTGTCTGCGAACCCGTTTAACTCTCATCTTAGGACCTTGTCAAACCCTCACGAGATGGGCCTGCCTATACATCCCTTAATGACAGACCCACAGGCGCACCACAGCCGGGCCCAGGTGCCACATCAAAAGTACGTCTAGCGTTCGCATATTGTTCGATTTTAAACACCATTCCGAGTAGGTTTCTGACCTTGTTTTGCTCTCTTATAGCTTCCTCCACGCCCACATCCGGGACCGGGCAATGGTGCCAGGCCGCCACCACCGATGCGCAAAAAGAAATCGGTTGACCCGTTTATTCGGCCCAAGAGAAAGTAAGTGGCGCGCTTTCGCTCGAGATGTGATATACGCAGCTATTATCCCGAAGACATATCACAAACACTATACATCTGAAGACATTGATAAAAAAAATAAGACGTCTCTCCCGCGCCTATTTCATTGATTGCATGCATTAAACCGGCTAAACGAGCACCGTTACTATATTCGCTTCGCTTCTATTTCTTTCTTGTTTCTTCTTGTTTGATGTTCCCTTCATATTTATCCCCTTCCTTTTGAGCCTGCTTTGCACGTTGCCTGCCTATATCCACTGCCTCTACTTCTTTGGTCGGTGCTTAGGCCGTTTTGCATTGGGTCTCTTGGATTGAAGTTTCCAGCAAGGGGTTCTACATTGTGTTTTTGAAACCTTAGGGAAAGAAGCATGGAATGGCGTTTTGGGGGGGGAGGGGGGGGGGGGGGGCTTGATTTAGTTCGCCTTCTTCTAGTAAAGCAGGGCTACGATCTGAGGGTGACTGGCGGAAGCTGTATAGTGACCTTATACCTGAGGATAGAGAGTGCATGACGTAAGAATCCATATTCAGTAGGAACGCATCAATCTACGTAGATATTAAATGCGACTTTTGAGGATTGTGACCGATCTGCCAAATGAAAGCGATACTGGACCAGTAAGAATGTGAGTTAACATATTGCCCCTTGGCCAGCAGATTGTCGGATACTGCTTGGTATGGCACACACCAACAACCACCATTGAATCATTTGCTTATTTTGTGATATGTGCGTGGAAGCCTGGCGTTTGTTACTCGTCCTTTCTTTCTTTTTTTCTGCTTTTTCCGGGTTTCTGCAGGATGGGGTACTCCGTAAATCCTGAACTACTGCAGAGCAAAGGCGCCTGATCGGTGAGGGCAGAACAATCCGATCCACCAGTCGCGGGCAGCGCGAGGCGGAAATCGATAAGTGGGAGGATAAACATCTTGTTCCTTCTCACGGCCATACTCCGTACTGAAGACAAAATGGTATTTTTCGTGTGATGGCGCATTGGTCGCGACCTGATTTCAGCCCAGGGCAAAGAAACGAGCCCCTGCTAACACACTCACTTTCGGCTGCCAAATCTGTTGCAACTTGCAGACCGTGGGCCCGGAGTATGAGTTGGCAGCTTAAAGGCAGTCCGTCCGAACTAGTCGGTGGGCTAGGTCTTTGAGCCAATTGGTAAAGATCAAGTCGAGTTATAAATCGAGAACTCTTGACTGGGAGCTAACGGGGTAGGGCTTTGGCCATCAAGGAGACAGGCAGCCTTCTCATCCCCACTTGGTGCTTGTTCCCCATCCTCCCACCTACCTAGGTACTCCATACAGATGCACTCCATCTGCCTGTTGATGCGTTAGACTGGATCACAACGCCAGAGTACTCTGCTATCCCACCAGGAAGGCCATCGGAGAATTCCTGCTCCTGCACGGAGTTTGAAGAAACATCCGGATACGAAATAAGAAAAGAATAAGCTATGCATTATTGAATGATGCTCAATCGCTCCGTCCCTAAATACATAACAGAGGTTGTTTCGATCAGTTCATTACCTATATTATCCTCATTATTATTTATGATATTACAACAAGATTTCATTATTATTACATGAACTACTCACTGCAAGGGGTCGACTGTGCATCAGTCCATAGTCTAGGTACCTTTCTCGGTTTTCTCCTTTTTTTCTTTCTTTCTTTTTTGCTGACTGTGGCTCACAATATTCAATGGCAAAGAATTTCTCAATTTTCCAAGAAATTAAAAAGAAAGAAAAAAAATCCATTTCCCCCGCCTTTCCTAATTTTGTCTTCTTTGTCTCGTTATTCGATGGCTGACTGCTTTCTCCTTGCTTCACCCTTTCGTTCGGGCGGGGCAATCGACTCCGTTTAACGAGCAAGTCAGGGGCCACTATTGAGCGAAGAGAGTCTTCACTGTCAACCTCATGGCCTATCAACAACAACACGGGAATGAAGAAAGGGATGAGATGGGATGAATAATAAGGCATCCCACCAGTTCTTATCTTCGGTTTAACTTTTTTTTTTCTTTTTACGGATGACTAGCAATTGAGTTAGTAGGAAGGGAGTGGAGCTGCGATAGCATACTTTGATAGAGGGGTTTTGGTGTTCGTAACATTATGAGGATTAATATTGATTTTCGTCGCCAGCATGCCCATTATTCTTTGTCATGGGGTTCATTATTATGGAAATTATTACCGTGAAAATATCTTGTTCCACATTCTTGGGATTTCATCGCCTCTCTCAGAAAAAAATATTGGACGCTTTGTGCGGAGAATGGTTCGTTACTTTGAGGTCTTCGGAGCCCAAAAGTACATGCTGTAATGTGACCTGTTCCAAACCCAAAAAGGAGCGCTTCCTTTTGGCCTCATCCTCAGCCCCCTTCCTCTTCCTCCCTCCTAAAGAAGTTCTCCACCACTCCCCACCGTCCAGCCGTCAGGATGCTGTCAATGCGATATTATCAACCAATTCCACCCTCCGATGCCTTCTCGGGTGTTCTTTCTCTCCTCGAATTCCAACGCGAAAGAACGGCCATCTCTCTTGGTGGCCCACTCTCTTGAGTTTGTGGCTCCCGTCTGTGCATCTGTCACAGATCGGGACTGATCTGCGTCGATCCCATTGGCTTGAGCTCAATTGTTTGTTCTCTTTTCGTTCCTCGAACCCAATCTCCTCATTCAGCTAGCTGCTGTGCGCCAACGATCTTGCTCCGGCTGTCATCCCACTTTATGTTCTGTATACAGATGATACCTCACATGTTCTTTTTCTGGGTCATTGGATTTCCTGCCCCCCACCAACACGAATTTAGCCATTTCTAAACTTGGCCATCTTTGAATGAGTGGAAGGGGAAACGTCGAGAAAATTTTCGAAAGACAAGTCAAAGGTCTTGGGAAACAACAGGAAACATTGATTATTCTTTTAGCATGTCAGCAATTCGCCAAGGTCATTCCCTGAGCTTGAACTGCCGTCCACTGTATCCCTTACATTTAACGGTGTCCATGATCAAAACAAGGAGTCTGGCGGCTGAGGTTAAATAATAAATGTCACACAAGTGTTAAAACTAATGCTGGTCGGATCCTTGTGGGTTCAATGGAGTCTGCCTGCAGTAGCTGAGACTTGGAGATGGGTTAATGACGAGCTCCTTTCTCTCTTTGACACTTTGATGGGTCTGTTTGATAATCTTTGGTTCAGTGATCAACAACGACTCATTGGGAGGCAACTTGTGAGAAAACGGATGCCCTTCCGTTTGGTGGAAACGGCACGAGGATCAAAAAAGAAGGAAAAAGAAAAGAAACAAAAAAAAGCTGTTGGGTTTGACCCATAACTTCAGATGACGAAAATCTGCGATTCTGACTAGTTCTCACTGAAAATCAGCCCAAGAAAATAGTTTGGTCCAAAAAATTATCAGCCGATTCAACTCAAACCATTGGTTTGGACCAAATGGTCTGTCAATTGCGCCGCGTTGATTAGAGCCCCGATCGAACGCAGACTAACTCCTGGCAGAGACAGGATCGCTTCATAACGTTTCTGATTTGGCTTTTTTACTTTTTTGTCACTTCCCCTTCTTTTACTAATGTCCGTTTCAGTCAATAAATGGCTCCACTAGCCTTGCTTGCCGCCACCCTCCTGGTTCATTGCTCCCCTCTTGGCGTTGAATCCTGGCATGGTGGAATCGCACTACTTAGATCCAGCTCTATCTGTCAATCTATCGGGAAGGGGGCACGAACCTGATTCGACACTGCATCGCCTCTGCATACCATCGAACCGTCAACCCAAGGTCAGGAAGGATGCTCCCGACTACGTAAGGATTTTTGACAGCTCGCGATTTCTTTTCGAGACAACCATTCTTAAACTCGAATGAACTCCTTTCTCAGAACCTTTTTTTCTTGTTCCTTTTTTGTTCTTCTTTTTTGGTGTAGTCATCTAAATTTATAGAACGACCTTCTCAATTCTTGGCTTCTTGTACATAAATCTATGCTTACAAACATTTCTCCTTTTTGTCAGACCTTTTGTGCCCTCTCTCCTCTTCCTCTTCATGTCTGATATCCCCGTGTGGGCTCACTTACTTGCTCGGTTGGGTCCTTCGGTGGCCTGATCCACTTGTCAACAAACAACAGTATCCCAACCGGGGTCAGGTCCGGACGTCCCCCTTATGCAGGAGTGTAATGAATTCCTAGGGCCTCTAGTTGCACCAAGTCCAACCATCCCTACCTACCGGCCCAGCTCTCAACCGTCCAAGCGTCCACTCTCCACCATGTCGACGCTGTCACCCAAACATCAGCAGTATCTAGCAATGGCGGATGACGTCCAACCTGTTCCCTTGCCCGAAGAGCAAGGCAACAGTGAGAATGTCGCCGAGCTTATGCGGTTTATTCAGTCACAAGGATCCTCTCAAGGACCTCAGCAATCAAACGGAGCTCGAGAGATGATAAGAGCCGGTCAAAGACGTATCCGTCTAGCTCTTCGCCATAGGAAGGGGGGGGATTTGAGGACCAAGGCGGATGATACTTCTCGTCAAGTACTCGCACTCCAACAGGAGGGGTATCTTCCGGCACCAACGAACAAGAGATCCAGTCATAAAAAAAGCCTTGACTCAGGTGGCTCTATTTCGCGGTCTCTCACCAACCTCAGTTTCAAATCTAATTCCAGACGTGATGTGGAGAGCATTGGCCAGCCGTGGCTGGGAGATCCGCTGGAGGATAGAGAAGCCCCCAGCTCAAAAGGGAGTCAATACTCCTCATTGGATCTACGTGAATTGACCCAGTTGGTTGAGGCTGCCGTCTCATTCTCTCCAAATTTTGAAGAAATTAACCCTCCCCCCTATGAGCCACCGAGTGAATGGAACAACCCCCGTGAGGCTGAACCAACCCCTAAGCAAACTTCAGTCACAATATGCCTCTCCACCGGGGAGAGAGGGGAGTCTGGAACACCATATCCAAACCAAACTGGATCCGCAAGCCCTTGTAATACACCCGGCTCAGACAGCCAGGATGAGCGCGTTAGAACTACTTCCCTACTCGAGCCCGATGAAGTGCGGGATGATAAAGCCCCAAATAATAAACACGATGTGAGATTTCATCCGAGAAACTGTTATTTTCAGTCAATATGCTAATTTCAGAAGTGTAGCTCAAGCCACCCGGGAGAAACGAAAGAAAAGATCACAACTCCTAAATCCGCTAAGGCGAATGTCTCGCCACCCCCACCGAACCCTCCCACACCAGTCTTGAAGCTTTTCCCGGACACTATGCCTCCTCGTGTATCCAGCAAAGGAGCTTTGCGGATCGCAAACTGTCGCTCACCTGCTCCTAACAGACCTCTCCCTGCTGCCCCAAGCAATCGGCAGCAAAACACCCTACCGTTGACCACTGACACTAGTAGCCGGGACTCCAAATCGTTCCCTATCAAAATACTCAAAACCCTGGATAAATCGCGAAATCTGTCAAACTCGGCTCAATCAGCTCCTGCTCGACCCCCCGAGCCTTCCAATGAGTCTCCAGAGTGCCCAATCTTCGAAAGGTTTCCTCAGGTCAAAAACACCCGTCGACCCTCATCATTACCCTTGGGCACAATCGATGCATTTCCTCTCCCTGCACCAATGAGGCCCCTTCCTTCGCTACCCGAGCCAGCGCCTCAAGCAAACGCTGCCAGCAGTGATGGAGATGATACGGCGCTCAAACCTACTCCTCAAGCGCACGCTACCCCTCCCAAACTTGATCCGCCATTTAATTCACGCTCAGATAATGATGACTCGAAGGCGACCCCACCGGCCAACAATAATTGTTCATCTCCTGCCCGAGATACTCCTTCCAGTCGTCTCATGCTAGGTGCCAAAGGTCCTATAGTTAACCAAAGTGATTCGAGGCAAGAAGATTCACCTAACCAAACTCGACGTGCTTTGGTGAGAGCAGGTAAGAGCCGAGCAGAGAGGGTTCACTCATTGAAAATGAAAGACCTATCTGCGAGTCGACTTTATCTCAACGGACCAAAAACCCCGAACCTTGAAGAGCAATCTCCCGAAGATCAAAAAGCACCGCAAACTGCATTGTCAGATAAGAGTGAGAGTGCTCCAGTTGATTCTGACCGACGATATCAGAGAAAAGTTGCCTCTGGTCCCCTGTCCCCTCCTCCTTCCGATCCACCCAGACATCCTATTACGGGCTCGACTGCATCCAGGCGCTACTGCAATTCCTCAAACACCTGTGGTTCTTTAGGTGTGGATAGTAAGGAGTCGGTCTCGCGTCCAACATCCAAGCGAAACTCGCAGGTGTATCGGAGCGGTAGCATGAGGAGTATGGGGCCGAAAAATGAAAGGCTAAACCCCGAGCCAAAACTTGGCCATCGATCCGAGACACCTCTCCCATCTTCAGATGACGAAGGTACCGCCGGGGGTACACACCGAAGCCATCCACCGCGCATGGCTTCCGGTAGACGTCGGCGCGCAAAACCAGCGCCAATTATTGTTGACGAACCTCCGCACAGAGGGCGCTCACTCAGGAAGTACCAGTCGTCTGGAGCCATAACCCCCTTGACGCCTCAAGGCTACAAACGACGTGACCAGGATAAACTCATACTTCCACAACATTCCCCGAATGTCTACAATGTCGACGAGCCTCACGGTCATCATCAGGAATCGAAATCAAACAATTCTCTTGAAGGCCGAATTGAACATCTGGAGCGCCAAAACAAGATCCTTCAGGCTGCTCTCCTTGCAGCTCTCGATGTGGGTGTGAAACAAGATCTTTCGGGTATGCTCGGCGCCTCAGCAACATCGCTATCTACCAATGTGACTCCTCCACTAACAGGGAGGTCGTGTTCATCCACAACAAACACGTCTAGCTCTGAGGAACAAACACATGGACGCGAGCGGCACACGCGTAGGACTAAAACGTCCTATCGACCAGAAAGTTGGATTGCAAGTCCAGACTCTTTTGGCCGTGACAGCTACGTTTCCGATGACAGTACCAATGTGCGGGAACTCGAAGACATGATTGAGGAATTCGACCTTGACTGGATGTCGGATAAGTCGAGTCCTAGAAGGAATCAGGAATCCAGAATTAGGTTCTGAAACTTCCGAATTCCATCTACAAGCTCGTAATGCAGCTGCGCCCAGGGGGTAAGGGTATGGCATTTCCTTTAAAAGATCAAGACCCATAGTACCGGGGCATGCAGCTGCAGAGGAGGCTTACAGAAACCTAAATATGTTTTACGAAACCCGGCGTGAGAAGTGAGAGGCATTGCGGGGTTTATAATGGTTAAGGTCGATAAGCATACTGATCCGAGCTTGAGATCTCACTCTTTTGACGGGATCATAATCTTGCCCACCTCCGGTCCGCAGTTCTGCAGAGTTTACGCTGCAAACAGGCGCCCTATACCAGTTCCAGAATAACCTGGCCATGGAGCCAACGCTGAAGCTGTTGGGAAACCCCGTTTAGGACCGTTAGGGTCAACCTCACGGAACACACACGGAACGAAAGAGGATCGGTGCTTGCTGCGATAAATGGGGGAGGTGGGGCAGCTTACATTCATTAGTTGTTTGAATTTTCCTTCTGTATAGCTTCATTCTTTCCTACTTAGGTCTTTCTTTGGGTAAGGCGTTAGGACATTGAGTTCCTGGTTAGAGAAGCAAGTACTCGATGATCTATTTTCTTTATTTTCTCTCTATTTATCTTGGGTGGCACTCTGTCAATATTTATTTCCTTTTTTCAAGTTGTTCTTTCACCTTGTTATGCAGAGCCAACTCTTTACTTGGTAGGCTTCGATTAGGTATCCCGAATCCGAACGGATTTGCTTTGTGTACAGCCTACCTAGGTAGTCACTGAGAATAGTAACCAACTTCAACTTGTGTTTTTTAAACCAAAATTCAACCAAATAAACGGAAAATCCACCTCTTTTACACCTCTGTCTGTAATTTGCTCTGTAAGCAGATTCCAATATCAGAGTTTCTAGGCGCCTTTGCAGGATGTGGTTTGCTTTCTTGCCCAACTGTGGTGCTTAGTCAGCTAGTGGTCGTCATGGCGTGTGTTGTGGTTGTGGTGGTTAAGATCAAAACACTCGCAAATCAGACGACATTGGCATGCCTTGTGCCAGTACGGCCATAGTCATATAAGTTAAACAAAAAGCTATGTTCTAAAAAGAAAACAAGATATTCAAGTGCTCTCACCAGCTCCCGCACCCACGCCAACGAACCTCAGCGTCCAGCTACCGGTCTTCTCCCCGCGGAACTTGGGATCATGGCAAACCCAACAGCAGTAGGCATCCCTTCCACAGTCTACACGAGAAATTTTGGCTGATCCAATATGTACCAGTCCCCGCAAATCCCCCAGCATGTGGCTGCTCTGCTCTCCCATCTCACCTCCCGCCCAGGGGTTCAATCCACCTTCATCCTTTCCCGCAAAGACGGCTCCATCATCCAGAGTACCGGACTTCTAGCCTCCTTCTCTTCCTCTCACTCTCCCTCAAGGCGCACAATCAACGGTACTGCATCACCCGTGTCGGCAAGTGCGGCGACTGAAGAACCATCTACCTCCTCCCCAACTCCAGACAATTCGTCCTCCCCAACCCCAACGGGAACCACCACTTCCCAAAAAGCTTACCAACCAACCCAGGCAGAGGCCCTAGCAGCCCATGTCTTTGCATTTGTCACGAGCGCCTCAAAATTAAGTTTGTCACTTTCACATTCTCCGGGGGAAGAGAGCGCTGCCCCCCCTCTGACTGCGACGAATGGTACTCAGGAGGGGGGAGGCAGTGGACGGGAAGAGATGGAGGGAGACGGCTCCGAAAAGGAGGATGAGGACGAGGTAAAACTTCTCCGGTTGCGAACTAAGAAGCATGAGATTGTGGTTGTCCCGGATAGAAAATATCTTCTCTGTGTTGTGCACGATGCGGCGCATTCGGCTACGAATCCGGCAGCTGGCTCTGGTGTACGTACCTCTTCGAGATGAAGGCATAAGCGATGGTCTACTTCTTTCTTTCTCTCTTTTTCCTTCCTAATGCCCAGGTTCTTTTCTAATTATCTACTTCCTTTCTTTCTCTTTTGCATGGAATATACCCGGTTGGAAGCAAAATATTTTGCATCTGGTTTTTTTTTTTTACCCATTTTTGTTCCCTTAGATTTATATTCATTTCGGTTCAGATTTGGCTTCCCTGTTTGGGCTTCGAGCCCTTTTGTAGTAACTAAATAACGCAGGTTTTCTTGTTTAGTGAGGTCCAAGTCGCGCAGATGGCATCTCTCCTGGCACATGTTGAAGGCTGAGCTCCAAGCAAACCTAACCTAGAACATACCCTTTAACGTCTGGCAGCAGTGAACCAGCGCATGATTCTCCAGATTCTTTCGGCTTACATGACAAGGTTGAGACTGCTGCTTTTGGAGGGAACCTCCTGTACTACACTCCTTGCTTGCGTGATCTTCCTCCTCAACTCTTTCAGGGTCTTCATTTCCCTCTTAACTCGCTGCCTAAATTTTTCAGCAAGCTCCAAGAAATCTAAAGGATCCAGGTATGTTCAATCTGTCAATGGATGCCCAGGTTAAACTTTAATAGCGTGGCAAGGAAACAAAAGAAAAAAAACTGCTTCCAAGAATAACTCTGGTCAACCAAGATCAGGTAAAACTTGATTATGGATCTCATCATTTCTTCCTGCATGGGATCACCACGTACTCGACCCTGGAAGCTCAGGTGATGGAATTATATTTTCTCACCGGACGATATGACTCATTCCGATACCTACTCGATTCTGCCCGTCGACCAGCAATGCTGTCAAATCGGGATAAAAATACCCATTCGAGAGCAAGGCGAAGAGTCGAGCTCAACCCACTCATCAAACCACCCGTGTCACAAGTTCGATAGCATGATGATTGCTGAGCGCCGGGTGAGAGGCAGGCAGAAGTAGACATCCATGCAGGAGAGAGTCAGGTGCTAAATCCCCCTGGTGAAAGTAAGGTGATATTCACGCTATAGTTCGGCGTTGGGCCGGGAAACTTTCTTCCTCCTCATCTTCTGTTCTTCTTCTTCTTTTCCTTCCTGGCTGCTTGCCGGTTCATCGTCCCGACGTATCTCGTCCCGACATGAATGCTAGCCCATCTGTGGTGTAAATTCAAAGCGGTCAGACCGGTTGCAATAATTAACGCAATTCCCAAGGTGCTCCAGTAGATTATTTTGATATATCCAGCTGGAAATCTAGGACCATCCGCTTGGAAGATCGGAATGGTCAAGTTTAGGCATGAAGAGCTCCAATCTCCGATATGTATGGTTGGGCGGTTATCAAGCCATTGCTGTCCACGTAAACGGGGGAGCTGTAGGTCGTGACGATCACTTCATCTCTATAGCCACTTAGCTTCGCATACCTTTTGGGTGGGAAGGGTGTTGTGCTTGATTACTCTGGCTCATCTAGTAGAGATATATTTCACAAACAACGCGTTTTGTTACTGAGAGGAAAGGCCAGGCTTGGCCAGGTTTGTAAATATGTTGATTGGGTCATGCACAGTTAAACGGGCTTAATACTACTAATTAGGGCAATATGCTAATCGATGTCTATTTTCAGCTTTGAAAGGGATAATTAACATATCGAGTCATCAACAACATCTGAGGTAAAGAAAGCTTCCTGACAACAGGGGCTCACGAGCCTTCAGCAACTTCCCGTGGGAAAAAAAAGGGGTGGTGGTAGGTACAATGACACATTGACCGCCTTCCCAACAGAGTGACAAGCAACACATGGTTGGGATGAACTTTGCATGCCAACAGTGCAGCTTTGATATTCCTCAGTACTTAGTCTTTACTTTTCTGGGGGACTTCTTCGGGTTTCTGGATGATTTCCTTTGTTAGATTTCACTGGGGAAATCTTCTTTGCCTTCTCATCAATAACCCTACGATATATCCAACCAGAACGCGTGGTCTAACAAAGACATAATACCCAGACAGGGTGCTGTTGCGGAAGTTCATGACCAACATGTGACTTTAGCTCGTGCCTTGTGAATTCCCAGCCGACAAAGGTACCAGCCCAACTCTCTTTCTCTTTGCCCAAGGTTTTGGCTCTCCTCCAAGTGCGTACGTCCTTCCAACCGACGGCGGGGAGAGGGGCAAAGTCATCCAACCAACCAGCCACTGAGATGTGGAGGATTACCCAAAACATTTTCACATCCGAGCTAGAGAAGAAATGGGTGCGGTGGGATTGGTCAGAGATGGTCCACATTTTGGCATGACTCAATATACCTGGGCCACGGGTAAAGTAGGGAACTCTGAACAAGGCCGTCATGGTCAGAAAAAAAAAAGAAAAAAAAACGAAGAAGCCTTCTTGGTGGCAGTGATCAGCTATTCTTAGCGATCTGATGAGATTCCTTCTGGAGTTGTTCTTGCTCAGCCCCTCGTTTCGTCATTATTATTCTCGTGCATTATTTTATCCTGACTGCATACGCGTATTATTATCCTTTAATATTATTCCTTGAGTTAAGTGTCACGACTAAGACATAATGCTTCATCCTCTTCGAAATTTCGAGCACACAGATCATCAAGGGAAAAAGTGGTGTGATCGGAGTGCCTCCACCATACTTCGAGCGAGTTTGAAATTTTAATAAAGAAGGTGCATGGGTTGTCCGTATGCTGTAACGCCTTAAAAATTTCTCCGAGGGTAGTGGTGCAGTGGTCCGCTGGAAGTACGAGGATCACGGGGAAGGGAAAATCTTGGGCTTCCCAAATGACTTTTTGCATTTTTTCTTCTCCCCCTTCATCCTTGGTGAAGGTTAAGGTTGTGAAGTTCGGGGTGGGGAATCATAATAACCATCTAAATCCATATGTGGTTAGTTCTTTAGTAGTTAATAAACTTGGCTGACTCAGGTCGAACAATCTGCAAACCGACTCCTCCGAAAACGATACAATTGGGTGGAAGCTGGCCATCTGGAAAGGATGTTGCCTGGGATGTGGAGGTTCTGGTGGTCCCACAGAGAGACAGTTGTCATGGTATGACGACTGGCGTTGGGTGGGTTCGCAGAGTCAAGAAAGGGAGGGGGGATAAGGTGCTGAAGAAAATTCACTTCAAGCCGAGACAACAAAAGACATCACCAGAGGCAAGACAGAAATTTTCATCTGATCTGGAAAATAACTCCTTCGACGTTCTTCAAATTTACTAAACCCCCAGCCTTCTCTACCACTATCTTTGGAAATCACAGCCTCCAAGGGACTTGGAATCGGTGTTGCTGCCTCCCTCAGCCTTAGCTGAGGCACAAGAATCCCGGGCTAGTTACCTTGTCGTAACACAAACTTTCTTTGCATCATGACTAACAGGCGAAGGTCGGGGGTACCGTTATGATTGACCTTTCTCCTCTGTATGGTTGAGGGTGGCGTGGCTGGCAAATCCGTGCCAGGTGGTTGGCTGACCACCTTTTTTTCTTAAGCAGTCAGATTATTTATCATAATTTTAGAATTATTATTATTATTATTATTTCTTTTTCTCCTTTGGGCTCTTAACAAGAGTGGTTGAGCATCACCGGATTCAGACGGCTGGTTGGAGGAGGGGCCGCATTCAGGAGCAGGGGAATCATGACTGGCGTTCTTGCTGTCAAATCGTCTCCCATCGAATGATGTTGGTTTGAATGCGGGCGCTTGATACCTACTTTGGAGTGACATACATTCATCGTTTTCCTTTTTCATTTCTACAGAATATACATATATTTTATGGCTTAGTGATTTAACTCCTTTCCGGTTAGTACCAGATTATCAGCCGATATCGCGGTGATTGTCCACCTCTTTTCTCTCATGACAGCCAGCTATGAGGGCAAAGTCGCTAGGGATCCATCTTCCCCATCTTCCGCTGGATAATGGCAATCTAAGTCCTAACGGACTGGCTACTATGACGTTTGGGGTAATCGTATCCAGCCTCATGAGGATTTTAAGTCTATCTTTGATCAACTGAATATGTATCCGACGTCTTCTCTTTGATCATGTTATCATGATAGTTGGTTATTCGAAATTTAAGATGATCTGAAATGAGCCCTACGAAAACGGCCGATTCCTTAGTCATTCATCCCATGCTGGAACTTGAGCCAGAGAACTCGAATGAATAGAAAAGCTGGAGCTACTGAAAAGGTACGGCAAACCCAAAGAGAGAGTGTTCATGTTAATGATGGGAGAATAAAGAGCTGGGGAGCCGTTTGTTTGATGCCAATAACGAACGATGAAAAATAACAATAAATATAATTATCAAAATATGCCTATCATGAAACTAAAAAATAGAATAAAAAAGGAAGAGAAAAAGAAAGAAATAATAATTGTTAAAAAAAGTAAAAGTTAGAGAACGGACCAAGACCAGATCTCCAAATGCCCAAGTCAGGCTGTGTCTCCCTATCTCGGACGAGCAGGAGGCAGAGTGAAGAGTCATCATCCATAACCGCTGCCGTTCCCGATCCTCTTTCGCCTGCTCCCTCTCCTCCTGTCTTGCTCTCAACAGGGCTGACTCCCGCTCTCTCTGGTCCTTTTATGCCTTCTCTTCTATCTTCGAGGAAATATTAAAAGAGAGAGCTGTTTGCCTTTTTTTTATTTTATTTTCTTTATCGTTCTTGTAGGTAGTTCTTGATATCTAATTTTTTTTTCTTGTTGCTGTCCGCTCGCCCTTTTTTCGCCTTTGGTGGTCCCTGCATCCGCTCTGTTCCTCAGTTCCGCCACTCTTGCCACTGGCCAAGGTGAGTACAACTTTTCTTTTGTCAGTCTCCTTATTAGGTAGACCTCACGAGTGCCACTCCCTTTTCTGCCTGACCCAACCGTTGGTTTATACGTTTCTTTTCCTATTGTTGTTGAGCTTTTGACTGGGCCGCCCCCAAGTTAGTCATTTGGCTCTTACTCCGCCGCTCTCCCCGTGCAGTCACCCGACGGCGGACCCTTTCTTTTATCCCGCTAAGATCGGGGTGGGAGTCATAAACAGGCGCCAGAGGAACCATAAATTTGGAACTCGTCTTTGCTGACTAGTTTTCTTCTCATTCTCAGCCTGCTCAAGCCTCACGATCCCTCCTCGTCCCTGATTTCGTATTGCCTCCGATTAACAGCTGACTGCCTGGACAAGCGCCGGACTAAACGGTACCTGCCTGCTTGTCTACCGGTCCGCCGTTCTATCGGCTTGCCTCTATAACTTCTATTTCGCCCCTGCGTCTCAAAATGTACCCTGTTGCTTCGAAATCCTCTGTTCCGATCACCTGTGTTGCAGAATCCACTTCTTCAGATCTCCGAGTTCCCTCTGGCAAGATTGCTGCGTCTTATTGAGTCATAACCCAACAACACCAGCATCTGTCCTTGGGAGTCACGTTGCCTTTCGACGTGTCTCAACACTCACACGATATTCGGCCTGATCTACTCTGGACTCTTCAATAGGTGATCGGAACATTCAAGGTGACTACATTGTCCTTAACCTCTTTGCCACGTTCTCACCCGGGTTTCCCTCCGACCTCTCATATACTCCTAACTCACACGACTCTCAAGGTTGAATGACTCTTCATTCAGCCGTCTAACCCTTACATCTACCACCCTTTAAATACTCTACAAGCTGGAGTACTTTCGCTTCTAAGGCTCGCCGTCGCCTGCGAAATCAAGACGGTTTCTTGTCTTATTGCTTTACGTTCACGGTTTTTTGCACAACGGTATATTTGATAAACTCACGGTTATAAAAATAAAGATCGCCACACCTGCCTCTTCCATATTCGGACTGTCTACGTTGGTTGGACTTACACGAACGTTGTTTATTTTCTGAATGATTCTTTCAAATATCTTCTCTTAAACGATTTTTTGTTGAGGGTATTTTGGTCGTGAGACTATACAACATTTCGGATATGTCAGGGATTGACTTTTTGGGTTTGAAAGAACCAAACCCATGCATCCAACTTAAGGCGTCTTATGCGCACCCATATGCATCGTCGATCTCTTCTTCAGCATCTTCCTCATCCTCCTCTGTTTTTTCACTTGATGGGGTGTCTACCCAAAGTTCTATTTCATCCACATCAACAAACTCTGTTGATGTGATTTGGGAGAACGAAGGTGAATACCAGGCTACAGGAAGAGGATTGCATGTTGCTGGTGGTGTGCGTGGTTGTTTACGGGGGAATGTCCCCAAGGCTGCCGACGTTGTTGTTCCACCGGAGCTGCGCAAGCATCCCCGGCGTACCAACAGCGGAGTGCAGCCAAATGGCGCAACTGGCGCGCGGCCTCCGCCTTGTCTCTTGAGACAGTCTGAGCGGAAGGTGAATTTCGTTGATAATCTTGTCGGTGAGTTTGGAGACCAGAAACTGAGTAATTAAACTAGGTTGACTGCGGGTGCTAAGAACTTTTCAAGACACCGCGTCGCAGATTGTCGAGATCATTTGGCCCTTGTCCGCAGTATCACTCCGGAGTGACTCCGCCACTGGGTGCAAAGGAGTTTTGCCCCTTCGTACTTTCATCCAGGAAACTCTTCGGCGTTCGCGGACGAGTTACAGCACGCTGCAAGTCGCGCTTTACTATCTGATCAAGATTAAATCGCACGTGCCTGGCCACAATCTGACACAGGATCAGCCACGAGGTAAGCCTGTGTGCCGAGCCATGCAATGTGGCCGGCGCATGTTCCTGGCGGCCTTGATCCTCGCCTCCAAATATCTTCAGGACCGAAATTACTCTGCCCGCGCTTGGAGCAAGATATCTGGACTGAATACTACTGAAATCAACCAGAACGAGTTGATGTTCCTGAAGGCGGTTGACTGGAAGCTTCACATTCCCGAGGCCCTTTTCCAGCGGTGGATTGATATCGTTCTGAAGTATACTCCCGGAGCTGGTGGCGTACCCGCTGTTGATGGACAGCCATGGCGCACCGTTATCCCTAAGCTTACCCCTGAGCTGGAGGAAATCGACGCTGAGCCCTTGACGCCATCAAGTCTGGGAGGGTTTGAGACTGCTTTGGTAGGGGATTCTCCTTCTCCTCGCTGTATGAGAGGACTTGTTTGCCCGAATACCATTTCTACTGAGCCTGCTCGCCTGCAACATTCGCAAGATAGCGCCTCAGGGTGTGTCTCGAAAGCTACCCTGGCTACTGAGGCAACTCAGCAGGTTGAGCGTCCTGCTTCATCCCTTCCGTCAATGCCACGTATCCCCGCACTGCCAACCCCGCAGATGACCCCTCAATCGAGCAATGCCTCCACTCCTGCTGCGAGTGCTGGCTGTGCCACCTACCATCGGCGTCATATGTATGCTGCTATGTCCCAGGTGCAGAGCATGTGCACGGCGCGGTCCGTCTTCGACCAGCGCCCATCACTTTCGCTTTGCACTAAGGCTAGCAGCACATTCGATGGATACCCAACCCTGATGCGCCGTTCCTCTCTGGCTCGCTCGACATCATCTGCATCGTCCCCTGAATCGATGGTTTCGGATGCCTCGACACTCTCCTCGAAGTCGTCACGATCTTCGTCCATCTCATCAAGTTCCTCAGGAACTCATGGGGGTTTGTTGCCTCGCTTGGCAGTCCAGGCAACGCTTCGATGCACCGGCAACTCATTGAAAGAGGGTCGGAAGCATTTGGCTATCGCTTCTCCTATAGATGAAAGCTCTTTCAGCGATGTATACAGCTCCCCGGAGACTTTCTTGGGGTCGATTGGTCAAGTTCCTGACATGTCTGGTTTTTCATTAGGGACTCCAGTGGATTTGTCGTCTACTCACGAAGCCGCTCGAAGTCTCTGCGAATTGTCCGGTGCCGTTTCTCGCACCCAGCAGACGGTCGGCGCAGGGAACCAGCGACGTCAGTGCCGGAAACGCGGTCGAACTGGTTCTGAAGATCTCCAGCTACAGAACCATGTTCGTCAGCTAATGCGTTCCGACTCCGTTGCCGACGACACTGTGCTGCCGGACGGTAACTTGCTTGATTTGTTGCACAAGTCTCAGCCGAAACACCAGGAGTCCCTCTCCGCCGCGCAGTTGAGCGCTCTCGGTTTTGGTGTTCCACTCTCTGGTCCCGCAGGAATGAAACGTGCTTGCTGTGGTAGCGAAGCGCGAAAGATAGCCCTTAACCCCGGCCTGCGTGCCGACTACATGGGTTAGAAGTATGGTTTATGGCCGTATCTCTTCTGCCGTTCTCTTCGGCCTGTTGTCGGTTCCATCTCTACGGAATCAGTCTTCTCACCCTTTGCGTTTCTTTTCTGTGTAGAAAGGAAAAGTTGCCATTAACGGCATTATTGCGTAATTTTATTCTTATCAACCCTTTGAACTCGTCGAACGAGTGATTCTCTTCTTTCCGAACTTCTCTCAATACCGCAAAAGGAAGAAACGCAGAGAAGAGGCAGGGAAAAGTTTTGTGCGAACTTTCTCGAGGTCCTTTTTGATACTGGGAAAACTTTCTGTTTTTTTCTCTCATTTCTCTCAACATTGTATATACTCCACTGTTGTTGGGATCCGGATAGGGGAGTCTGTATTGACCTTTTTTGGCGAGCTCAGTGTAGCTCCCTTGTGTATGATGTATGCTGGGTAATGGCACTACTGCAATCTTTTTTCTATTTATTCTTATTTATTTGTTGATTTACTGGTTATTTATGTTATGAAACTGGAGTGTGGTGGGAATGGACTGGGTTGAACTTTCGTTTTCAAATTTCATTTTCTTTCAACTGGGTATTCCTCAAGGTCTTCTTCTCATTTTCCGGAGTAGTGGTAGGATTACCGATTCTACTCTCATGTGGAGTTTATTGGCTAAAACCCGGAGTCTCAGGGGGTTTTCTAAGGTGGTGACTGGTTCCTGGCCTTTTGCTGGGGTGTCGGGATGTCTTGATGTTACCTCCTTTGGGGTTACGTTTAGTACTTGCTCTACTTGTCAGGCAAGCGAGAACGAATAGTTCCGAGCTTGCGATGTCTTCAACAAAGATCAAAAGAATGTATCATGTCTTTGAACGTGTTTCGAGAATCTCTGTGATATCCCCGGCTTGTAGTTTAAGCAAGTAGGGATAACATGACCATAGTAAGAGAGTACATAGTTTGTTTGTTGTCCGGAGTATGGTCATGTGGGTGTTTGGTTGGTAACAAAGCCATGGCGTTGTCCAAAGTATGGAAGGCATTCACCTCCATCTCAGGTGATCGTAATCCCCCCACCCATGGTAGGCTGAAAGAACTTATTGATAATAATAGTTGTGGTGAGAAGTGACTCATCACAGGTTCCTCTGCTTCGGGAACCGGTGAGGGGGAGGGAGGGGAGTGAGTCATGCCAAAGGTGGCGATACGCCGTGGCTGAGCTGCCTGAGGAGCGGTTAATGGGTGCCTCTCCGCCCCAGGCTGCAGCCAGTTGTTGCCTCAGGGATCAAAGGATCGGAAGCTTCCGGAAAAAGTGGATGATCTCGGAAAGGTATCCTAGCTTACATCAGCAAACTTCCCCTTTCCAGATCATGTGACTAGGTTTTGATTCTCGGCTGAGACTAACCAAATAAAGTCTGGTGCAATCTGATAAGATCGTGCCACCTGCCAATGTCAACGGGTTGAAGCTAATCCGTGTGTGGCAAGGAGGGCACTAAGGGGCCGGTGGATTTTGGAGGGAGGAATTAATTCCACTCAAGCTTCCTTCCCCTCTTTCAAACTCACTCGACATCTGCATGCTCTCAAACGTGGAGACAGCTGCTTGTATTTCAAATTTGTTTTTGAATCTGGACTCTCCATACTTCTCTAGCCTATCTTTCCTTGGGAGTCGATAGCCATGGGTCGTTCTTCCGTCGGTGTGCTGTTGCTCTCCGCACTAACTGTCCTTGTGGGCCAATTTTCTCTGCAAGCTACAGCTTCACCGCTAGGCGATGTGGAAGAAACTGGAACTCTGACCCAGACCGTGCTGGGAGAACTCGATCGCTTTTCGTCGACTGGTGAATCCCCAGCCCCGATCGGGGATCTTGACTACCACCATGACACTATCTACGTGGATTCTGGGTCGTCCTCCGACGAAGCAAAATCGATGCGAGCCCCCTCATGGTTTACATCAACCTTGATGGCGCGTCGCCTTCTTGCTCTGTCTACCTCAGGCGTAGTATCTACAATCTTCCCTAACCCCCTCCCAGCTGGCTCTCACGCTCCGCCCACAGTAGCTGGCCAGTCTATCAGCCTTCGAGAGTATTTCGCCGACTGCGACGAAGCCCTACCCCCAGCAATTGGGAATGGAGGGGATGGGAATCCGACCCTCCTCGCTCTCCGTGTTGCAACAACCTTCCGAAACACTGCTGCCGGCTCCAATGTTAGCCTCTCGATTGACTGGTGGGATCATGTGAACAACACTAAACCCGTCTTCCCCGGGTTCCCTCTGAGCGAGGCGGGTTTGCCCCGAGTCACACTCTTCGGGTACATTGAGCCCTTTGAAACCCCTGTGCCGGAGGAGACGGAGGCTGCACTGCGATCCTGCTATCTGGAGGCCCATCCGGATGCCGAGGTTTGGCTCCCCGCGAAACCGGGGTCCCCGCACTCAAGCTTCTGGGCCAGGATGGTGGTCACGCAGGTGTACTGGATTGGGGGATTTGGAGGATTCCAGCAAATTGGGTGGATGGATGTGGCGGAATGGGCGGGGATTCGACGCAAGGAGAGTTTACCTGGTATTGGAGATGGGCGAGGATGGGATGATGTTCGGCTACCAGGGGAGGAGTAGGTGCATCTTTCTTTCTTTCTTTCCCTTTTTTTTTTTTTCATTTCCCCCTTTTTGGCAGTTTTTACGACTGACCTGGATGCACCAAGATAACCGCGTGATGCTAGGTAGATTATTGGTGTAGCTCTTGATGGCTCAAGGCTGAAGGATGGAGTCGGCCTGGATTGGTCGCTGAGATAGGTCTTTTAAATTAAAATAAAGGATTCACATTTACCATCAACTCCAACCTCCAACTTCCAAAATAATCATTTATTATTATCAAAACGCCCCAGATTATCTGACTATCAGCCCAGGATAAGGAGATAAGCCGTTCGAGACCCTCAGGGGTCTGTTCGCCAATGACAGCCGCGGCGACTGCCAATTATCGTTGCCACTTATCGTGCTTATCTCGCTACAGGGCCACGACTATCACGTACTTATTGTACGATGATCCCTGGAGATGATGGATGATGCATGATTGCTTTCGAGGCACATTCTTGTGCAACTGAAGTGCGTCAATTTCCCCAGATTTTTTGCTTTTTTGCTCAGCTTTCTTTCCCCCTGTTTCCCTTTTGTCCCTTCTCTAACCAACCACGGTTCTAGGAGCGATCTCAACCCAGAAGACGCTAAAGATGAGGTTCCGTCGCCCATCCCTTCGTGTCGCCCAGTCGCAGTCGGCGTTCGCCGATGGAAAAGGTCGCTGGACCAACCTCGATCTGGACCCAGTTCCCCGGTCGGGACGGCTCTGGGGTCCCCTCAGTTTTGTTTGTATGTCCCATGTTTTCCTACAACCTCCCCCCTTTTTCATTATATCCATTATTATTGTCATGTGGGTTATAGTCATTAACACTCTGCACAGCGTACTGGATCTCCGATGCCTTTAACGCCGCAACCTGGCAGTTTGCCAGTAGTATTATCGCCGTCGGTCTCAGCTGGCGTGAATCAATCGCCATTGTTGCAGTTTCCTTTTTCATCATCTCCTTTGTTATTTCTGCCAATGGGGCCGTCGGTGCTATCTACCACATCCCTTTCCCCGTAATCGCTCGTGCAAGCTGGGGCTTCTGGGGTTCTTACCTAGCCATTGTGTCCCGATCCATCCTGGCAATCTTCTGGTTTGCTATTCAGAACGTGAACGGCGGGAATGCGGTTAAGGCAATGATTGGCGCAATTTGGCCAAGTTTCCTGACCATGAAGAATACCATTCCTCTGAGCCAGGGCATCGAGACCAACTCCATGGTCGCATATTTGATCTTCTTCATTGTGCAGTTCCCTTTTCTCTGCATCCATCCAAACAAAGTCCGGTGGCTGTTCGTTGCCAAAACCATCATTGTGCCAGCTGCGTGGATTGCTATCCTGATCTGGGCGTTTGTCGCGGAGGGCGCTGGTCCGATCTTCGACCAAAAGCCTACTGTCTCTGGCTCAACCTATAACTGGTTATTCCTGGGTAGTATGACATCTGTGCTTGGAAACTATGCAACTCTCAGCGTGAACCAGGTATGACCCCCGCCCTCCCCCCCCCTTGTCTTTCTTAAAGGAACCGGGGTTGGGGGGGGGGGGAAATCTATGCCTTATAGCTTTTGATTTAACATGGATCTGGAAACAGTCCGACTTCTCCCGCTACTCTCGCGTCACTCCCAAATGGCAGCTCCTTTACGTCCCTATGCTCCCCATAATCTTCACCTTCATTTCCTTCATCGGCATCGTCGCCTCCTCCGCCGGCTGGTCCCGCTACGGCGGCGATATCCCTTGGGACCCAATCGTGCTGATCAGCAACTGGTCCAGCCGCTCGTGCCGCTTTTTCGGCGCGTTCTCATTCGCCCTCGCTTCCCTAGGCGTCAACATCTCCGCCAACTCTATCTCCGCCGCTAACGACCTGATGGCCCTCTTCCCAGAGTACGTCAACCTACGTCGTGGCCAGATCATCTGCGGCCTGATCTCCTGGGCCCTAGTCCCGTGGAAGATCCTCGCGTCCGCCGGCAACTTCCTCAACTTCATGGCCGCTTATGCTATCTTTCTTGGGCCCATCGCCGCCATCATGTTGTGGGACTACTGGCTCCTCAAGGAGCGTAAGTACGACACCCTTGCCCTCTACCAGCCGGAGACCAAAACCTACCGCTACAACGACTGGCTGGTCAATTGGCGCGCCATTGTCTCTTTCCTGGCTGGCGTGGTGCCTAGTCTCCCCGGCCTGATCAGCTCCGTGAACCCGAAGATTGATGTTGGTGAGGGTATCCACCCGTATCAGTTTGGGTGGATTCTGGGCTTTGTTGGCACGAGTATTGTGTATGTGGCGTTATCAATCATTTTCCCCAGTCCGGAAACCTTGATCGAGCGGCCGGTCCTGGCGGATGAGATCTATGATTTGAGGGGGAGTACGGTGGATGGCGTTGCGCCGGCGTCGGAGGAGGATGTTAATGTTCCAGCGAAGGAGAAATTGACCTTCTTTTAAGGCAGGTTTTTAGCTTTCTTGCTGCTATTGGGTAAATACCATTATATTTATATATTATATGTTAGGTAATTTTAGTATATGTTCGTTCACTAGCTAACTAGTGTTACTGAATCTGCTTGGTCACTGGATTGTAGGCTATTGATGGTGCGCTCTCCTTGACTTATTGTAAGATGAAAGTCAAGCATGGATATTCACCCTTTTTGACAGCTTTTTCTCACCCTCTCTTTTATTGCTGTCTTAGCACACTGGATGTTATTGTTCGAGTCACAGATTGCAAAAGGGGTATGCACCGGCAAGGCGGTTCTTTTTCCCCCAAGTATACCACCCCAGGATTATCTCAGTACTTTTTCGAATAACACGATGGCGGGATATCCGCGGTTCCAGGGGAAGGAACCTTCCTTCCTCCCACGAGGGCGTGGTGGTAGTTCAAGTGGCGTTCGAGATCAATGGTGCTTGTTTTCTCAAGCGATGGTCCTTCATGCCTTGGTCCCTAGCGGATATCACGTGACACATATTTGCTGGGACGATTAGTGAAGCGGCGATCGGTTTAATTATGAGAAGCGGAAAATTAACGACGGAGTCCGCCTCACAAATGCGGGGACTGCGCGCAACGATTTGGGTGGTTCAAGTTGTAGGAGTTTTCCAGCCCAAGGCAAACTCCGGATCCGTGTGTCGCACAAGAAGCACGCCGGGAAAGAGACGATAGACCCCGGGAAACCTCTTGCTTTAACAGCATATGTTGGCCCCCCCCAAAAGCGTAAGTTGGGCGTTCTCATAATGCGCGAGGTGGTGTTTGTGAATTCCGGTCCTTCGCATGTTTCCGGAATAGATGGTTACGTATTCGCCTGTACCAACACCTTCCTGACGTTAGCTGAAACCCGACCGACCTCCCCACCCTCCTGCCTGGCGTTATCAACCCCCTTTTGGACAGCTGGAAGAAACCTGTTCTCAAAGACTCTATAACGGTCCTCGCGCGTTTCATACATTTCGCCGTCTTCGTCGCGAGGCTGCCCAAACAAATTAAGATAGAGGTATGGCGCCGCTGTAGTGGGAATCATCTGCGCTCGTGTCTGGACAATTGGGAAGGATAAGTTCTCCCCCCCGTTAGCGAGGGCATCTGTAGATGGGCCCTCGATACCGATTCCAGCCTGCAGGAATTCAGCAAGTACGGTTAGAACGCGGACCTGCGGACGACCGGTAGAGCCGGCTTTGCCAAATGAAGAGCGGGTGGTCGATGAAGAGGCGGCGGAAGACCATTTGGATGAGGCTTCTGTGTGCCACCCAAGCACGGAAAGAAAGCAATTAAGGATCTTGATCCAACCACCTGCGCAGGAGACGACCTCGGGGCCTGCGGCTTCTAGAAGCCATGAGAGTACATCAATGGCCGATAAACGGATGTCAGCGGCGAGATGCGTCATCCCGGCGCGGATGTAAGGTATCAGCTGGGCGACATGATCCTGAATGTCGGGCGCGGGGAGAGCGCGGAAGAGTTTCAGAAGTTGGGTGCGGACTCCGGAATTGGCATCTAGTAGAAGCGGAAGAAGAGCGGGGAGAATGATGCTGACCGGTTGTGGAAGAGGAGAATCCACAGGCCGGGAGGTGATGGAGGTGGTGAGATGAGAGAGAGAATCGCGACGTTGAGCGTCGGATTTGGAGGAGACTAGAGAGAGATGATGGGTGAATTGGGCGTTGGTGGAGGGGGCCGAAAGCTTGAGGGATTGTTGGTTTAGGACAATGGCTATGGAAGTTAGCTCCGTCTTCTCGATGATGGTGAATGGCACGCGCAATGGAGATGGAGGTCAGCATTGGTGAGGAATGACGCGGGCGGCATACACTTGGATTTAAAACTGGTGTCTGTAAAATTGTCCGGTTTTGCTTTTACTTTGCCCACTTTCAATTTGGGTTTCTGCCTCCTAGATTAGTCTGTGCCTTTAGCAGGGAATGCGGATACGTACCTGGAAATCCTTTTGCTTCTCTTTTTTCCTCTTTTGGCTCGCGCCCATGTTAGCTAGGTATGGATGGGCGGGATATTATGAGTCCAAATGAGTGGCCGATTAAAGGAAATATTCAGTAAATATCTTCCGGTCCTAGACGAACGCGTAAATCACGCTGGGATGGAAGGAGACCCTGAGAACCGATTGCTGTTGTGGGTGTGCTGTGGTCGACTTGAGCTTTAGCATCCACTTGAAAAAAAAATCATAGTCTTATGCTGTCACATGACACCACGTGATACATATACGAATGGAGGAAATGCAACTTATGCCAATAATCATTTCTACTTACGATGGAAATAATTCAGTGCGGATCATATTTATAATGCTGGACTAAACGAAAAATCACTTGTCTATTATCCACTATCATAAAAACAAAGAGATGCGCACTTCTGCCCGTCCTGAGCCTCGGATGCAAATGACAAAAAGGACCAAACAAAGTAAGAAGAAAATAAACTAAGAAAAACGCGAGAGCTCAGGTCCGGACAGACGCGGTTGTATCAAGCAAATATCACAGTAAAATCAAACAACGGAGAAGCCTCCCGTGGAAAGGACGTTCGTGGGGTTGGCCAGGGTCAACCCACCGCGCCGACATTAGATGAACGTATGGTATGGGTCAACACCCGGGGACAAACAATCGGACCGAAAATCACATCACTCGTCAACCATTATACGACGTCAAGCCATCCGGGCTATTTGTCGTAGGTCATATTACCGAACGCCTGCTTGTCTTAACAAGAATCCTAACTTAATAGCCGCGTATTCATCAGGTTCTAAACATCATGGCATGAAACATCCACCCCCGAGGAAAATGGAAGGAAGAGATGAAGATTGGGGAAGGAAAGGGAGGAGCAGCGGAAGTGAAAGATAAGAGGAAAATCCAATGAGAAGAAGTGAATCGCAGGGTGGCGGGTCTGTCTCTGCCTAGAGACTCATCGTTAACCACTCCCACTCCTGACTTGCGCCTTGCCCAGCGGCAATACTGTGATTGGCTGGGTTGGCTGCTGCAGGAGGCATGGCCGGTGCCAATGGAACCACCTTTGACCGACCGCCCGATGAGGTGCTGGACCGGCTAGCGTCGTCAGCCATATCGATATCGGCTGCTTTTTCGAGCCGACGTTGTCGCTTGGGCGCCACTTGCACGGCGTTTCGGCCGTTGCTCGCACCAGGAGACGTAGTGGTTGGACTCGACTTTGGGGGCGCAGCGGCAATTGGGATAACGCCGGAGCCTCTGGCGGATGTACCGGGTATAGCTGGTGGAGATTCAGACGCTGTACCACTCTGCGCTCTGCTTGAAGCGGGCACAGAGGGTGGCGGCGCCTGCTGAACTGAGTTCTTGCGAGACGACTTTTTGGAAGCGCGTGAAGTTCCAACTGCGATGGTATTGGCGCTGTTGCGGTTGCGTTTCTTAATCACATCCGTCTTGAGCGACAGTGGACGAACCACACCGTGAAGCTTGAGGAACAGACCGCACGCATTGCAAAGAGGTTGGCCCTCAGGGTTTCGCCGCCACAGCGGGGTGGTCTGCGTAAAACAATTAGTGCAAGTTGTCGGACCGTTGTTCTGCTCGCCGTTCTTGGAGCCACCAGGGCTAGCTGGGCGAGAGGGTGCGGCGCTGTTCAACCCTGATTCAGGGGGAGTGTTAGGCGAAGTGTGTGAATTGGGGCCCGAGTTCATGCTTTGGCGTAGTAGTTGCGCAGTATTGGGGGTGGATGTCGTACGCGCAATCTTCTGGCGCCGGGGATCCTGCTCGCGATTGCGCACCTCGCTAACGGAGGCGGCCGAGCCATGAGTGCGGCCCAAACCACCACCATGGTTCCATTCGGTGGGGGTGTCCATCATGTCCGAAGATCCGATAGTAACGTGCTTCCGGTGCTGGGCGGTAAACCCAGGCAGCGACTGGAAAGAGTTTGGGAATGACGCATCCCATTGCATGCCGCCGTTGAGATCACCGATATTCTCATCGCCAAACTCAGCAGGCATGGCCAGGCCAGCCCTATTTGAAAATTGATTGCCATCATCGTCTTCGTTATCGGAATCGGCACCAAATGAGAAAATGCCAGCATTGGAGGCACCGGTAGAGAAATCGCTGGGGCCCAATACTTGGGTGGGATCGACGTGTTGTGGGATGGGATAACCTGGTGAATGGACAGTGGAGGGAGGATTGCTCGCCTGGGAGGGATCCTGAGACGAGGTCCCTTGGTTATACATATAACGGGGTTGCAGCGATGCTGATAAGGTTGATGACCTCTGGGCAACGTAGTTGGGGACTCGTCGCTGGGACCGAGCGTCAACGGACGGCACATCAAAATATATCGAATGTTCACCGTCATAGACAGGCTGCGGAGTTGACGCAGTCGACTGGTAGCCTGAGGGGGGAGGGGAGAAGAAATCCGTCGAGTTGAGTGAGGAAGCCACTGGAGTATGGGCATACAGATTGGCAAATGGGTTCCCTGACGTCATAGGAGAATCACTGGGAGAGAAGGTGAATTGAGACTGATAGGGATTGGCGGAGGGGAGAATGGGATCATCGCCCAGGGTGAAGGTATCCAGACCGAATGGCACTCCGGGCGATGTATGGCTTGGATGAGTAGAAGTATGAGGTTGGGTGGTCAGTTGATTATGTAAAGCTAATCCAGAAGCAGCATCCAGTGCATAGTCAGGAACGCCACCCGAGAGTTCCGGGTCGTGAGCCAGCATACTGTTAGACACGGGTGGCACCTGAGGTGAGGACTCCGCGGGTCGCTTGCGGGAGGGGACTTGCAGGTTGAAGAACTGACGCTCGTCGATGCTAGTCTTTCGTACCCTGCGTGGCACATAGCCAAACTCGCTGTTCTTTCGCTGATCCTGGGGTGGGTGGGGGAAGGAGGCAGGCACAGGGGTGGACTCCGCCACCTGTTGGTCCTTACGAGACTTGATGGGGATCGCAGCAGTAGTTGCCTCTGAGAATTTCGTGGTGGGCGGGGAAGGGTTATCAGATGGGGATTCAAAGGGGACAATAAAATCGTCGAGATTCATAGGGTCAGTGGTAAGGTCCGCAGCTATTGCCGGATTGTTGGATATTGTCCGATCGGAAAGACGTAGCTGAGCAATACCGCTCATGCCGGCAAAAGTGTTACTTCGAGTGGGGAGTCTAGAGAACCGAGTAAAAAAAGAAAAGAAAGGCGAAATTAGCAAAATTGAGAAAACACTCAAGATTAGGGGAAAAAGATAGCCTACCGAGTTTGCTGAGCACGCTCTCGCTCTTTACGTTTTAAGCTCATAGCCATCATTCGCCAGGTCAGGTTTTCCATGCGCTCCTGGTTGGGCAACTGGGCCTTGGTCCTAGAGTAAAGCTTCCATATTTGAGTCGCTAACGGGTCCTCCCTCTGCATCTCCCCAGGACTATCGACCCCCCGAGAAGCACCAGACTTCCATTCGGGGAACAGTGAGTCCCGAAGTAAATTATCATGTAGCTGTGAGGAATCGGGAGGACTGATGGGAGACCCGAGCGAGAAATCGTCGGAAAGTTGGGAGGAGGGAGGGAAATTTTGAGCAGTCGGGGCACTGGGGTTATAGTTGAAATAATAGTTCGGATTATTGGGGAATTTCACCGTTGTGGAACGATCACGGTCGCCGGAATCGTGGAGAGAATTGGGAAAACCAGCGGTTTGCGTCGGTCGCACGCGGCCAGGACCTCCCCCGAGAGTCAACCCAGACATGATCTTGGGTTGGTAATCTCGTGGGCTTCTCTAATTGGAAGCCCTCTAGGAAGAAGAAAAAAGTAGGGGCGATAGATAAGAGAATGGTGGAAGGGACCAGAAAGATAGGATCGGAAGGAAGGGGTAGATAAGAGCGGCGAAGAACGAGATTAAAGGGAGCAATGAGGAGGAGAGATGGCCGAACGAACAGAAGATGGTGGAAGGAGGGGAAAAGTAATGGCGTGGTCGATTGGCCACCGCGGCCAGGGACAGCAGGGAGCAGTGACGAACAGAAGAGGTTCGGAGGCACGAGCAGTCGCCCAGAGCAGCCCAGGTGGAATTCTAGGTTACCCGCCGTAAACGACCAGAACCCCGGCTCCAAGCGAAAGGGTACAAAAGAATAAGAAGGGCAGTAGTTCAGCTGCTGGTGCAGAAAAAACGGAAGCTAGGATCGGGTCAGTGTGTGAGATCACTACAATTCAATCAATCATCCTAGACCGAATCATCCTGGCTATAACGAATGAAAAATAGTCCTCTGCGAAAGAGGGATGCATACCCCGGTTTTCTGCTCCAATCCCGACAGCTTTGGGAGAGAGCAGGCGGCTTTTTGCTTTTTCCTGTCGTTTTTTATTTATGATTTTATTTGATTATGAGTATCTTTTCTTTTCCTGGATGCTTTTTTTTTGGGTGTGCTCTTTTCTTTTGTTTTTTCCCTTGTGGTGGGGGGATAGTGAGGATGCGGATAGACGTAAGGTGGTGGTGGCTTGAATGGGTGGGAATTAAAATGGTTGGTGATGACGCTGAGACTGTTAACTAGGCCCTGCAGATACTCATCGCGATGACTTACACGATGGAAAGGAAGGGGGAAGAAAGGGAGAGAGGAGGAGAAAGAGAGAAACAAAAAAAAAAGAAGAGGAGGGAGGGGTATACTTGAAATATTGAAGTCGTTTTGGAGATGAGGAAGAAATGGAAGGATACGAGACGAGGAGGGGAAAGAGGGCAAGCGATGAATGATGACAAGAGGCAAGCGGAATCAGATAATCAAACAAATAATAAAAATAATTCCCATTACTACCTTGAACAATAATTGAAAATAAAATAAATGGAAAGAGAATAAAATAAAATAAATGATTTACCCTGACATTCCTCTGTTCTCTCTACGAATCAGAATAGCCTGAGGTAGGGAAAATAAAGCGAACTCATCCTTTTTTTTTTCCCTTTTATTACTCCGGATTCTCTCGAGTGTCTCTGCTTTCTGTCCCCTCCAACGCCAGTAGAATTAGAATCCAATGAATGGAGTTTAGTATGATTTTGATTCCTCCACCTATGGGTTGAACCAGAGAATGACGGAACCAGTAATCATCGTCTTCCCGTCCCAAATGGACGGTCGTTTTTCTTCTCTAGTCGATTTTTTGGTTTCCCGCCGTAAGAAAGAGAAAATTGCAGATGCAGAAGCACCGACACCTCGCCATCTCAAACTATAGAACTCTAACTTATATGCCATCCAGCCCATTTAGTTTAAAATAATGTCGTCTGGTGCTGTCTTTTCGTTCATTAAGCTAATAACTACTTGCTTTTCTTTTAAAATTGTTTTTAAACATATGGGAACTCCCTCTTCGGCTGTTTATCCTCTTTTTTACTTTTTCTCTCTCTCTGGTCGAAAGTGTATTGATTCATTTCTCCTTTCATCCACCCACCCGTACCTGCCCGACCCAAAATCAGTTCCCGTACGCCGTATTACCGATACCACAATGACCGAGCCCGGTGACAAGCCGATTGTGGGTGGATTTTTAAACTTTACCGGGGAGTTCTCGAAGCCACTAAGATGGAATTAGATTAATTTCCACTCTTCCAACACTAAATCCTATACAAGAGACTCTAATCTAGCTTAACAGCAGTCCGCCACAGGTGATTTTAACTCAACACATAAGCAAGTTCCACTTGTTGTCTTAACTCCATATATCCACATATTATTAGATTTACCCAAACCCTGAATAGGCTTTTTGCCCTCTGGGCAAAAAGGAAAGAAACAAGGCAACAAGATGATGGAGATAAATTACAAGAAGGGAAGAGAAAAGTGTTGCAAGAAACATTGATTTTCCGAAACCACTTTCGCTTCACGAAAGTACGAAAATCATCTCCAAATCTGAAAGTACCTCTCTCTTCCTCCGGACATGGGTATCAAAAAGGTCCCTCCGAGTCATACTCCTTCTTGAAGCTAAGGCTGAATGAAGGGGCTAAATCCGCCAATCACATGTATTGGAGAGAAGGCAAATCGTTGATTCGCACGCTTTGACTGGATGAGTTGGGACTGCTGGCCATGGCTTTTAATACTAGCACCAGTGGAGGTTCATAAGGTTGTGACTGTATTATTTTATTTTATGATGATTTTAGGATCATTCGTTCGGGAGGGGCTTCAGTAAAATCCAGGTTTCCGGGCCTACTCCTGTACGAAGTGTGTTTCTTCCTCGCCCAATCTGTTCTGCGCCCCCCTTTCCTCCCTCCAAGAAATCCTCCCATGCCGCAAGAGACTGATTCAGGTTAGAGACCTCGGGTTTGTGAATCTCTACCATCATTGACTCGTGACTTTCCCTCTTTCTTCTTCCTTTCCCTGCCTGCCAGGCCGCTAGCCGTTCTCCCCTGTACGAGTTTTGCCGATTTGATGCTCATCGGCTCGATCTGGCCGAATACGTCTTTAACGGCAGGGCTCAGACTGGGATTATTCTGCGCTACCTGCCGTTCAAACACGAAGGGAAAACAAGCCCTTACTATTGAGGTGCATTGTTCGAAAAGTCCCCGCTTCCATTAAATTCAAGCCTGCATCAGGGCATCGACTACTCTTCATCGATATCTGGAACCACTGCGGCCCACTTGTTTTAAAAAGTTGTTCCTAGATTATTATTATTAGCCCTTGAGCCTAGTCACAGGTGTCGAGCGCGTCCAGCCTCCGGAGAGCGGGATCTGGATGAATTGTCCGCTCATCGGATAGGAAATGGGGCTCTCCTAGTCCCGATATAGGAGGAATATCATGACAGATGGGGTGGAACTGGGAGGATGGGGGCTGGTTTTCTGGGTGTTTAGACTCTTAGAGGTGGGAAGGGAAACAACGGTCGTCGTGGCCACCAACGTCGGTATGTGAAGATGGGCGGGGCGGACAACATCGGGCAGTCCGTCTAGTCCGGACGACTCCCGAGTTGGGAACCCAGGAGTTCAGGAGCCCGGAGCTAAACAAACGGTTATATTGCTCGTGCCCATCGGAGGTATTTCGGAAGCAAATGGGAAACAAGAGTCTTTCTTGTTGCAGGAAGGTGCTCGAGGGACACAACTATCTACGACTGATGAGAGAGGTGGGCTTTTTTGTTCCACAGCGGTCCCTATAAGGCTGAAGGCGACTTGATCTGCCTTCTGTATGTTTTCCATGTTTCTCCGGGCGAGATGAATCTTGAAAAACCGCCACCTCTTTCATGCTCGTTGTCTCCGACGACAACCACATTGAGGGAAGCGTGAAGATGGAGCAACTGAAGCTCACCGGCGGTTTTGTGAGGATTCCTATCTTACCCGAGGCCTGTACGACCCGGTATTCGCCTCTGGTATTATTTGTTTCGTCAGCCCGTTTCCAGCCGCGAAAGCAGCAAACTAACGGGCTGGAGGAGTTAGCGACCCAAATATTCTTCCTCCATCCACAATCACCCATCCTCAGGGATTATATCTCCGTGCTCGCTCCAGCCCAGACAGAAGGCAAGGCTATATTAGGATCCACTAGGGGTTGCGGGGTCCCTTGTCAGCTGTAAGCGGAACATCGATCCCCGAAAGTAGGTATCCTGATTCCTGAGGCTGTGGCCGTAAGAGACAGAATTTGGGTGTGGTACCGTAGTGGTTTTTTTCTTTAAATGATATCGGTATCTGTTTGTAAACCGAGCTTGCAAGCCGCATTAGCTGTTTTCTCCGATCCCTAGGTGATTGATTCAATGAAATCAAATTCAACACCAAGGCCCTCATGGGCAAGGGCCATGTGGGAAGCAGATGAGCAGAGCCTCTCCGTTTTCCCCAAATCGCTCCCCCTGCTGTGGCAACAAAAGGCCCAAATCGGAGCATGTATGTAGTTTGAGATTGCCAAGGCCGGACAAGGTTGATTAGGGAGCCGTTAGGCTCTCAGCCACTTGGCCCAGGCAAAAGTGTCGGACAAAAGATCGGAAGGGTAATGGACTAATGGTATGCCTCAAAGCTCAGAGGATATCAGAAGAATCCACAAGACGAGGATCGTCAGAAGCAGGATGCAAGTGAAGCACAGGACAGTTAGCCTTCTGGAGACTCGAGAGGCTTCCATCTTGGACCAATTCTGGAGATAGGTGACTCCAGTGCAAGAATCCACTTTGAGAGCAAGTCCGAGGGACAATTCGGCCCCACCAGATAGCCAACCGTGAGGGTCCACAAACACTAACAAATTAACAACCCAACGAGTGGCTGAGAATCATTCATGATTATTGTGATGGAGCATTTTCGCACAGGCTAAACTGGATCCCACGCGGCTGCCATCTGATGGTGCTGGATTTCGACTGCAGCTCTTTTGATAAGCTGATAAGAAAACTGCCCTAGGAAATAATGAAATAATAAGTCTTGGTCATGTCCATCACCGCCAAATCGACGTCAGACTTGGTGCAAACTGCCGATCGAGCCAGATCGAGGGGCTGTTTCATTCTTGGGGATTTCGGCTGTTAAATTCGCGGGTTTTCTTTCCCAGCCAGACAAGGGAGGGTTAATCTTTTTGCTCTGTTTTTTTTTTTCTTTTTTGCCTTTTTTTCCCTGAAGATCGAAAAAAGGCTGAAAAAAAGAAAAGAAAGATAACAATGAAAGACTAACCATGCCATCTCAATGAATCATGTTCGAGCGCTAACAGCAGGGGGAATCGGAATGAGATGTTCTGCGTGGCAAAAGAAATAGAGTTCACTCCTTTCGGAAGGGGCCAAGCGCGAAAACGCGACAGGGGGCAAAGTGGGCAAGTGGCGGGTTCAATGTCTCGAGTCCCTCCACTTACAGCCCTCCATCCACAACGCTACGTCCATATCGAGGCACTGGTCTATATTTCCTCTTCTTTTGTTTAAATTGATGCTCTTTCTGGAGCATCAATCAATCAATCAGATGCCGTTTGTTGTTTGTTGGAGGACTTCTGACACCACACCACGCCACATAATCCTTGGTTCGGATGCAGCATCCTCACTTCCGCCAGGAGCATCAGCGAGAAGAGGAATCAAAAGGTTAAAAAAAACGAAAAAAAAAAGGATGGGAGATATCAACTCGCCTGGAATCTGAATCGAAAAGGCCAAAGAAAATAAGAACAAAAGAAAAGAAGACACAGGAGATCGACTTTGTCGCGTGCCTGGCCCTGACCAACCAAATTGCGCTCAGTAGAAAGGAAGTAACCCTCCCAGCTGTCTCCATAATAATGATGTAACCGTGAGGCATATCAACAATTTTTTTGACAATTGTCGTCGCACAAAAGCTCCTTCATCGCACTGGGGGAAAATCCTTTGGACTGACGATCGCTCGCCTCATTTCTCCGCAGGTCCCGCAAGCGGGAGACAAAAGCGAAGAAAACAGCTCAGACGTCAAGGATATGAGGATCGAAATGGAAAAAAAACAGACCAGCGTGAGCCAAGCGGGCTGACAGACGGGCGAGCAAGCGATGACGGGGTGTGTGGTGGGAACCGATTGGCGTACCCCGCTGGAGAGCTTCCTTCAATCCATGTTCGGTTTGAGTCTTTGATAGGAGTTGTTTGGTTGGCGTTGAGATGCAGGAATCAGAATGACTATTGATGCGATGGGATAGATTGCTTTCCCCAGCCTGCAGCCAAAGTGGATCTCATACGGGCTGCGCCGTCGCTAGGCAAAAGTCATGGCCCAGAATGAAGCAATCGGCTGGCAGGTAATGATAATCATCACCACTCACAGCCATACTCTGTATATTCATTCGCATGCAAAAAACAGAGCCTATCACATCCATAGTGCGCCACTCGGATAATCACAAGATTTGTGATTTCCCCCACACTAGCTTTGTGTTTCAAGCCTCTTGTGTTTTCATGATGAGGTTCCTTTTTTTAGGGTTAATATTATTTTCCGGCGGTTGCGGCGGATATGGGGAAAATAATTCGGGAAAAGGAATACGATGAGGGATATTCCTCCCGACCTCCGTGCAGCAGACGGAGCCCGGAGGCGACCGCAATATCAATGCATGGTCGGAGAGGATAATAAAGCGGAATTAACGCACTTCAGGGGATTAGCTAGGATCAGAGGGAGCACAAGGAATCGCAAAGTGGACAAGAAGAGGAAAGACAGAGACCCTATTCTCGGTCATATCAGAGGAGGGTACCTCCACTGCCATATCATAAGGAAAGGCGATGGGTCCGGCGGATGCTGTTGGAGATGGGCCCCGAAGAGGGCCGTGGAGATAGTAGAGAGAGTATGTATGACCACAGCGCACCATATGGACAGGACATGCGTGATGGTGCTGAACCGGTTCCGATGATGAGGTCCGAGGAAATAATAGAGAAAAAAGGATGAGAAAGAAAGGGACCACAAACCGCATTAATAAACCCTGAAGACGATGACGGTATACAAGACATGACATGGCTACCATATTTCCTGGGCCAATCTCCAGGCGAGGGAGGTATATATGACTTGGTGACCTTCACCCCCTGGTGAAAAGTTTTCGCTCTGGCCCAACGCCTCACAGGAAGTTCACATACTCCAATGGGAACCGGGCCGGGTTTTGTATTATGGCCCAACTCCTGCCGGTCGGAGCAAGAAATGAAAAATCCTCAGTCAAGAAGGGGGGGAAAAAATAAGAAGAATAAACGTCGCCGACCATCGGCCCCGAAGGCGTGATGATAATCGAGATAACCACCAAGGGATGCATTGTCTACCAACCATTCCCGTCGAGATAAGACAAGGGGGACAGGCTCGGACCACGTCAGACCATGCGAACCTTGCGAATCCTGCAGGGGAATCATTATTTGATTCAATTGTTATCGCTTCAGAATGATGCGCCGATTAATGCCCTAATGCATTTTGATATCTGAATGGACTTTCGGGAGGCCCATATTGGGGGAAACCGGTTCTCTCTCTCTCCACATTTCTACCCCAGATGGCGATTCATCCGTTCGGCGATATTGCGATCGTTTCTGGAGTACGGGGAATTGACCCTCTGCATCCTTCCAACTGAACAAAAATCCCATTGGAAATCGCACCTGTGAAAGCCTTTGCCTTTTTTTAGCATCGCATCCTCTCCTCCTCTCCCGCCCCCTTGGCGATGGCAACGAACACGACTGGCCCTTGATGCGTTCTTATCATCTCTGTGCTGCACACCGCGGAAAATAAGATTCTGTCACGGCCTGTGCCCGGTCTAATCCGCACGCCATACGTCTCTAAACCAAAGATAAGCAGGGGGAATAATCGCCAGATGCACTTCTTATTGGCAGAAGCAGGATATGTACAAGTGGTTATCTGCCAGTAGGCATTGTACAACGCCAATCCAACGCATGTGTCCCTCTCCCTCCCCTGCTCCTTCACTACTGGTCCCTTTTCATTATTGCCTAATTTTCGCTTGAACAAAGCACTTTCGTCTCGAAACTTCCCTCGTTTCTCCTGTCCAACGATCGGGAATTGCTAGGTAATGTCGTTTGTTCCTGTTCTTCCTCTTCTCTGCGTCCGCACTCTCTGCTCTTCTCCCTCCCTGTGAAACCGAACACTTTACCCAGCCGTTGAATTGCTGAAGTAACGAAGAGAGTAAACGAAAAGTAAACAAAGCCATAGTATATGAGTCTCCGTGGAGATCACACCAACGACTAAATCTAGCTTCCGTCTTCCCGGAATCCTTCAAGCCCAATCAAACACATTCCTATTAGAAATATAAACTATCCGTACTTGAAACATCTATCTTCGCCCAAGCATAAATTTTGACCGAGAAAAGAAGATAGAGAGCAAGGCAAAAATATTCCGGCATGCTACCAAGCGTGGCGTTCAGGCAACGCAACGTGGCCTTATCTCCCTCTCTCTTTTTTTCGTTTCTATTTCAAAGAAAAAAAGAAGCGCAGCGATGAACATACATTCATACCCTTCCCCCTTTCAAGACATTATGATAAGAATCTATATGGTAGATTATTATATCCTTGGAGACAGTCACAAAAGAGCATAGATAGAGAGAATAGGCCATAGATACGCAGTGTTACACAAACGGCCTCCGATGAAGCCAATAAGAGAAAACCCGAGTGCAAGACAGATAGCACTTCGCTGAGTACCTATGCCCAGTATAGTCTGCACCTACCTGATAGATATCTTTATCAACCAATCAAAAGCCCTCTTTTGGCAGGTTTATACTCACTCCGGAGCACCTTCTGCCCTACTAGGTAAGTACCGAGGCACATACTTAAGCTACGAAGCTTTGAGATTGTTTCACGTCCTTCGATTGATAAAATATCTCTCGATAATAGAGTACAGATATAGAACAAAAAAAAAAAAACGTAAAACGAAAAGAAATATGCGACACGAACCTGATAAGGGACAACACCAACGGCCGGGTTCACCGCTCATATCTGAACAGAAATGGAAATATGCAACGTTAGGGCTGCTAAGGGGGTTTATAAGCTAGTAGCTAGCTGGACCTAGGTCGGTGAGTTAGGGCTAGATGTGCTCAGGTCGACTATATATTTAGTCTGGTAGGTTGCCTTATTATTTGGTTTGAATGCATTCTGTTTTTCTTATCTACGTGCTCCTTTTCTTTACAGATCGAATCTATGGTGGAAATTTAGGGACAATAAATGGGGCTTTTTTAGCTCTGTTCTGGTGGCCGGAGTGGGTTCTGTCAACGAGCCCTTCTACTCAGAGTCGGATTCAGGTGTTCGACTCCACGATGGGGTGTCCTGGGAAAGAACGGATTTGGTAGTGGCCGACCACGATTTTCATTCTATCATAAAAACATAGATATCTGATCGCTATGTCCAATGCAAACCAGCGCTGTCGCTGAATCTAACACGACGCCTGAAGAAGAATCGTTGAAGAGAAAAGAGAGACAAGGAAAAGAGAAAGAAAATGACATGGGATAAGAGCATTGCCGAGAGACCTGGCTCGAATGATAAAGAAAGTGAAGGGATATTGCACTGGGTATAGATATAGGAGTGTGGGCATAATCATGACTCGAATAAACTCCAATCTATTTAGCATCCACCCCATCTATCAGTCAATAACGAGAGGAGAAAAATAGACAGAACAAAAGGTGAAGAATCAAAAGAGGAAAAGAAAAAAAAAATCAACTCCTTACAACGCACTGAGCGAGGAAAAGCAAACAAGAAGCGAATGAGAATCACGAAATGTTCGGGGATGATGTCGTGTCAGCTCTGTGGCGCTGCAGGTGAGTTACATGGGAATCGCTTCACTTGCTCCCACGTATGCTACCAGACAAGATTCTCCTTCTAACATTTTCAGGCCAATTATAAGACACCTGTCCCGCTGGTGACTTAATATATAGCTCGTGAACTCGCCATGGATATCCAAAAAAGTACGCCAAAAAGAAAATATGATGGGCAAACATAGAAAGTCTAACTTTGATCCAAGTATGGTAGTGGAAGGCTCGAGGAAAAGGTAAAAAACGGAAAAATAGAGAAAATGAAATAGGCTTCATGGGAGAAATGAATGATGATGTAAAAAAGAATATGCCGCCCAAAAGAATCCTTTGCGCCCGCTAATGTCCAGCTGGTAAATAAAAACCCACCAGAGAAAGAAGATGGAGGGGTATATATGAAGCGAGGAAATGGTGTAATACGTCGCACTGTGTATTATAGAACAGATTCCATAACTTGCTTTGTTTGTGTTTTTCCTTTCTTTCATGTTATTGTGCTCTGATCTTTCTTTGCTTTTTCCATCCCTGGATTTGTCCTACGACCCTGGGGATTGCCCAGGACCCTGGTGCCCCATGGGAGGACTTCCAAATGCGGCTTGTTGCGCCGCATCCGCTGCATACATTGGGTATTGGACCATGTTCATGGACGCCATACCATTGACATCCTGCCACGCGGGATAGCCCATTGCTGCTGGTTGTCCGGGATATGACACCGACACCGGAGCTCCCTGAAGATCAGCGGGCGGGGGGCTTTGAGGATTGACATGAGAGGGGGGGAAATGTTGAGGAGGACTGGTCATTCTGCGCTTCAGGTCCGTGGCTATTGGCTGTGAAAATGCCCCTGGATTGGCGAATGGGACGGTCATGTCGGGTTGTGCAGGAAATGTCATCGAGCGTGATGGGGGTACCTGCCATACCGACCCGTCTGGCTGTACAGTATATGGGGGTGCAGCGCTAATGGCGTGCGACTGCGATGGCACAGTAGGAGCCCCTGGAAGCGAAGCGTTGGGAGGCATACCTGCCATGTGAGTTGGCGCTTGGTTCCATACGCCAGCGGGCATATTCATCATCGGTTTACCAGCTGCGGACATATTGGCCAACATCTGTGGATCTGAGATTGTCGTAAACTCGTCCCACGGCACAGGAGGGTCAATCGACTGGGTTGCATCTGAGGTATGGGTGTCAACACACTCGAAATTTCCTACGGCGTAAGTTGTTCTATGACCGGAGCTGTCCCGACTCACCTGGAGCGTATGATGCCATTGAACTACCCGCGAATGCACCATTGTTAAAGGCTGCGACATCTTGACCAGAGCTTAAAGGAATCGGCTGGTAAGGAAAGAAGGCCTCGGTTTGTTCTCCCCCGCTCACTGTTGGTGGGGACGAGGAGGCAGTCGAAGGATCTGTGGATGCGGTTTCCAACCTAGAATTTGGACGCGATTTCTTTTCAATAGGAGGCTGTTGATCAACGGGGAAGAACTGACACTCCTTGCGCAGTCGAATACAGTTCTCGCATCGTCCTTGAACGTCGTCTGTCGCAACGAGACATCGGATTTTACGCCGTCTGCAGTGAACTACAGGACAGGGGAATTAGCGAACTATAAAGATATAGGATGAAGAGCAGCGACAAGAATAAGAAGCCAGCAACTAACCACAAGCAACAGATGTGCGATGATACCCTAGCTTATTGCGCTTCTTGTCCGCGGTCGATTGTTCCATTACGGTGGCTTGCGAGGTCGGGGTGGAGGTCATACTTGCGACAACCGCGGGCATAGCTCCAGGGAGCAATGAGGAATAGAAAATGCGATCCTAGTAAGGCGGCCGCATCAATCGCAGCGGGAATCCGATATAGGAAGAGGTATAGCGGAGAATTCCGGTGGGTGGTTCCTCGATACGACTAGGGAAGTGAATGGGAGAACGGCAGGAAGAGAACCGTCCATGCAAGCGCAGGGCTGACGAGAACAGCAGGAAGGGTGAATGGATTGTTTTGCGCAGATCCGGGGGAAGCAGTGAGTGATGAAGCGCAGCGTACGCCTCCCGAGCCCTTTCGTTTCAGCGACGTGACTCCACACTCGATCCGGTGCTCGCAGGATAATATGGCGGCCAACAATGGGTAAGATGGTTAAATCGGGGGGGTAGGTTGTTTCACACAATTAGCCCGAGGCACGGCACTAGTAAGGAAGCGGTCTATCTATTTTTGTGATATTATCGTCGTGGTCGTCGTTGTCGTCGTCAAGCAAAAGAATTCAGGGTCCCCGTCGCTGTCGGAGTATGTTGCAGAGGATAAATTGGCCCACGGGGACAAGGCCGTCAAGTATCCGCGGAGGATTAGGATAAAAAGAAGGGGGGAAAGGAAAAAGAAAAAAGGCGAAGAAGGTTTGAAGATAATAATAGTAGGGTAGTAAGGAGAGGGAGTAATCAAAACATAGGCATGAAGTAATAGTAACAGTTAAGTGTGGATTGAAAAATATAGAGGTATATTAGAAGTATGAGAAAAGGGTCCAGATCGAGAAAAAAGAAGGACAAGAAAGAAGGAAGTAGCAGGCGAAGAGATAGAAGCAGCTGCCAGTAGCAGGAGTAGCTCTAGGAGTATATTATTTCGGGATCTAGGATCTCGGGACTTTTTTTTTTTTCTTCTCTTCTCTTATGTTGATGATTATTTTGATTTTTTTATTTTTTAAAATTTCTTGTTTTTATTTTGAATTAAGATTAGAATTTTGGTTTTTCTTAGGCTTTTTTTGGTTTTTGGTTCTTAAGGAACACAAAGGCAGAAGGGGGGGGTCCAGAGAAAGGGGCTCTGGCAAAATGAAATGAAATAAAAAAATATAAAATTACCTCCAGAAAAGAATAAAAATATATTATTATCATCAAATAATAATTATGATTGTATGGGGGTGAAATTGAATTCCAAAAGCACTGCTTAAAAAAAAAAGTGGATAGTGGACATTAGCAAGAAATGAAAAAAATAATGTTCACTCAAATATGGTATACCCATCGCTAATGACTGGAACTGGAATAAATAACCATAATAAGAATGCTAAATTACACTACTTCTACCTCCCCCCATCAGCATCGTCATCCTCAGTGAAAAGAGCAAAAGGACATGAAGACTAAGATTGCTGAATAAAAGTCTTTGCAACTCACTAAGCTGGAGCACCATTTTCACTAAGTGATGATGAAACAGCTAGCCTCTTCTTTTCTTTTCTTTTCTTTTTTTTTTTTTTAAAGTTCTCTCCCATTTGCAAAAACAACGCCGCTACCAAGGTGGCATATCAGACTCCAACTTCTTAACAATGCGTGTCTTGACAAATGAGTCCCTACTGGTCAACAGCAAAATAATACCGAGTTAATTATTCCAAACCACATTCCAACTTTAACTATGGGGTAATCTGGGTGGGCAAGTGGGATGATTCTATTACTAAGTTGTGTTTGGTGGAAAGAATGAGTGAATTAACCTGATCTATCTCTGGTTTCTGACGTCTGAGGTATAGATGGGGTTGGGAAAAAATTTAAAAATCGTCGTAATCACCTTTATCAATCTCCTGTTCCCCTTACCTATGAATAGAATCGTAATAATTCTTCCAGCCAGCCCGGAGGATAAAGCACCGCCAAAATAATGATACACCCCTGATCCCTTCTCACCCCCATCTGGTCTCCCCCAAATCAAAGGCATCCATGGAACCATAGGTCTGTGACGGGCACCTGTAACGGGACTAGTGGGGGTGGGGGGAGAACAGAGAAAAGTCCCTGAAGGACATCCGTCCATGATGTGAGTACTGGGTTTCGCTCTTCCGTCAAGTGGTGACTTATTGGATTAAGGGGGGGAGACAAGCAAAAGACAAAGATCAATCGCAAGCTGAGTGTTGTTCTAGGAGCTGCTGAGACCTGTCAACCATCCCAGGAAAACTACTAGTGATTTTTTTTGGGTTGTCTGATTCGATTCAAGGCGTCTCGTCGCCTCTGCTTTCTTGGTTGAATCTTTGGCTGCAACCCTTTGTGCTGGTCGACCAAAGACTTCCGAGTGCTCATTGGTCCGGGGAATGGATCATGGTTGTGGGAGGAACATCCAATCAGGAAGGCACTTGGCCAGTTGACTTTCCCCTTCAAGCCCGGGGGCACCTGATGATTTCCGGCGACCACCTCGAAACTCCCGTATCTGGTCTAGCGTCATTTTGAAACGGACCCTCGAAGTTTGCTGCCCTTCGAGAAGCCCTGCAGTGCAGTCGTCATCGTCTCGGCAATGTGGGTATCACCGGTGGGTAGGGGTAGGGTATGGCTAATCATCGCCATCCTGCCTGGTACACATTCCACAGATGAGTTAATGATGATAGGCATTTTGATTTCTCTTTGGTTGGTTTGTTTAGAATTCTAGGTTTTCCTTTTCATCTTTCTATTCCCTCTCTTTTTTTCCTGTTTCTTTTCTGCCATTGTAGGGTTTGTGGTGATTTAATCGAGTCAGGAAATGCGGGGTCTAGAAGTTGACTGATCGAAACCAACAGGAATGGACGAGAGGAGCCCTATTCACCTTTGATAGATAAATTTTCTGCCTCTCGATATAATATTGTTTGCTGCATGGCAGTGTTGTTTGGAAGACAGATCTGTCAGAAAGGGGTGGGCCCCTTCGTCAAGGTTTGATTAAGGATCATATCTGCATCCTAGGGCGTCTGGTGGGGCTTGGCCTGGAATAATGCATGTGTGTCTGTAAGGGGAGATCCTTCTGGTCCGAAGTAGCACCATACCTATCAAGGATTCAAGGGACGAGCAGTGTTGGGATATCCGAACACTTCCCGGAGATTATTGGGGAGATCCAAACAGGAAAAAAGAGATCATCGGAAAAAGAAAACACCAGTTCGATGAGAATAGTAATGAGAATCACACCATGAGAGTTACTGGGAAGAAGAAATTCCCAAGCGAGATGGTTTGGCGAGCTGGGCCCGGATGAATTGGGTATAGTGTCATTTCTTGATTGACCAGGAGGAGGAATAATAATAATGAAGAGGCTGGACAATGTCATCAAGATAGTGCCGCTAATCATCCATCATTTACAGGCCTGCAAAATGGGCCTCTATTTTTGTTTCTCCCTTGCCTGATGCTGGAAGTGAGAGTCATCATCACGGAGTCTTCTTGTTCTTCCTGCCTGAATCAAGCCACAGTCGTACCTCGTATATCAGTGGTTGACCTCCATTCAGACTAAACCGTACCAAACCTCCAAGATTGCTTGGCTACCTCGAGCCTGGGTTGGATTAGCTGAACGTCCCTTGGAACCCAGCTCATTCTTCGTCATTAATTAGGGGTACCTCGCAATATTGCGATCCTGAAGACAACAAACACCGAACTTAAAGCGATATTTTGAGCTTTTGCTCATTTCTTACTTTCTCGGGTTGTTTCTCAATAAATGTTTATTATTGGATCCTCCTCGAGGCATTTTTACAGAAGCCAGGGAAGAAAGTGCAACCCTAGGGAAGCGAGATGGGCCATCATCGTCCTTTCGTGGATGTTGCTCCTTCGGTCATTTTCTGCGTCGCTAGCGGGATCGGACATTTGAGATGCGTAAGCGAGGGAGGCGAAGATCCCCATCTTTGCCATCGAGGGAGCATGGCCGGATGGACGGAGGTCAAGAATCCAGGTGTGGACTGTACAGGGAAGGAGGAGGAGGAGAGATTTGGGCAGAACTCAGAGGAGGAGTTAGTGTACGAGAATAGCACACCTTGTATATTAGGTTATTATTGATTGTTCTTAGCAAGTCTCTTGGATATTACCTTAATCTTGTTTAGCACCGTACCAAATGTAAATTAAGACCTTATACTGCATCTGGACCGATTAAGCAATCATCCCATGATTTTATGGCTATTGGGGTCACACTACACGTCCTCAACCCCCCCTTCCCCTCTCCACAACTGTATATGGCTGGCAGTTATTTCCCATCGGCTGCAGGGATTATCTGCAGCACGAGCGCCATGCGCTTGAAAATTCTCCGAAGGCTCAAATCTTAACCCCAGGCTACAGCCTCAATCATTGGCTCTCTACCAAACTAGGTAAGGTAAGCGCCGAATACTTAGGCTGGTGATAAACACTGAGCACCACCCGAAATACTTCCCTCCGGCTTTAGTCTCCAGGATTTCAGCAGCAAAGGAAAAGAAGACGCGTCTGCCTGTCAAAATTCCTTGCAAAAACGTCTGGTTGATCCCCATTGCCAAGACAATCCACATCGCTTCAACCCTTCCTTGTGCAATAACGAGTAATATGTCCGAACTCAGGGTCTTGACTAAATAAAGATCCAAAACGAAAAGAAAAAAAAGCAAAAAGAGAGGGAAGAAAAAAAAAAAAAAAAAAAAGAAAGGAATATAGGCAAACCCCTTCAAACCCCCAAGGAAAGGAAAAAGAAAAGGATTCTGTTGCTGGCCTTGTGATTTCGTCTCGGACTTTTTGGTCTTCATGATGCCACGTTGAGGTTTGCATGGAGTTGATTTCACGATCGCTGGCGAATCCTCCCCGTTTAGTTCCGACAAGACGAACGGTGGCTCCATAGGGTTGCTTGATAATCGTTGTAGTCATCCCTATCATCATTACTATAATAATAACAATCAATGCAAACCAAACAATATGACAACACTAGTGCTGCCCACGAGGGAACCAGACGCGATTACAACTCGTGGCTTCCTCGAGCCAACGATGGCGATCTATTTTGCCTGGGTGCCTTTTCCCCCGAGCCAGTGGCAGTGGGCGAACCAACCCTACAATAATTATCCCCAAGCCTCTGCAGCTACTTGGAGGGCCCTGTCGATGACAGCACAAAGTTGTAACTACGGAGCGAATCATGAGCTACAAACAACTGGGGCTCGGAGGGAATGAAAATGCAATATAAGATGGAACAGCGCAACGACCAATGGTAATTTTTATCTCTGTCGGGGGAAATAGACGAAGAAATAATTAAACCACTGAAAGGAGAATAAAAATATCCCAAACTTGAGGTGATTGTGCCTCTGAGTGGGAGAAAACAGGTCGAAACAAATAATTTCTAGAATTTGGCCTCTGTTCGGCGCCTCGCAGCCTTTGCCTCTTTGAGACGCTGTCCGACGCACGAGTTTTTTCTCACGAGTTCATCCCCAAACCATCCAATCCATCATTCTCTGACATTTCCCACCCCTTTCCCCAGTCCACTTGGCTTGACATGTTCTGGTTCGATTCCGACCGGCCTGTTTCACCAGTGTCGGGCACTTGCCTCTATCCGGCTATGGGGTTCGCTCCCTGTTCTGTGTTGCTTTCTTCTAATGAGACCTTACGCGTCCTTTCTGCCCCCGGTTCTTGTCCACTGTCGCCTCTCCGAACTCCCAGGGAAAGGTTTGATACTCAAAACCGACTCGTAGCATTAATTCTTTCTCTTGGGTTGCCCCCTGCTCTTCAATCCTACAGCTAATTACCCCCGAGCTCCTCGAGCTACCGGAAATTCGATGCTTCGCTTCGATCGGATCGAAGAGCTATTCTCGTGTCTAGAGCCTGGGAGTCCAGACTGATCTAGAGCTAATATGCGTGCCCATCGCCACCTCCCCGGCGAGCTTTCCTGGTCGTTATCTTCAAACGTGGCGGGTACCTCGGACATTGGGGGACCCAGTTCGTCGACGTCATACAAAACTACACTGGGCTTTCAACAATTACACACGGAGATTTCATCTCCGTGTAGAATTCTCGACGGAACAAAATTCCGAAGTTCCTCGAGTCAGATCAATCAATCCGACCTAGGTTCTTTCATGATTTTCCCTCCAGAGGATACGAATCGGACGCGGAATTGACTTTGGATAAGGACCGACTCGGGGAGCAGTCACCGACTCTGATTACCACTCTGACCTTTACGGCCCGTGCTTCTCGAATGCAGCACGCTAGGCAAGTTCGTCCGACTCGACCTAGGATCGCATGGTATCCGACCGAAGCGCACCATGCCCGTGCGAATGTTTCCTTTTCCGGGCTGCCGCGTGCGTCAAGCACCATGATTTCATGCCGAGCAAAACTACTTCCCGGCCCCAACGGTAGGCAACTAGTGGCCTCTGGTTGGTCTGGCAAGGAATCGAGTGGAATAATTTTGTATGCATATGAACGGTGCAATGGGTGCCCAGGCAGACGATGCTGATGCTTCCGCGGGACGGGGCTGGATGAGCCAGACGATCTCCCACTTCCGGTGGGGGTAGCCGGGGCACAATATTGAATGGCACCTCCTGGTGGGCGGCATTCGTGCGATGAGACAAATTGTACATTGTACGTCAATGGGAATGAGTGTGTCCTTGGTAGCCTCTTTTTGTTCGAGGCGACGGTGAAAATTGCCGATGCCTTGTGGACCACTAAGGGTTTATGCTTTTCGCCTGACTGCTGTGGCGTTTCCGATGCGCTCTTAGTTGCGAACACCACATCCTCAAAGGTTATTTTGGTGTTGGATTCTTGACCGTTGGGAGCGTCCAGGGGCAAGGAGAAAGCTCCACTCGTCAGGTCACCGAGACCAAGAGGTGTTGACTCGAAAGAGATCCTGTTCGCCTGCTTGATTCGAGGCTTCCCGGGCCAAGCCTGTGGCTCCTCCACACAAACCTCAAACCAGGTGTTATTCAACGCCTTCCTTGTCCGGGAGTCTTTGGGCAAAACGGCACTTCCTAACCACCCCATACATGGCTTTGTCCTGCAAAGACTCGATATGATTCGCCCAACAACACATTCTTTACTCCACCAGCTTCTTCCACGATATGAAAATCCACCGTAAAGATTGGCAATCGGCCCCAACACCTCCATGGCGTCTGGGTCGTTTTCTAACATGGTGGCTATAAGGAGGTGGTTGATGCTTTCACCGGGAATCACGAAGCCGGATAACCAGCTTCGACTGATCCAGCCTCCAATACTCGCAATATCAGGATTGTTATGCGTACATTGCAGGAGTAAAGGGCGGTAGGTTAAGCTCCTTGTATACATGGAGCTCTTGGCGCATTCCCTCCTAAACCCTTCTAAAGGGATATTCCGGACAGAGTTGCAATACGCATCTTTGATATTTTGGGCCTTCGCATCACCGAATTCAGACTTGAAGTGTTCCTTTAATTCATTGACTCGTGGCCAACCAATATTCTCGGCGAACACGAAAAGTCCCTGGAGCTGCTGGTCCACGTTCTGTGGCACGTGGTCAATTCTCCATGATGATTCATCAAGGATTTTCACAGGGCTTGAAGGTCTACGGGTAAAGCTTTCGAAAAATGAGCGAGGCGTATGCTTCTCACTTGGTTTGCCGACCTGTGCCGAGCGAGTGCTATGTAATGGCTCGAGTTCAGCATCCTCGTGGCTAGTGTTGAAGCTGTCCATGAATCGACGCACTGCTACCAGGTCCCAATTGACCTTCGCTGTCCTTAGATGGTCGAAATCATGGACGTCTCTCGATGAAATCTCCATCTCACGCGAATTTTGCAGGAGTCCAATCCTCACGGTAGCGTCTACACGCAGGAGCAATTCAGCCGCTAGGATCATCTGCACAAGAAACCACTTCCGCTCTAGCGTCGAGTGAATCCAAGGTTTATCGCACGTCGAAGCGTCGAAAAAGTCTCCTTGTGCATGCGGGGGGCCTTCCCAGAGCAGCTGGCCAATGTGCAAACGCCACTCAGGCATACTGAAGTCTATCCACGCACCAGCTGTCGCCAATGCAACCGTCAAAGCTTTGATTTGGGACTGAATACTGCATCGCTCCTCGCCTTCAATGAGCATAAATTTAACGGGGGGGTAAAGAAATTTGGTGAACAACCCGCTGAACAACTCGCGTATCCCTTCCAGATCGAGGATGGTCTTGGTCTTTGAACCATGCAATATTTCATGCCGGACGTTTTTCAGAATCTGCAACCTTTCCACCAAGTGTCTCAAATCAACATCACGGACACCGATCCTCTTCCACGCAGCGGGACCATCGCGGAGAAGCTTCTTCCGGTCGTGCACGGTACCGTCCGCACATTGCGCGTATGGTACATTGTAATGTTCCGCCAGCTCGTAGGCTTCTGCAGCCGGTAGAGATGACAAGCGCAAAAAGTCTGCACAGGCACTTGCCTGTGGGGGTCCAATGTACCTATTCGAGTCCGCCACTGGCAACTCCAAAAAGTAATGGAATCCTATGGACCCAGGCTCCTTGCCATCCATCGACAGCATGTTCGGGACCTCGAACATCCCAACATCAAAACTGGCCCTCTTGGGAGCCCCTGTCCTTTTCCAACTATCCAGGTGGGTAGGGGCCTCCCCCTCAATCATCCAGTCGTCAGGGATCGGCAGGTGTGCATGAAGTGTACATAGGGTGTATGAGGCGTAAGGGAGTACCTTTCTATCCCATAAGCTTTGGATAGTGGGGTCATGATCGTCAAACGGAAAGATAACGTGGGGATACCAATGATCCTGCTTCCCTTTTTCGAGCAGAAAGTATGGGGCGCCGGAGAAGATTGCCGCAACATCATTCCTGGTAAGTTGGTACTCCGAAGATGGCGTACAAGTAGGCATGAGTTTCTCTCCTTCCGAGTCGTTATTGTGTACGTGTACGCCGCTGTCATGCCGGCGATGGTGGCTTGAATTCCTCCTCTGAGGTTTAGCTGCAGGCGTTGAAGGATGACTGGACTAAACCCAGAGCGTCAGAATCCAGCGATTATATCCGGACAAGTTGCGAAAGGGTAGGAATGGGCTGAGAGAGACGCGGTTTAACCCTCCTCCCCTCCCCCTTCCGGAACACATATCTTGATCAGTGTAGACTTACAGTGCTTCCGCCCCCAGGAAGGATGGAAGACGCCGCCGCAACGGCTTCTGGTGAAGCTTCCCGACGCTTCCGAAAAAAGTCACGAACCCTCGCATGAATTCCGATATCCTGGGCATGGATATTGGGTGCAGATGTTCTTCTATGCCCGGGCCTCCTGGGTATGCCGCCATCTTCTCTCGGAGGACCTCCGGAGAGAGAATGGCGACGCCCAAAGAAAGACGACATGATCTTGACGTCTAAATGTAATAAGGTTGGTTATTTTTTGGCGGTAAGGTATAATCGTATATACTTCGCAGTCGTAGCAGTAACCCCTATGCCGGGGAGATTAGAGTCGAATAATTGGGCCTATAACCCATCGTCCAGAATTGTGTATATGATACTATCGCGAAGTAGTGAAATCGAGCTTGAAGGAGTCTATGTTGTTCTGAGAAAATGATTTGGGGATGGCATGATGTGATGACGTCTGCGATTTGCCTTCCCGCCTCACGGCCCATACCTATTTTCCCAAAGCGGCAACGCGAATGAGGAAATGTGGATGCCTGCCAAAACAAACTTTCATAGAATGTGTAAACTGTAAATATCCTTCTCCTGCATTGTCGGGATACAGTTTCTACCAAATGCAAGAGAGTATCCACGAACTATTCTACAAACCAGACTGGTGAGAAGTACCGATAAAAATAGGAATGTTGAGAGTGCCAGGTAAAAAAAAAAATCGGACATTTGCTAATCTGACCCTATTTGTATACAATCTCATCATATCCTCCCCGCCTCGCAACTTAAATCTACGCATGCTTCTGAAGGAAGTCCAAAGCCGTGCGATAACCCCTCTCATACTCCTTTCGAACCTCAGAATCCTCCAGGTTCGAGCGGGCAGCCATCCATCCATGAATCTGGGTCGTGAAGGTCTCCACATAGTGCGGCTGCGACAAGTTCGAGCCGAACGCCTCAACATCCTTGGGGGTTTCATCCTTCGAAGCCAATACAGCCATGGGGACAGTGACGTTCTTGGCATCGTTGGGGTCCAGCATAGCCGGGTGGCACTGCACAGCGGCCTTGAAGATACTGTTAGCCCCCGAGGACAGAACGGTGATCTTTCCGCCCCAGCAGTAGCCTAGGATAGACCAGGACTGGATGCTAGGGGTGAGCTGGTTGGCCTCAGCGACGACACCAGGGATTTTAGATAGGGTGGTTGGGGGTGCGGCCTTGGTAGCGAAGAAGTTGCTGAGGTTCTGCTTGTGCTCGTCGTTCTGGGGAGGGAACCAGGAGATATCGGCTGGGGCGCCTTCAAAGAAATCGGGCATAAAGACGCGGTATTTCTGTTCGCTGGCGGTGGCGAGGATGTCGGCACCTTGGATGGTTTGGGGGAAGAAACCGAAGATGTCTGTTTTTTGGTTGTTAGAAAAAGGTGTCACGGAGGTGCGAGAGTGTCATTGGAACATAGTTCATTTCATCGGGGTATTTGAGGAGATGGAAGGGGGAGGGTTTCTTTTGCTTATGGTAGGTATCAATTGGTTCGGGAAATTAACAAGTCACCTACCGTAAACAACCAGAATGGCCTTGGAAGCGGTCTCGGGACCGGTCACATCTAGACAGGGTTGAGAAGTTAGAAGTCCGAATTCGTCACACTTAGTGGGAGGGCGCATGCGTTGATACATACATGTCTTCAAGCCATTGATGGTCTTGTATTCACCCTTGGGCTGGTAGTCCTTGGCGATGATAGGGGGGATACTGAACGTAAAACACACGAAGTATTAGTATGGAGGAGGGGAAAGATGGTTATTATGACGGAAATGCAGGGTAGATTTTCTCATCATCCCTGCTATCCAAGACAGCTCTAGGAATGGAGAAAAACATAAATAAATGGAATAGGAATAGACTCACGAGCAACAAGCCTTACTAACACCAGACATAGCTGCAGATGAACAATGAATTTGGCGAAAGAGATAGGGGCCAAATACGGTGTTGAAGCTAGAGCGGGGTTTCACAGGGGAAACAAATGTAGCGGAGAGCCTTCGCAACGAACAAGTTAGAAGCTGTCGTGATAACATACTATATCACTGCAAAATCAGGAGGGAAAAGACGCACGAGGAAGTAATTGACGGAGCGCTAGGAGATGGGATAATCGATGGAAGAGCAAAAAGAAAGAGAAGATGAAGGAACAGAGAGAATAATAATGATTCTTCCGGGTGGTGGGGTACAGCCAGCCCGACGTCATTTTCGGCATTTCCACGGTTACTCGCCGTTGCTTGCTCTTCCGACCGGGAATAACAGCGCTGTATACTTCTTTGACAAGGGGGTTGCGTAATTATGAGAGAACACAAACTCGGTCCTTTTTTTTATATTTATCCTTGTTTATAATTAATCAATGTTTTATTTTTGCCTTTTATTTTTTGTGGTATTGAGAATTCTTTATGGTCAAGGATGTTTCGGCAAATTTATATATATTTTTTGCTATCGGCTTTCGGTTCTAGAATAAGCATATAGCCATCACAACGCACATAATCAGCGAAACTATAGTCACGCTCGAGGGGTCTGGCCGTACTCTGATACCTAATAAATGAGGATGAACTTGTGCTAATTGAGAAACGGGGGTATGATTATCCGGATTATTTACTATATGACCGCAATATAAATGTCCTAGAATGATTGATATATGAGTGCTCGCTCTCGAGGCTATAAGGCGGTATAACTTTCTCCGACTCAGCGAGGTATACTGATCGAGGAATGCAGGCCGTTGCATCAGGTTGTAACCCGATAATGGGAAATACCTATTGTGTAGCCCGAACTTTCTATACGGATCGAAGACGTTCTGACGAAGGCTGTTACTGTCCCAACGACCATACAGATAGTATAGGCCGCCAGTAAAGAAGAATATTTGTATCACGTAAACCATCTTTTGATGGTGAAGGTACAACAATGTCGGATCCGGATATATAGAAAAGCAGCACCGTATCGGTGGTTGCTACACAAGGATAAGCCATAAACGCGCACGCGTCACCAATTGGCATCTAGGACCCCTTAAAACCATCCCTCTTGAAGAAGTATATAACTGCTACAATTGATTATAGGCTGGGGGATCAAAAATGACTTGTGAGAGCGGTTGACACCTACTGAGAGCACAAGCCACCCCCTTTCTTGATATTCCCCCACCCACAGCAAGAACAGTAGAGCCTGCGAGGAACCAGGCGGAGAATTTAGAGATAGAGTGCAAGGTTTATGCATAAGGATAGGCCCATGACATCCGAAACAGCATGCAGACTGCTGAGAGGAGCCGGCGTTGCATGTGTGGAGAGGTTCCCCTGCCGACCTGATCGCGATGGAGAGGACAATTACATCATGCGGGAACGAATTGCTTCGTGTTCTTGCATAAGAATTCCGCCTACCCACGCGGGGAAAGCCCGTGCAGATATTAGGTTCGAGCCTATTGAGTGTGTTATTACTACCGTCAACAACGGATGGCTGTTGGGCTGCTGGGAGACGGGACGTCGGGGGGATCGATATCTGTGAGGCTTGCTACGACCACGAGATGACTCATTAGCTCAGTATCAAACATTTGTGGGATTGAATGAAGGGGTAGCTGCTAGTATGGAGCTACTAGACCTATCTTGAGGTTGGAGCCTGTTGTCCTGGTGTATGATATGGCAGGAAAAGAAGCACATTTTTATCAATAGCCCTGTGGGGGTGGGCTGATGGAGATTCGCAAGCTAGAAATACCCAGCAGATGGCGTATCAACATTATAATGATGTTTTAAGGATGATGGTAAAGGAGAGGAAGCTTGAGTTTGTCGCTTGGAGTGATGTTTTGTTGATGGGTTGCCATTTAAAGCTGGATCAGGTGGCTGATTGGAGGCTCTGGTATGGAACAAGAAGGGCCATGAAAGATGTGATACAATTGCCATGTATTTATATTGCTCAATGAACAATGTCTAATTGATAAAATTCACGAGAGCGTCGAAGATGGGGGATAGGAGGTGTGAATTCCCGATGATTCTCCTGGGAAAACGCCTTGACAGACTTGTTGATATTACAGTGGTCTTCCGTACCAGGGACAAAATAAACTACACGCATGAAGAAACCGCAGACGCCATAGGACAGCCACAGCGCCGCCTCGCCCTTGGGTAGTGTACGATGGCGGGCGAACTGCAGAGTTGGTTTCATTGCCCTTGAGGCTGGGGACGCTCGATGGAATCTGCCTGTATATCTGGAACTCTTTTTCAGTCAGACAGTCTGACTCTGTTTCCCCGCCGCCCCTCTCTCTCGTCTTCGCCTCTGCCCGCTCTCTCTATCGCAGATTCTCAGTCCCAGAGCCTCGACCCAGAACAAGTCCCGTGATGGATTTTATGTTTCACGCCCCCTTTATTTGGTCTAACTGGATCTGGCTACCTGGTATTTTATTTTGCTTCCCTCTTATCATGTGGTATTTGCAGAAGCCCGAATAATAATGAGGGCAATAATAACCACGATAAAAAAAGCAACTAAAACTTCGAGGGATATTAATACCATACTTTGCTATCTCACCCCGTATGATACAGAGAATGCTGGGGGTAATCTAGACCGAGCAGCCCGCAGAGGAACGCGAGAATCTCAGAGGATCAGAGTAAATGAATAATAATAGGACCCCCCCGTACATATTATTTAATCAAAATAAGAAGAGGAAAGAAAAAGAAAAGACCCAGACAGACAAAAACGAAGAGCTCAAGAGTCGCCCAACTCCCATCCCTGTTCACTGGATAGTTAGGCATCCCCGATTCCCCTGTCTCAGGCACGAAGATGGAAAAAAGCTAATTCGATTGATTGAGTAATCATATTCTAATTAAACCCATTTAAATTATATACTCTATAATTTATGTGATGATGATGGCTATCCCGCCTTATTTATCAATATTAATACTAATTTATTATTATCGGTCCAGGGTCAGGATGAGGGGAAGGAAGAAAGCTTTTCAGGGTCTGGCTTTTCTTTTCCCCTCTCCAGGGACCGAACCAAGTGGGTATACTATACGGTATGATATTATTGCCATCACCGCCCTCATTCCGTCTATTATTATTACAGGGGGTTTTGGTCCCGATGATCGTTGCACAGAGAACTTATGATATCTGGCTGTTGGAGCCTCTATGACAGGCGCCTTGCGTCGTACATTTTTCCCAGCAAATCGGCTCTCACCCATGCGGTGTTGAGCAAATAGATTGATATATTGACGGATTGGCATGTTTCTCCCCGGTCTGAGAACCTGAGGTCCTCGGTCGTCGAGGCTAGAGGAAAAGAGACGCGGGTCTACCGTTGTGACAAGGGAATAATGAAGAAAAGTAAAGAAAGCGAGGACCAAAACTGATTAGTTCAAAAAAAAGACGATAGCTTAGCTACTCCATACTGGGAGACTAATAACACCAATTAATGATTTCATAATAAATTATGGGTGCAGGAGACTAAGCTCGAAACTTCCCGCTAGCATTTTGGTTTGGACTGGTCCATTGTGGTGTTTAAGATTGGCGACCTGTCGAGAGAAAATTGGCTGAAACGGCGCAGGAGAGAAGCAAAGTCCTTATCGAGGTTTGTGTAGCCTTGAGGCTCAAAGTTGGGAAAGGAGTGAGAAATAAAAAAAAGCCTCAAAAAAGAGAGAGAGAGGGAGGGAGTGTGGATGTTTGAGAGGCTGAGTGTACTTTGCCCTCAGAACTATTAGTCCGCCTTTCATAAAAATCCCCAGAACTTAAAACTATTCTCCCGTGGGCGCAGCCTAAACTTTCTGATGGACCTAGGACTTGGGACAGGAGTAAGGTTCAAGCGCGACAGACTCGAAACTCACCCAAGAAAAAGCCTCTGCCGCGAGGCGCAGGAGATCGTCGAGTTGGATGAGTGGCCCCGGCACCAATCCACCGCGAAGGATGCATTCTGCAGGTGAATGGTTTTCTGCAATATTATTTGCAGGAGGAACGCCTTCCGACGAGCCTAACGAATTGTATTGAAGGGATTTATCTGTCGTCCTAACTTTCTCTCCCCCCTTCCCCTGCTTTTCTTCCTCTCCGTCTTCCGAAGATAGGGAAAGGAGGAAAAACGTCGATTGCTGATGCACATGAACCCAAAAATTGTTTTCAAGCTTCCTTTTTTTGTTTCTTTTTTTTGGTCAAGGAATATTTGTTTGTCTCTCTTGCCTGGAGATCATGGGTCGGGTGCTCAGCAGCCGTTTCGGACAAGCGCGCAAGTAACAGATAGCCTTTGGTTTTACCCCAAAGGCCCCTTTGGCTCCGCTTTTCATGATGATGCTTAGTCTTGAAGAAGACTCGGCGGGAGGCCTGGTTCGTTTTGATAGGTGGACAGCAGCCCACAGTTAAGAGTACATTTTGTCTGGAGAGCCTAGGTACCAAATTGACCATAGGGATTAATTTCTTCACGACTCATGAGGGCCCTTTTTTTTTTGCTTCTAGTCTAGCTAGAATGGTCCATTTCAAGCGACAACCAAAGAACAGACCATCCATGTATTTGGAAAAGCAATATGTGAAGGAGGAAAATAACAAAAACAAAAAGAAGAAACATTCAAAAATTGCCTTAAACTTTAAAGTTATATCGGCTTAATTTTTTTTTTTTGGTCTTTGTTCTTTATTTTATTTGTTACTTGAGGTTATTTTACTTTAATTTTCCCTTCTCTGGTTCTGATCAGGAGATGGGAAGTCGAGTCTTGGAGTAAGAGAGGTGCATCAGTCCAGGCCACCACCTGTCACCGTGGCCGCCACCCAGATCTTCCGACAACGCGAACCCCCCACTGACACCGACAGACTGGTGCTTTCCTCGCGTCTGGGCTTTGGGGTGCAAGCGGTGGACCAAGGAATCATGCTCGGGTGAGTTCGTTAGAGTTCAGCGACTGCGGTGGTTTGGTCAATTTGGACCGGCGTGATCATCGTTTGATTGGATGCGGAGGCGTTGATAGGCGACGTTGGCAGCCAATCCACGGGTCGTTTGGATGTGGGAGCCGGGGACCAATCAACTGGGAACGTTCGGATACCCAGAAGTTTGGATGGGCTTTGAGCACGGAGTCTAGGAGTTTGGGGGGCTGCGTTTTGCTTCTTCTTCTTCTTCTCCCGTCAACTAGTTCAAGTCGGAATGATTTATTTTTATTGTTGTATTTTGTTTTTTCAAATCAGTTGCCTGGTACTTTTGGTTTTGAAGACTGTCAGTGCTCATCAGGAAAAACGGTCGATGGTCCCGCCGTTCTGGAAGAGTCCAATAAATCAATCTTTCATTGAATTGAAGAGACAAAAAAGGAATATTCTCCTCTCTGAGGGACGCGGAAAGGATGTAAATACGCAAAGACCCTCCAGGGTACAGAGAATCAATACCTATACCTCGTATGATTGGGAACCGAGAAAGGATGCTTGTGTTGAGCCAGCAAATGATCATGAATCGACAAGTTTTCCTCTTCCATCGCTGGCTGACCAAGGATGCAGGCAGACCAGCCAGGCAAGTCCTGGTGGAGCACCTGAGGCAGTTTTCGTGCGCTATCCCCAATATAACTAGCGTAATTGGATAGGAACGGGCAGGCAATAGCCCCACTTCTTCCTGGTCACAGAACACAGGCCCAAAGGCAGAGCGTGAGGTGCTCTTGTCCCCTGCCAACCTCTCGCTTCAGTCTACCCAGCTTGGGGGGAATGAGAAAAGAGTAAAAAAAATAAAATAAGGATTCATCAGTGCAGCCCTTAACTACGTTGGGAACGCAATGCTGTGACTGGAGCGGATGCAGCCTCGACTAATCATTTGGGGTTCTCGTATCGCGGAGGAATGGAGTGGAATGATTGGAATTCTCAGCATCGTCCCAGCTCATCACCACAGGCAGATTTCTTGACCAAGGGCCAGTTCCCACCCCCCTCTCAGGTTTCAGAAACTTTTATGAACAGGTGACCTGCTCAGCAAGTCAGCACCCTGTCGCGTGGATTGATTGGAATGGACTAGGGCGAACCAGGGGACCTGTTTGCCTTTCACAGGGCATCAACTAGGTATGGATCTCTCCAGCAGCGACAGAGGGGATAATGATGGGAGGAATTGTGAAGAGAGCCGAGATGAGAAAGGGTGTGTCCGTGCGAGGGCCAGTCGTCCAGTCCAGAGCAGTCGATGAGGATAAGATACGAGACAGAAACCCGGATATGCACAAAGTACCTCACCCCCTCCACCCAGTTGGAATCATAATGTGATTATCATCAACATCATCACCATCTCCAGCCTCATCATCAAAATTTGGGCAAGAGAAGGGGGGAAACGAAATCTTGGTTTTTCTAGTCTTATCATCATAAACTTCATCATCACTGTCAACGGGCTGCACAGCCCGAGAGCATGGTTGTCCAAGATGTAGATCGTTATTGGATTATCTTTGATCGCTCCTTCCTCCGACCGGTTCCTTCAACCATCACTCGACCCAACTGCCCTGCTGATGCCATTGTGATTCAAACAAAAGTGATTATTTGTTAATGATCCTTCTAATTATATGATTGGAATCCCCTCCATAGTCCCAAAGCTCCCAAACCTACCAAAGATTTGCTTTTGTGTCCCGGACAGAAGGCCTCCGCCATCCCGCATGTGTCATGCATTCCCCGACGCAAGGAGAAACGATCGCTTTTTGCCCCCTTTCCCTTGGGTATGAGGAAGATTTTTTTGGTCTCTTGATACCCGCTTTCTTTGCTTTTCCTTTCGTGAAGAGGTTCGAAATATATTTTTTTCGTTTTACTTTTTGACTTTATCAAACATCATCCCACTTCGTGTGCCTGGATCTGTTGACACCTGATAGTCACGGAGAAAGGTGTTTTATTTAATTACGTTGGAAAATTATGGCATTGCTCAGCTTAATCAATTTTTGATGAGTTATTTATACTCGAAAAGTCAATTTCCTGAATGTTTTGTCCTCCCTCGGTGCTTTCAGCCTCGCCCCCAAGCTGCTGGGTTTCTATACTTCTTGTGTGGTATTTTTTTTCTTGCACCCAGTTTCAGCTCCCGATCCATCTCTTGTCGATCCAGAGTGACCCTCTGATCCCTCCCAGTCAGAGAAATCGATCGTCCACCACTTGCTAAGCTTATTCTCTGCTCCACCAAACAGGGAAACATCCAGCAGCATTCCCTGCTGGGTCGAGATGGCCGATCGTCGAGACTGCGCTCCACACACAAGTCTATCTTCTCAACCTAGTTTTTTTTTTAATCTGTACTGTTTTATTTTATTTTATCCCCCCTTAACGATTATTAAGGTATTTTATACTACTTGATAGGCTCCTTCATTGAGGTCGATGGTCTGTCGAAAGGTACCTTTCTCAAGATGTGCGGCTGTTTCGACCAGTTGGCTGTTCTGAACCGAGAGGACGGAGGGGCGGCGGGGTTTGCTCAACATTTTCCCGTGTTTCGCTTCCTTCTCAACGACCCTGGAGAAAGAGTCCGGACGAATCTGATGGAGGGTGATGGGGAAAGGCCATTCTGAGTAAAATGAGCACCCGTTGCTGACTTGAGGATGAAGAGTTTCTCTGTTATTACAAGGACGACAGGGAATAGGCTAGCTAAATCGACCGTCGACGGTGGGAACGGCCGAGGGTGGGCACGACTAGGACTTGGACCTCTTAAGCCCTGTCAACCACGTTGCCGTAGGCTGATCGGTAGGGGTATAGTGGGAGGCGTAGCTGGAGTTTTCAAAAAAAAAAGTAAGATTTAGGCCTTCTTGCTCTCTCAGACGCGGAGGGCTGAAAAGATGCTGACTTCGCCAGTCAAGTATAAGAACAATAATAGTAGTAGGGATTAGAATAAATTTAGACTTGGTTTTCGGTTGGTTTGTGTTCTCTCCTATATTTTCCTCTGCTTTTTCCTTCTCACTTTTCTTTTTGCCTATTCCCTGGCTGCCGTTGTTATTTCACTTTACTTTATTTTTATTTTTTCCCACGCAGATTTTAATCTTACAAAGAAAAAAAAAGAAAGGAAAAAAAAAAAAAAAGGAACCCCCTCCCCCTTAGCCTGTCCTCTCAAAATTCGGTTGGTCTAACATCCAAATTATTCTTGACTAGATCCCGACTAGCTTCTCTTTTGTTTCTTTTTCCTCTCTCTGTTTTTAATTTTGTTTTCACACTTGGGGGGAGGGGATTGAGAGTTTGGGTTGTGTGGTGTTTTTTTTATTTTTCCTTCACCCTCTGTCCTTTCCCTTCCCTTTTTTTTTTTTTTTACTTTTTTAACCTCACCCTCTGTCTGGTCCATATTTTTCCCACCCGATTTCACCCCCGCGTTGGCCAGACCCGTCGCTGGAACGGGTCTGGATACGTCTCCATTCCCGGTTGGTTCGGACCTCTGATTTCGAACCAGAGTCTCCAATCATCTAGACTGAGGACTCGACCTAATCAAATAAAAGAAAAGCAAAGAGGGAGAGGGAAAAATAATAAATTTAAAAAGGTAAATTTTCAAAAACGAAATAGAATTTAAATTTATAAATAAATAAAAATAATAATAACAGTCCTAATCACCAGAGTAAATGAGGAGAATAAAAATAAAAGAAGAAACCTCTTTCTCGCGCTCTCTCTCCACACCTCGTCAATCGACTCCAGTACAGAGGACGCTTCCTGTTCGTATTGTCACCGCCGCCATCTGCACCCTCATCATCGTCGTTCGGTTTCTTTTTATTTGACTTTACAGTTCGGCTCCTCTTCTTTTCCCTCCTGTTTAATTACTACGGCCGTTCCCTTATCCTCCCCGTTGACTCTACCGTTATTATTAGTCGGCGTGACTATCCACTCTCCTGTTCTTCCTCTCTTTCCACCTTCCCCTCCTCATCTGCTGAGATTCCTGTTGCTTGCTTCTCTTTTGCGCTCGAGAACCCCCAAACCAACGCCATCCAACTCCTTCTCCGCCCCCGATCGCCATTTATGGATGTTTAGGAATACCTGCATATTCTTTGCCTCAACCTGATCCTGCTGTTTGAGATCGCGCGCCGGTCTAGTGAATGGGCAATGTCTTTGTCGTGAAATCCTGACTCTTGAACACTCAGCCTCTGCCTCTTATTTTTGTTGTTTTAGTATTATTACTGTATTTTTTTTTGCCCCCTCCTCCGTCCAGGATTTCTCAGTTTTTGACTTTGCCGGAACGGTCATCGCGTGCCTCCCGGGGTTTATCACCCTATCGCCATTACTTTCCTCCTGCTCCCGCGTGGGATATGTCTTCCAGTTGAGCATCTGTGGTCTTCTGCTGTGGTCGCGCTGATCGAAACTCGAAAACAAAAACCATAAAAAAAAAGAAGAGAAGAGAGGGAGAGAAAACGCAGAAGGAATAATACAAGTCAAGGAATCCAATCATAAGTATTCGCCCGTTTGTCCCCTATTAGATCGAATCGCCCGGGTTCCCACCCATCCTCAGACTTTGTGAGATCGCCTGTTGCGATCCGACCGCCCCTCCTGGATCCTCCTGACATTACTGGGGGCTTGTCTGGTAGTCGATACTGGGCACTGGGAGTCGATCAAATCTCCTTTGCCCCGGGCAATCCGCATATATCGCCTGGTTTAGCGAACCCGTCCGTGGAAGCAGTTGAGCTATATCCTCCTCTAGGGTATTCAAGAGATACCTCCGCAAACCTGGCTACCCTCGCGCTCCCTCCGGGTATGGGGACGGCGCCCCTAGAGGCGTTGGCAGCCCCCCAACCTTTGAATTCGCGACGTCCCGCAGCGCCCACACTCCCCAGCTTTGAGCTTCCTGCGCCAAATTTCACTTCGTTCAAGTACCCCCCGGGGTCTAATCCGCATCACCATACACATCTCCCTCCAACCAACCCGAGCGTGAGCAATCTCATCACCCCTCCCGCAACGACACATCCAGGCGAATCCACGACGACAGCCACGGCCACGCCGATAGCCGCAACGACGACGACAACGAGCACCGTGGGGGCGGTGGGGGCCCCGGCGTCAGCATCCCCCGACTTGAACTCGTACTGGGCTGGCCAGGGATCCTACGGCAGTGCATCTGGAGCCGCAGCGCGACAGGCGTGGAATTCTGGAGTTAACAGCTCCTATTCCCAGCGGGATTCCTTTGCTCCGTCCTTCAACTCTCTTCACCGTAACCCGGCCACCTCGACCCCCGGGGCCGAAGCCATGCCCTCCCCTTATGACATGAACCATCTACCTCCCTTTCAACAACCGCTGGCTGTCTCCGCGGCGCAGCAACATCACGTTATGGCTCACGCAATGATGACTGCGCAGAACGGGCTCCCGAACCCCGCTCCTTCCCCGCATGCGGTTCCCTCGAACGATCCTTATATGACCACAAAGCCCTCCTCCGCGCCGACATATGGGGCGATCCAGCAGCTCCCAAGCCCTCCACCCGGCGGGTATCCACCGTACGGAGCGCCAGCGACTCTGGCGATGCACCCACCCGGCCGGGTAGCGTCGAATCCACCGCACCCAGCCGCACCTTCACATCACCTGAACTATCAACGACAACCGTGGCCGTCGTACTCGCTGCCGGCGATGAACGGGCCGGTGATGTCGAATGTGCATAGCCCCGGCGGCCAGATGTCGCTTCTGGGCCCGCTGCAGTCTGGGATGCTGCCGGGATTCAACAGCGGACATGTGGCTAGCATGCAGCAGATGTATGGTGGGCATCCGCCGCACCCGGTACATGGAGGACCGGGTCCGACAAACGACCGACCGTTTAAGTGTGATCAATGTCCACAGAGCTTCAACCGTAACCATGATCTGAAACGACACAAGCGGATACATCTATCCGTGAAGCCATTCCCCTGCAACCACTGTGACAAGAGCTTTTCACGGAAGGATGCATTGAAGGTGAGCTTCAACTCTCTTTTTCTCCTCGGAGATTTTCTTTTATATATTGTATCGCTAATAGATTACTACAGCGACATATTCTGGTCAAGGGATGTGGAAAAGACGGCGGGTCGGATACTAGTTCCAAACCGGTGAAGGAGGAGGACAAGGGGGAGGAGGAGACGAGCGTACATACCTAGTGTGGCGAGGTTTATATGGCATGTTTGTCGGCGTTTTTTCTTGCCTGTCATTTTTCCTTTTTTTCTAAACCTCCGGGAATTGATTGATTCCACACGTGGAACGTCCGGGATGGTGTTTGGGTGAAATGTTTGATTGGAGTTGACGTTTCCGTTCTAGCTATTTTTTTTCTTGTCCGTTTGAGTCTTGTTCTTTTTCCCTTTTCTGTCTTCCTGTATCTGTAGCTAATCGTCTAGGCATTTTCTCTGGGGTTTGAGGAGTGAAAAAGGCCTCTCTGTTTTGGTGGCGGTTACACCATGCAACCAAGACCCGGGGGAGAGGCGGGGAGTCGGAGTTTCTTCATTGTCCTTTATATTTTTTTTGCCTTACTTTCAAGTTTCCTGATTGATGTCCAACCGAGTCTTGTGTTTCTATCCATTTTGAATTGGCGCAGGGAGTTGAGAGAGCACATATATAGTACAGCTATCCACGATTTACAACATCCACAACAAAGCATTCTTCTCTTTTTTCCCAATCATTGCATAACTAAGCCCACCCAAAAAAAAAAAAAATAAAGCCAAAAAAGAAGGAAAAAATAATCCTAAATAAAAAATGTTTTCCCTCTCCCTAGCTCTTTTGAGCATCCTCACCACCGCATCAGCCCGATACACCCTCACCCTCCCCTCAACCGCCATCCCAGGCCCCGTGACCGCGGACTTCACCACCCCATCCCTGGACCAATCCGACCTCGACGCCCCCAAGCTCGACCGCATCAACTCCACCGTCTTCGACTGGTGGTACTTTGACGCCGTAGCCGCCAACAACGGCAACGCCAGCGTCGCCATCACCTTCTCCTCTGCTGGGCCCGCAGGTCTCCCACCCTTCTCGCCTGGCCCTTCTGCCCCTAACGGAACCTACGGGGGTAATAGCACAGATGTCCTCACTGCGCACGTGTGGGTGACATTCCCGGATGGGCGGACAATGTCGCGGGTGGCGGGGGTGAGCTCGGCTAGGGTCTCGGGCTCTGGGGATACGAGTATGGGGAGCTGGGGCGGTGGCGGTGGATGGGTGGGGAGTGAAGAGGGGTATGAGGTTTCGATTGAGATGGGGACGGCCGTGAGGGGGAGGGTTAGTATGGAGAAGGTGAGCGTCCTCTTCACTTCCTTATATCTCCCTCCCTTCATTCCAGTTCTTTACTCTTTACTTGTTGTTGTTCCCTATTCAACAATTTTGGGTCCCCTCTTTTCTTTTTCCAATTGTGTTTGGGGAATATGTGTGTGGAAACTTCCGTGCGTGACTTTTTGCTTTTTCAACGGAGAAAAAAAAAAAGGGAAAGCGACACATATGAATCGAATCTGTTGTCAAGTGGAGCAACCAACCCAAGTTGAAGCTGCATAGGTAGTGCAGGATGCATAATCTGACAGAAACTAAAACACGAAAAATGATAGATCACCTCGCCACATTCGCATTGTTCCACCGCTCCTACACAAGGCGGTGGAGGGGGATTCAACAACTCGCTTGAACTGGGGCCCTTGGGATGGGTGAGTATTTTGCCTGATGCGATGGCGGTGGTGGATTTGGAGGTTGAGGGACAGAGACTTCAGTTTGAAGGGTATGGGTATCATGATAAGGTATTATTCCCCCCCCCCCCCCCACACTCTCCTTGCTTCGTTGCTTTTTCCTTTTTTTATCTATCGCATCTGTGCTGTTTATGGGGTAATGTGGGGGAGGGAAGAAAGTTTTTGGAAAAAAAAAAAAATAAAGTTCTGACCATATGGCTAATACGGGGATATCCGATACATAGAACTGGTCGAACAAACCTTTGATGTCGAATGTTAAATCCCTGACTCGCGGCCATGCCCATCTGGGTTTGTACTCTGTCGTGTGGGTATCGTACCAGCAGCCGAATAACGAATCGCCGATTGTCACTGGGTATGTGGCGCGTGATGGGGAGACGCTGAGTGCTGGCTGTGCGGCTGGGTCGGTGGGGATGCGGGCTGTCACAGCGGAGACAGAGGGAGGCATGGTCTCTGGGTATGAGGTTACGATGCCTGGGGCGAGGATGCAGGTTGCCACCGATACTAAGATTGATGTGGATGGGGTAGGCGGGCATATGAGGTATAACGGGCGGGCTCGGGGTGTGATCCAGGATACGGAGGAAGATGGGGTTGCGATTTGGGAGACTTTTACTTTTTAACTCCCTCCCCTCCCACCTTTACACCTCTTTCCTTTTATACATGATTGATGTGTATGTTGGGAAGGGTGACTATACTGCTCTGAGTGTTGGATGTTGGGAGAAGATGGCACGTCATGAAAGAATTAAGAATTACCCAGCCTAGAAACTATCAAACCCAAACCAGAACGAAAGAAAGAATGAGAAGAAGAAGAAACTAAACAGAAGAAGCCTGCGAAGCCATCCACTCATCCACAACTCCCACATAATCCTCCATTCCATGCGGTTCAAACCACTGCTTCGACCCCTTCTTGCGCGCCGTCTTGACCCCCACATCCCGCAGCAGGGTATCAACGTATGGAATCGCATCGAAGACGAAATCCGGATTCCGCTTGCCAAACCCGCCTCGATACCGATGCACGCCGAATTGCGAGTGCAGGGCCGTTTCCCAGAGGAGGTCGATGTCGACGCTGTCGTCGGTTATACTTGCTACCCTCGCTGCTGCTGATGCGGAGGGGGAAGAGGAAGAGGAAGAGGAAGCAGCAGAGGAGGCGAGGAGGAGTTTGTGGTCTGCTAGTGTGGCGCGGACGTCGGCGGGACAGTGTTCGGTCGGGGTGAGGGTGAGTTTGCCCGAGAAGAAGGCGGCGATCCAGAGGGCTTGGGTTTGGGCGAGAAGGGGCGTGTTGATGGTCATGGCGACGCCGGCGAAGGCGACGGAGCGGTCTGCGGCGAGGGAGGGGGGCACGATGAAGCGGGAGAGACGGTAGGGGTGGGAGGCTTGGGATTGGGCGTCAGCAGCGAGGGGGGAGAAGGTGGTTGTGTGGTTGGGGCGCGGGGGTGGTGTGATGAGACGCGGGAAGCGGCGGAGGATCTCGGCGTCGGCGGCGGAGACGAGGGCGGGGGGCAGGGAGTCGTCGGCGGTGGGGAAGCCCAGGTCGCGGGCGAGGGTGGCGGGGCGGAACTCGATGTTGGCGGTGGGTTTCCAGCCCGTGGCCAGGACGAGGGCGTCGATGTTGGTCAACGGGGTGGAGGGCTGCGAGGCCAGGTGGACGGAGCGCGGGGAGAGGTGGGAGATGTGGTCGATGTGCACGCGCACTTTGCCGTCGCGGACCAGGTCGAAGAAGTTGGTCGGGTAGTTGAGGATGGAGAGGCCGGAGGCGACCCAGAAGGCGGTCGTCCACGGCTTCAGTTTGGCCGTCTCGGGGTGGCTGTCGTAGCGGTTCAGAGAGATCACGTCGTTGGACATGATGCTCCAGAAGGCGTCGGTGATCTTGCGGCCCAGCCAGGTGCCGTGCAGGAACGAGCGGACGCGCGCGCCGCCGTCGGCGGTGGGATCGGACCAGATGCACGGGCTGAACCAGGTGAGGAGGCGCGTCGTGACCAGCTTCTCGAGCCAGCGATGCAGGGGGGTCACGTAGGGGGGTGCCATCCAGCAGGGGCCGTGGCCGTTGTCGCGGATGATCCAGTCGACCTGGGCGCCGGCCGTGGCTGCGGTGTAGACAGCATCCCAGGCGGACTTGGTGCCACCGAGCACGACGACGCGGTGCGACGGATCGCGGAGGATGCTGTGGTGTGTTGGCGTTTCGCTGCTGTGGAAGAGCGCCGAGTCAAAGGTCTCCTGGCCGGCGATCGCTGGTCGGTACGGCTGCGAGGTGATTCCCGTGGCGATGATGAGCTTGCGCGCGATGATTTGTTTTTCTTGTCCTTCCTCGCTGTCCGTCTCGCCCTGGACGTAGGTGAGTGCCCAGGAGCCGTCGTCGGGCCGGTGTTCAATGACGGTGACACGGGCGTTGAGGCGGATCACCGGAGTGAGGCCAAAGTGGTCGGCGTATCGCTGCAGATAGCTCTGGACGATGTGGCCAGGGATGTGCTCCCCGGGCTTCACCCCGAAGCTGTCGTCCATGGGGAAGTCGGAGTACTCGTAGGTCCCCCGCATATTGTTGGATTTGAGGCCATCCCACAGACGATGTTGCGCCCACACTCCACCGACAGACGAGGCGCTGTCCAAAAGGCCGACATTGGCGGTGGGATTGACCTGGCGATAAGTCCTCAGAGCAGCAAGACCGCTCCAGCCTAGAAATACTTGTATGAGATATGGCAAAAAAGTAAAAAAGAAGAAAAAGCAAAAGGGAAAATAGGAGGACGTTGGGGAGGAAATGGGGAAAAAAGAAAACATGGGCTAAAGCAGAGGAGGGGTTAGGGCAACAGTACCAGCTCCAATCACAATAACATCAAGGGTCTCCATGATGCAGTCGATTTCTGATGGATAAAAAAAAAAAAGGAAATTGAAGCAGTATCAGTATCAACAGGGGAAGAAGCAGATGCACCGCACCGGATCGATAGATATATAGCAAGGACAAGACCCAGAAGGAAGAAGAGAGCCGCGCGCCGGTGTTTCCCCCTCCCTTGGCTAAGTGGTCACAGTGACACAGATGAGCGAACCATTCCAACGCACACGGCATGAAATCTAGTAATATTATTATCTGATATTATGAGAAAAGGCGAATAATCCGAAAATAATGCACTCTCATTCGGTCCCTGCTGGTCTTTCCTACTGCCGATCGCGGGATTTAATCATTTTTTCGTCTGGAATTGGCCAATTCGACGCAGCTTTGGGCCTCGAAGTTCAACAACAACAGCCGACAAAGCGAGAAAGGAAAAAAAAAAAAAGGAAAAGTAAAATTATTATTAGTGTGCTTTGGGCCCGGTTTAGTTCCTGATTAGCTGCAGGAGAGCCTGCTGCCAGCGGTGCTACAGCAGGGCTCCAGAAGGGCTCCAGCGGAGACTGCAGGCAAACGGCTGCCTTGGTCATCTCCACTCCGACGCCGGTGTTTCACCCTGGTGCCATTGGAGCATCTCCAGCAGGCTCGGTGGAGGCGTGGAAGTCTATCATGTCTAGTCTCCCAGAAACCGTCTTCTAGCTTCAGCACTAGAGCGAAATAGTTAACAGCCAAAAACTTCCGCGTGTTCAGTTCGTTGGAGGGCCAAGCCGGACGGTTGGGGAGAGACGATAATAGGTGGGGAATCAGCGAGTACGAGACTGAGTGGGCGCTCAGAGCTTGACTAGGCCATGAGTGAGGTGTCGGATCGATCTTGAGATCTGAGGAGAGAAAGGATTGACGAAGCTAGGTCTAGAGATTGTAATAAGACAGCAGAGTAAGAGCTGGGGAAGTAATCCTGCGATCGCTGCAGCTCAGACCTCCCAAAGAAGATATATCAAATTCGACCGTGACGCTTCATGACGGATCAATGTCAAATGTCAGATAGATAAAGATTTTTTTTTTATTTTCGCCCATTTTATTATTATTGTGATTTATTATTGGGATTTTGACTTTGGCTGGTCTGTCCCCCATCTCCACCGCCGATCCTCCCAAATTCTTCAAGCCATGACCCATTTTTATCACTGGATATCCGGCATTCGAGCCCAACGGCGACAACGGGGAGTGTCCTGTCACTGTCAGGGAGATTGCCTGTAGGCCACACCCCCTCTCCATCCACGATGATAGGTAATATGCTGGACGATATGAAATAAAATAGGAAATAAAATAAAAAAAAATAATGATTGACGATGTTCGTACTTTTCGACGGAGCTGGAAAGCTTGGTCGTGGGGAATCGGGAGAGCTGTCTTGCTGCCCTGGTGCTGTGCGATTGGTATATATCCTCCGTTTTCTTTTTTTTCTCCTTCCTGTCAGGACTCGGAGGACTATATTCTATATTCTTTCGTGCTTGCAGTCGTTCGTTCCCGTACTACTCCTTATTCCTTCTATTATTATCGACTATTGGTTTGAGTCTTGAACACTTTCGTTATCATGGGCGACTTTGTAGTCGAAGCCTTTACCCTTCTGGCCATTGCCATTCTCTGCATCGCCGTTCGGATGGTTGCTCGATGGACTACGTCTGGACCGAAGAACTTTCAGTTAGATGATTACTTGATGCCATTAGCTGGGGTAGCTATTCTCTTCCTTTTTATTTCCATATTCCTGTTAAATATATGAATGCCGTGCTAAAATTGGGCGGGTTAAAAAAGGTAGTATACGGCCTGGAAACAGGGGCTGCCTACTGTGTAGGAGCCTGGTGGAAGGGTCTCGCCAATAACTCCATGTCCGACGCTCAACGCGCTGCCCTCGATCCTCTATCCCAAGAATATGCCTTGCGAGTGGGCGGGTCCAAAACACAGGTCTTGGGCTGGTCCCTCTATACAACCCTGCTGTGGTTGTTGAAGGCGTGCATGGCCATTTTCTATTCCCGCTTGACGTACGTTCACCCGTTATATTTTATTTTATAGATGTATGTCTATGTATGTATCAAAACTAACGGAAAAAGCGCTGGCTTGATCAACATGAAAATCCGTGTGCAGGTCGCCTACGTCCTCATCGGAGTCACCTACATCACCGTGATCTGCTCGATTTTGTTCGGCTGTCATCCTATCCAGAAGAACTGGCAGATCTACCCTAACCCGGGCAATTACTGTCAACCTGCGGTGTCCAAAATTGATGTTTATGTGACGGTGACATTGAATGTGGCCACGGACATTTATTTGATTTCCATTCCCACACCGGTATTCCCCCTCTATACTCCGATAACTAAAGAAGAAAAAAAAGATAAAAGAAAAACAAGTATACTAATGGCGATAAAAAGATCCTATTCAGAGCCCGTCTTCCTCTCCGCGAAAAACTCGAACTTCTCGTCCTCTTCAGCGGAGGAATCTTCGTCATGGCGGCTGGAATCCTCCGCTGCGTCTTGATAGTAACTGTACGCCTAACCCTAACTCCCTCCCGCCCTACAAAGAAACACCAGCAAAAGAAAAAGAAAGAAAGAAAAAAGAAACAAAATAATTAGCCCTCTAATAGTTTCATGCATATCTAATCCCAGCCCTTTCCCCCTCATCCCTATTCCTACACCTACTTACTGGCATAATGTGATTTACCCCGAGTACATACTAACTCCGTGTCTTCCAGGCCGGCAAAAACGGCGCCTCGCAGGCCGGCAGCTGGGCCTGTCGTGAAACCTTCGTCGCCGTCATCATCGGAAACGCACCTATGATCTACCCTCTCGTGCGACGCATCGCCCGTCGAGCCGGCTGGTACATGACCACCAAAGGCATCTCCTCGCAATCCTACCCTCTCACCGGCGAAAGGGACAGGGACCGCGACCCTCACCATCACACAGGCGCCGGACTGGGCGACCACTTCTCCACCGTGCAGCACAGTCATAGAGATAAGAAACGCCGATTCCGGCACCCACTCTCGATCCCGGATACGCAGTGGAATACGGTTAGTGATGAGCAGATGATTTTGCCGACGAGTCGACAGCAGCCGGCGACGTGTACGAGTACGTTACCGGATTGGGATCGGGATAGTTCGAGTAGTCACTCGCAGGAGGGGATTAAGGTGGTGCAGGAGACGATCATTCAGAGGGAGATTAAGGGGTAACGTCATTCTCTTACTTTTCTTTCTTTCTTACTTGCTTTCTTTTTTTTTGCTGCCTTGTTGGGGGGTTTGCTTTTTTGGAAAAGGGTGATTTTGGTTTTGGTATGATCCTTTTCCTCATTTAGGGTGGTCTAATTGCTTTTTTTTCAATATTATATTACTTACTTTCATTTTTCTTCTTCTCTTCTTTTTATAATGCTACGTCACACTCCTTTAATGATCTGCAGTTGGGCTCCAATGATATAATTTGGGTTCTATGGGTTTTTGGGTTGTATTTTTATTTCTTATTCTTATTCTTATTTTCTTTTATTCTTTGTTCTTCATTTTGTCCTTCTCGGGAGATAGGATAGGATATGGGTATATACAGGGATATTTGCTTGCTTGGTTTTTGCTTTTCTTTTCGCCAGATACCAGGAGAGAAAAAGACCAGGAGGCAGAGAATATGACAGGATTTTTTCAAATTCGAAAAACACGATCCAGGATATATAACAAGAAACCCAAAATAACAAGAAAAGAAAAATGGAGAGGGGGCTAGTATTTTCGAATCTGTGTGGCTTGTCCCCCATGGATAAATACTTCTTCCTGACTCAACGACGCCTTGACCGGATTTCCAGACTGGAATATGTTCGTCAATTCCTCCAGTGTGCGTCTACTCGTCTCGACGAAGAGGAAGTAGATGACGAGCACCTCGCAGGTATCCCAGAAGATAAACAGGAAGTAATATTTCCACCCGGCGCCGGTGAAGGCGATTCCTGTGACGAAGGTATTGTAGAACTGGGCAATGTTGACGAAGAACTATACTCTCGTTAGCAATCTCATCCCATAGCAGACAAACACGAAAATAAAAAATGGGAAGGAAGAAAGAAAAACGTACATTGTTCATCCCCATCCCCTTCGCTCGACTCTCATAGCGCAAACATTCGACGGGATACATGGCCTGGTTTGGCGTCCAACCAGCCGAGTAGACAAACCCAAAGATGAAAATCATGGCAATCTGTGCACGCGCAGTAACGCTGCTCTTGGCGACAACGCCCTCGTCCGTGTCGACGACGTTCGTGGCGTTCAGTGCGGTGATGATGGCGAAGAGCACGACGATAATCGATGTCGATACGAGGAGCTGCGAGCGACGACCGACCCGATCGGTGATCAGAGCGCCAAAGACGGCTCCGATGAATTGGACGACGTTCTGGAGACCCTGGAGTAGGAGCTGCGTGTTGATGTTTCGGATGCCGGCGCCCTGGAGCATTTGCGGGTAGTAGTAGGAGACGGGACCGTTGCCAGACCATTGACCGAAGAAGGCTATGAATAGTATTAGCATTTCATTTCCTTTGCTTTGAAGTTGCGGGAGAGATGGTACCCATGAACAACACGAGCATCGACCGATATCGCGTTTCACGAGTGTTGAACAGCTCGCGATAATCCCACCAGCGCTTGTCGGATCCCTCGTTCGAGATATCCTCCACCATCTCCCGGTACTCCAGTTGTACAATGGGCGAATGGCGATCGCCGTCTCCGTGGTACTCGGCCAGAACTCGGATAGCTGCTTCATGTCGATCGCGGGAAATAAGCCAACGGGGTGACTAAATCGGAAAATATTTTCATTAGCTCCTACTTCCCTTTTACCCCTCCTGTAATTTAGATTGGGTCTTGACGCACCTCAGGAATCGTAAAGCAGAACAACAGAACCATCCCCGAAAACACCATCTGTAGCCAAACAGGAATGCGCCAGCTCTGGCTACCCTCGATAAAACTCGTGCGCCACGGAATAAAAGTACCCGGGATACCGCCACCGAACCAGAGCACGTTGTAGAGACCTGTCATGGCGCCACGGTAGGCCGGGTGGGCTATTTCAGAGACATATGCTGGACCCGCGGTGGCGGAGGTTGCGACGCCAAATCCGAGGATGAATCGACCAGCCATGAACCCACCGATGTTGGTGCAGGTGGCTTGAACGACAGTTCCGATGATGATAAAGAGGGCTCCGAGGGCCATTCCGACGCGACGGCCTATTGAGAGCAATTAACCATCTGTTCCTTCATTCCCTTTTTTGATAGGCGGATAAAGATATACCTCGGAAATCGGTGAAGGGCCCGGCAAAGAATGAACCGACGATATTGCCTATCGTGTAGATTGCGTACACAATGCCGGTAGTCGCGGTTCCAGCTTCCGGGTCGAAACCAAAGTATTCGCGATACTGGGGATAACTGTTGATCGAGCCCATGAGGGAGCCATCGTACCCGTTGATGCAGGAATTGAGCATAGCCACGGCGACACACCAGTAGAGCTAGGACTTGATAAGTTTTCCGTCTTTTTTTTGTTCCATTACTGCTCATCTACACGAGACTTTCGAAAGAATATGACCCAGGGAATACACACCTTGAACATGCTCCTACTGAGCAGCCGAGGTTTCTGCTGCACCAATGCCACCGCAAGGGCGGCATTGGCCACACCCTTGACGCGCGTGTCGCTATCATACGAAATCGTGGTCTCGAACCTCTCCATGGCGAACAACCAGGTGCGAGATGGTTGAGAGATCAGAGCCAGGGAGAGAAAAACGAAGGGCGAGATGAGGGGTTTACATGGGGAAAGGGTTTTCCGGACCCAAAAGCCCACCGGGGATATATAATAATCAAACAGGAATTATAATAGCCTACGATTTAAGTTCAGACGAAAAAGTAAAACATAAACGAGAGGGGGAAGGGGGTTCCGAGTGGAGAGAGGGGGCAGGAGAAGGAGGAATAAGAAGCGTAAGAGGAACAGAAACCATCGAATTGGGTCAATTGATTCCTTCGACCGAGCCAGGGTCCAGGGTAATAGTCAGCAGGAGGTACACGGCTAACTGGACTCTAAGGCCTGTAATGGACTGAATCGACGACTAGTTGGGGCGGAGGAAGGGGAGGGCAAATTGTCGCATGCATCATGGCGTCGTTTGGTCTGGGGTTTCAGGCAGGAGGCTGTTGGTCAGCCCTGCATGGGGGAAAGACTGGAAGACTCCATAGAACCCCATTGCCACGAGGGAAGAAGTGGTCCAGAGCGAATCAGCGCGGGCGTGGTCATTGTAGCAGGAAGGTTGGTGAGGCAGCTTCCGTCTCGAATCAGGAATGGCTCGGGGAGACTTCCAGAAAAAGAAATATCCGTTGGACCAACAGTGGTGAGACTCCAGAGACGCGGCTTGAGCACTTTTAAGAAACCGAGGACCGTTCCCATTCCTTCTCTCTCTTTTTTTGCGTCCTCATTACCCTCCATTTGCTCGCCCAAGAGGGAATGCGACAGACAGGAAAAAAGAAGCTGAGTATCAACAAAAGCTCCAACCCAGCCTGTCAGCCAAACGGTCCACGGCCCGCCCTCCCGCACATGCTGGCTTTTTTGAGTTTGGTCCCCCTCCAGAGTCAAAATCCGGGGTGAGAGACCCCAAAAGGAGAGCGAGCGTCGGGGACTAGACTGAGTGGAGGGAAAAAAGGACCTTCATTAATTAACCCGCCCAACCAGCGGCCAGATGTGCAACTCTCAGACCCCTCCAGTTGCACGCTAGTCCATCGCTCGGGACTGCCGTCTGGAGGCTTGGCCTGGAATGGGATTCGCGATTCATTGAGGTTTCAGGCTGTAATCTCCTGGGGACTGACACAGGAAGTGCGTCAGTGCGCGGGAAAAAAGAGAACAGACTCACGAAGGCGATCTGGAAGTGTCGGGAGCGCGGGTGGCTTGCAGGATGTCTTGGAGTCATCAAAGCTCCGGTGAGCAGGCCAATCTCGTAGGCAAATTGCCTTAATGAGGGATACGAAACTGGAAAAAGTAGTCGAAGTTGTTGGTTGAACTTGGTTCGTGGTGTCCGACTAACGAGAAGTAGCGCAACCACTTGCAGGCACTTCTCCATCAGGCAGTTTTCCTCCAACCCAAGCGAAATGATCTCAACGCCGTGGCTGACCATGTTCATCTCGAGATGCATATTGTAATATATTTTATTGTTGCTGTTCCTGTCTTTTCTTTGTCTTTTGGTGCCTCTCTAATAGTACTCCTAATAATAAACAAAAGCTAGTGTACAAGTAATAAAAGAGCAATCATCCGACCAGGCCATCCAGACCAGACATCTACCCAGCTGAGCCTTCGACAATCGCCCGCTGCTCCTCTGGACTAACATACAGACTCAAGGTATAGTGCCTCCCCTCAATCAAGTCCGACTCCCCCCCCTCTGGCTCCTTGGCCAGCACCAGTCGTGTGCCCCCCGCAAACGGCAAACTGTACCACATCGGCTGCCCCGTCCGATCGGCGCCCTCCCAGTAATCCCGATTGCAGGACATGCTGGTCCCCGCCAGCAATGGGTTGAACCCATTGCATACGGCCTCAGGGATATGCAGCACCCCCTCCAACACAAGGACAGCCTGGTTGTTATCCTCCTGCTCCTGGCCTTCATTATCTGTCCGTCGTCGCCGTACCGTCAAATGTACCGTACCCACCCCAGCCACCTGCATCTCATCCTGCGGGTTGAAGATGTTATGCTGCAGCATCGCCTGCACCGGCCGGTACTCACTGAACCAGGCTGCGTCCCGCGCGTAGTGACAGTTCCCCGAGACCACCATCCAGTCATGACAGACGCGGAGGGACGGATGAACGACTCGGCTCTTTTTCCGACCTACTAACTCATTGTAGTCGTCGTCGACATGGCCGTTTGTGTCTAAGTCGCTCATGAAGTCATCGTGCGTGCGCATCCTGGGCCTTTTTCTTCTTTATTTTTCCTCTTTCAGTGTAGTCAACCCCAATAGTAGAACAATAAGGAAATTTTCCACCTCTCCCACTACTTTGTTCCCCCACTAGAATGGTGGGCCAAGTACCTTGTGTTCTTTTTTTTTCCTTTTCCCTTGTTTTTCGGGGTGCGGTCCGTGGATAAACGGGTCGGCCGGGTTGGGACGGTTTCCTGGGAACTTGAAGAACAGCAAGGATAGGAAGGAAAATCGTCAGCCGACCGGGGTATTCTGAGCCAATTGACTGGGTACTTACTTGCAGCGGCAATTGACAATCGGAGATCTTATTGACAGGGTGGTCTGCTCGTTCAAGGATGAAGTTCTTGGAGTCAAGGGAGGTCGCAAGTCCAAGGTGTCCGTCCAGGCTCAGTGACGCATCTAGAAATCCTGGCAGATGCAAAGGAAATTAGAAGGCGGTGGAAGGTTATCGGTTGACCGCCTTTAGATCTTACTGATTCGGAAGGAGAAAACGTGATTGGCGTTTCAGGCGCTGATTCCAGGCAATAAGGCAACAATATTCCCAATTAGGTAGGAGCTCCCAAAATGGCTATACATAAGACACATTCACTCCGGGTGATCATTGCATCAAGGTGCTTCTTTTTTGTTCCCTCTTTTCTATCCTTCGGAAACGGATTCCATATGTTATTGACAAATACTAAATCTCATTATACACTGCATGCTACCTCACCATGATGTGTGGGAGATCGCCATTATTGCATTTACCGCACACTGTGTACCCTGCATACATGGAGAAGGACACATATACAGGATATAGGGAACGAAAGAGTTCGGGACATTCTATAATGATCGACGCCAGAGACGCTCTGACGGCAGAACGCGGATCAATGTACGTTTCCCGATTGATACGCGTCGCCTCACTAGCATGTGCCAATAAATATATTTTCTTTATCTGCCACGGTTGATGTGACTCGTAACGTACCTTTGACAAAGCTTCTCGAACTCCAGGATTCCCCAACCGAAAAGCTTGTGCTCAAGCCTATGCTCAAGCAAGGGATATCGATGCCCAACTAGATAGGTCGAATATGGGGAAAAAAGCGATACCTGTCATCTGGCGGCGGGTATTCCAAATTTCTTATCAAGGGCACAGCTGAACCTTAACCCGGTGATTTATTGAAAGTAAAAATCAAAAAAAGGTTGTCTGCAAGCCATAAAGCTTATGCATTGTTACCCATCACATACATATAGTATGCACGTCATTGCATCCTGGACTGGAGATCGATGTGGTGGGATGAATACATATCGTGGCTGCATTTTCAAAGGCAATAAGTCTGTGTGCATTCCAAATAACTATGGTGATCAATGTTATTCACAAAGTACTGCTTATCCTTGTTTGAACATTTTCCGTTTTCTTTCTTGTGCGGATGATACTATAGCCGGGAGCAGTGGTAGAGTGGAATTTCAGCATCATTGTCCTCTTGGATGAACGGATGTTGATCTTTGTGGTGTAAAGTGACATTAAAGGCCTGGGCTCTGCTAATGAACATGAGGGTCTCGATTCCCCAGATAGGGAGTTCGCGTAGTCCACCCGGTGGAGACCTTTGGTGGTGAACGCAACGGCTGTTTCACGTTAACATCTCCCCAGACGGTCCCCACCATCAACTGGATACTAAATCTTGATACCTTATCAGCTGGTGGTAATGATTTCATCGTTCGTCCCTTATCGACTAATTTCCTCCTCCTTGGCCGCTTATAGATTTTCTTTCCAGTGCCCTGACTCCCACCTCTCCAACCAAACCAAACCTCTAATCCCCCTCAAACCTAACTATTGAATACCGCTAACTTGGCGAATAGCGCGAATCACAACCCTCACCGGGCCAGCCCTAGCGGATTACATTGACTTCAAAGTCATTATCATAAGATGGTATCATATCCATCCCATCAGCTCTCCAATCATTAGAGCTATCATCAGCACCGCCTTTATCACAAGTGTAAACGATGTTCTTAATCAAGGGTTGACAATCCTTGGCTTCAAGAATCTAACCCTCGCCGAGCTTGTTTGTCATCCGGAGCATGAGTCTCCACTTTCCGTTCTGGAAGCTGTAGCATTTCTTTACTTGGCTCCGAGGGTTGAACCACCGTCGGCCAACGAGTCCACACCAGCCGTCCGCTATCTTGAGGGCCTCGATTTTGTCGCTTTCTGTGCCCATGTGCCTCTGCCAGAATAGCAGAAGACATTGACCGAAACAAACTACACGAGTGTAACGGCGGCGGGACCGGGGATGCTGGGATGCATTCTGGTAAACTCGAAGTATAAGAAGAATATTCCTCGTAACGAAGGAAGTAGAGTGTAGGGATACGATGAGAGTGATTGTTGTCGACAGTTCTTTATACTTTTTGCCTTGAATAACGCCAAGTCTGCATCCGGAATGGTTCGTCTGTTCTCACATCGGATCGATCCTGATGGCACTGTTGGGGGCCTGATTCTCTTGCCAAGCGTAATTAGCACTCCTGAATAAAGGCACATAGCCTATCAGGACCCTAGTCGTCTTTAGAGGAGCCGGGCCGTGATTTAGGATCAATTAACTCTAATGCAAGTATATTCTATACGGTGCCTGTGTGAAAAAACTTCAGCCATATCAGAACCATCTGTACGGACGTTGTTAAATATTTTCGATACGCATGCTGTCATCTAGCCTGGTACAAGGAAGAAAAAAACTTGGATCTCTTGCGCTACTATATAGAGGCCAACAGAACTGTTTTCGAGTGTGAGCGAGGTTGCTATGAAGATGGGGCGGGGTGGCAGGGAAGGTATGTGGTCACGTCACGATGGAGGTTTGTTGGAATGGTTTAGGAGGTTAATTTGGATCGTGTTGTTTGGGGCTGACCCAGGTGAGGGCTGTGATCCAGATTAAGCATGGATAACAGGTTTGCAGGTATCTTTTTCAGGAATAATCTCTATAGTGCTTGATGAGGGAGTTTCTCAGGATGTGGAGGTAGTGAGGTTTGTGGGAATGGTGGGGTTTACGAAGTCCATGGATGCTTTAGCCCTAGGTATCTAGAGTACTAGGGGTTATGTCATGTAGTCGAAAAATCACCCACTTTACACTCTAGGCATGGTACTCAGGTCCTGGATTATGCAGATGAATTGACGTTGCGTTGAGGGGAGGTTTCTTGGAGCGCGGCCACTTGTCCCCATCCACTTATCCCCATCCGGTAAAAGATACGCTTCTACTCCAGATCCCAGTTGGAGAAAGCAAGAGCTCCATCCGATGACAGAGGTAATGATAGTGAGGCAAAATAAAAATAGGCATTTATATACCAATATGACACCCACCCCCCTTTTCGCCAGTGTACTCCCTACCTCAAAGCCGAATATTCCCGATAAAGAAAAAAACCAGTCAGAATGTCAACAACACCCCGATCCCTCGTCGGTAAGACCGCGCTCGTGACCGGTTCCTCACGCGGAATCGGGGCTGCGATTGCTCTCGATCTGGGTCGGATGGGAGCAAACGTTATCGTTAATTACGTCTCTGATCGCAGCCTCGCCGCCGCCACAGAAGTGGTTGAGAATATCCGCGCTACAGGGTCCAAGGCGGCCGCGTGTCAGGCCGACTTGACCAAGCTGGAAGAATTATCGAAGTTGATCCAGGCGGCATTGGATATCAGTGAGACGGGGAAGATCGAGATCCTGGTGCATAAGTAGGTGTTTCTCTTTCGTTTTTTTGTTTTATTTTGGAATATGGGGACAAGGGACTGATTAGGTACGTAGTGCGGCTGTCGGTCGAGATGCACTCCTGAAAGATACCACCATGGAGTTCTACAACGAACATGTCGACTGTAATTTGCGCGGAGTCTACTTCCTCACACAGAAGATCTTGCCGCATCTGCCCCGTGGTGGACGGATCGTGATGGTTACGTCGATTTGTGCCCGGATGGGTCTCGCGACGCAGGGTGTTTATTCTGCGACAAAGGCTGCGAATGAGGCGTTGGCGCGGGTGTGGGCGAAGGAACTGGGCCAAGAGTATGGTGTCACAGTTAATTGTGTCAATCCTGGACCGGTGGTCACAGATCAGTGGAATGCAAGCACGGAGCTGTTTCTTCAGGAGATGAAGCCTGTCATTGAGAGCACACCTGCAGAGGCGAGGTTGGGCCAGGTCGAGGACATCGCGCCCCTGGTGTCATTTCTATGCTCGGAGGAGGCGAGATGGGTGACAGGCTCGGTGTTATCAGCGAACGGGGGACTTTGTAATTAGTTACTGTACCATGAAATCATCTAGGGAGATATCGACCGGACGTGTCCTCTTATTATTCACGTACACGACCATATTTTTGGTGAACAACTAAAAATGGAGCCCGCTACCGCGTTTGGGTATTCGTTTTATCGGGATCATGTAGGCTTTGTTTGGTGGATTCAACCCTTCCTCCAGGTGTTTGGCCTTCTTGATCGCGTTTTCTTTTTCGAGGTGGGTATTGAATGTCGTGTGCCCATCTCTGTGGGACCATAAGGAGAGAGATCTGGGCAAGCTATAGTTAGTGAGGGAGTGAATGAGCGATGCTGGTTGGTCCTTGGATTTATTTTAACTTTTTGGCCATGTTGGGGGCAGTACACATGGCATGAATTTTTAGCCTCGTCAGGTGAAATGAAGACGCGGCTGAATTAAGCCTTATAGCTGACAGTTTCTCACTTTCTCCAGTTTGAAAACATCATTCGTACTCTTCTCCAACGACCTGAGGGAACCACCGCAGATGCCAATTCCCAGAACCGGGCAAATTTGAATTCACTATTCCTTGAATGTTCCTTCCTCTTCACAACCCAGAATCTTTTTACACCTACCACTACTGGTAGTATTATGACTGAGCCGATTTCCTTCGTTCTTGCCGTGGCGGGCATTCCTGGCATTTTCGTCTCCTGCATCGAATACTTCGAATACGTCCAACTCGGAAAATCGTTTGGAAAGGACTACGAAAGATGCCTCCTGAGAATGGATATTGGCTTCGATTATCAAGGTGGTGGGCGAGTTTATCCTCGTTAGCCCACAGAACGTTCCTCGATGTTTAACTTCGTCTTCAATCGCCGGAGGATATCCAGATCCTCAAATCTACATTAGAGGATATATACGACCAATTTGACGAGGCCAAGAGCCTTTCACTGAAATACCAAAAGCGCGCGAGTGCCGTCTCCTCCACCGATCTGGCCCTTTGCAGCCCAGAGAGTGATCTTCCTCCCGATCAGTTGAGTTTACATGGCCAACTGCGCGATATGGCGTTGCGACGGCAGAAGGAGTTGGATTTGTCAAAAAAGGTAAAATGGGCGCTGTACGATCATAAGAAGTACAATCAGTTGATTGAGAATGTAACCGACCGGGTAGATAGTCTAGTAACGCTCTTTCCTGCCGAGGAGTTTCAGCAAGCCCAGCAGGAGTTATGTCAGGCAGAAGTGAGGGGGCTTGAGGATGAGCCCAGTCTTCAGGGTTTACAGGAAATTACAAAGGGAGTGGATGATCTGCTTGGGGATACACTTCAGAGGGGGATCGACTCGCGGGGTGGAAATCGATATGAGGGCGTTACGGTTGAGGGTTGTGCGAGGGTGGAAAACGGTGACCACTGTAGAAAGCGATCCTCGGCGGCAGCAGTTAGCTGCACGCCTACGCTATGAATGGTGTCTAAGGAGACATGGCTCTCCGCTCTGGAAGCGGATAAGGCAGCTCTGCCATAACCCGTTCTGCGTGTTGTGGTCCATGCTAGATTTTCCCCATCATGTTGGTTCCCGGAGGGAAGTCAAATCCGAAGTAAGCCTTCCCAACCTCCGCGCATGCTGCACAGCACTGCTTGTTTCTAGTGCCGTCTTAGAGTGGCATCAGCAACACCGAGAGGACTATCGGGCGACAATTTAGAAATGCTTTAACTGCGCGAAAGAGGATCGAGAAGCACTGTAACAAAGCTTTTTCTTGACTCGTCGTATTATGGGAAGATCCGAGATCCCCCGAAAGCAAATCGGATTGGCAAATATTCCACCGCGTTCTGTGTTTATAGGCGCAGTAACCTACAATTTAAGAAATCATATTAGCATTTCCTCGGATAATGGGTTAGATTTGAATATCGATGCTCCCGAACTGTACCTCGTCGTGGATTTCCGTGCGGGCATGGCCCAAATGTTTTCATGACAAGGAAACGCTTTGGGTCTAAGTGGTATGCCCCAGCTCGTTCTTGTGCAGAATACCTATCCGCCCCATGATCAAGTAAGAGCTTCATAAGCGACATATCGCCCCACGAGGAAGTATAGGTACGTGAATGCTGTTTTCTGCCAAACATCCTGCGCGCTGACGTCAACGCCACTTTGTAGCAGCAAGATGTGCGCAGCGTCATAGTTTCTTCCAGCATACCCCGAGTTGGCCTCCGCAAAAGTTAGGAATATTTCCCCTTTATTTTGGGGAATGAGTAGGTGGCTAGTGTAATGAGTATGTATTCAATCATAATTAGGTTTAATAGTAAGGGAACTCACTGACCCGCAAATATCCCCACTACTACAAGTCTTAATCAATGCCACCAGTTCGGCCGTTTCTTGGACCTGGATGTTCTTCTCGTCCTCATCCCCCCGGGTCGCCTTTTTTGACTTCGATGATGGCGAGGAGGTGCTTTTTGAGGCGGGTCCAAAGCGCCCCATCTGTTTTTACCGTGTAGGCAGTGTAGAAGAATGTGGCCCCTAGTTCAACTTGTTAAGGTCCGGTTTGTGGACCGGGGGCGGACCAAAGCATGCAGGCCGTCAAGGAACATATATAGGGCATTGTTGACGACTGCCTCCTCGTCGATTTTGAATTTTTGGCCCCGATCTAATAAAACTTAGCACCGAAGTATAGACTCCGTCATGGTTCGTTGGAACAATGAGTCGGGGAAGGGGCAGAGGTTGAAGGATTTCTCACCCGAATCAGTGTTTTGGCTCGACGACTTTGTCGCTCGTGGGCGAAACAATGTATGTAGGGCGCTAAGCAACATGCCGATCAAAGTGCATGATGTTCCGATTATAATCGGTGTCGTAATGAAGGCGCTATTGGCCAGGTAAGACTCACCATATCCTTAGCAGGTAGCTCAGGAATTGCCCCATCTTTCTCGATGATTCTCTCGAGCACAGAACCGGATATAGGGACAAGCAATTCGTATCTTGGACAAACGATGAGGACAGAGGGGTCGGATGGCACATGATGTAACGGAATAATCACATTGCCACAAGAATGCTGCAAAGATTAGGCACCGCTCTACCGAAGACTTGGTCGGTTTTGAAACCCAGCCGGAAACCTAACAGAAATTAGCACCGAAGTCTCACAATACACTGGAATTCGCTGGGAGTTTGAAGGGAATCCTCACCTGGATCGACGCACAGCTGCTGGGCCCGGAGAACTAACATCCACATACCTGGCCAACCGGGCTCCCCGAGAGGACCTCCGAATTTGCCCTTTACCCACTTCTATCTCTCAACATATCTATCCGATATGTGTCTGGATACCTCTCACGAGCGACAATGGTGGTCGTCGGTTCTCTGCAGCTTGGTCATACCCTGCCGAAGAGCTCGGGCTTCATAGAACAGATGGTCGTTTTGCTCTTCTGAAGCCCTCGACCATGGCTTCGATGTGGAATCCCCCTCCAATTGCCCGAAGGTAGAGGCGAAACTCGATCGAGTTATCAAGAATCTCGATGTCACGTTTTCCATGAACGTTGCCATCGTGAGATCTTTGCGAACGTCTCCGCCGTGTATGACCGCATTTCGAGCATCCTTATTTGTTGTCTGCGAGATCCACTCGTCAAAAACAAACGTACGGAGTGCCCATTCTCCGGATGCATCGATTTTCCCCAGAATTGGAAAGAGCTTCGAACGCATTACGCAGGGGTTTTCGAGGGGGTTCGATGTTTCGGCCGCATTTAGACCGTACTCTTGGAGAGATTTCTCCGGAGTTTGGCGCGTGAGGTGATGGGCCGGATGGCTCAGAACATGGTGAACTGCTTCTTTTTCACGTTTGAGGTCGAAGGCATGTGTATGACATCAGAATATGATGGAAGGGCTATGCCTTTGGAAAGAGGGGTTTCTGGTGCGGATATCAGTTGTCTGTGGATTAAGGAGTGGCCAGGGAAGTATTGACCTACAACCTTTCTATTGCTGTCCCTGCACACTTCTTTCTTTGGTGTTGTTCTAATCCTGCCGGTTGGGGCGAGGTTGACGCTACTGCGATTTAAGGCTCGCACCAAAGTCTGGAAGACTCAATGCTACCACCGAAGCGGGGGAATTCTAGGCGTTGGTAGGCCTTGTGGACCTGGATACATTGAGAGGCTTTGAGGTAGATATGGTTAAGGAATTTGAGGGAAGGGACAGTCCATGGGGGGCTAGTAGTGGAAAGACAGATTGGAGATGAGGATGGAGTAGAGAAGAAGAAGAAGGTACGAGGGGGACGCTGAGATACCCGTTATTTATAGGCTGGCCTGGCGTGAATGAGGGGATGCCCGGATAGAACCTTTGTCACATTCACTAGTCACGTCACTGTCCCTGAATGAAAGGACCAAAGTTGATTGACTATTAAACTGTGGGTTTTGGATGTTTGGAGCGCTTCACTAATACTTGAATAATAGGCCCTGGTAGCCTCGTGAGCAGCGAAATCACTCAGCTTTACGGAAGGCAGATTCCACTGGTCAAGAAGTCACTCATACCAGGCACTATTCTCTCATTCAATGACTATAGATACCACTTTCGGGACCAAGCTACTTGGATTCAAACCGTACGGCCTCCTTGAATGCCAGCTCCACGTCACGAAGTCGAAACCCAGGAGATCTTCCAAGGATGACCATGTTTTTGAGGATCACTAACATGCGTGACATTAGCCCTGCCTTGAATAGATCGGAATTCGCCAGCTTGAAGCAACTTACACTGAAAGAAATTATCCACATCCAGAGTCCACGAAACCTTCGTATTCTCATAGCCTTCCTCATGGGGCAGTGAATCACCCCGAGCAGATTCTTCCTCTGGAAATACCTCGTTCCAGAGTGACGCCATACACCCAGAGGAAGGGCTATAGGCCACAACCCCCTTTTCTTTCAGATATCCGACAATGTCCTGACAGTCGAGCCACGTGCCGTCTAAGCCGGCCATTTTCAAAAGCTCTTGTCTATCGATAGACGATGGGTCCTTGTTGGAGTAAATGCTCGCTATTGTCCCTAGTATGCGTCTTGGAAGTCGCATGTTGTCTGGGTATATGGGCTCTCCATCCTCTCGTAACCGAGGATAATGGGTTCCCGCCCCTCCGATACAGTAGAAAGGGAGTGCTGGGATTTCAAGACATTCTCCAGGCCCCGACCGTACGAGACAGAGGAGATACTTTGCCATTTTCTCGTGGTACTTGACGCAAGGCACGAGACGGAAGACGCGGTAGAACTCCTGGGGATCGGATCTGGGGTCCGTGAATAAACGGTAGGTATATTCGAGACAGTATCGTTGAAGGATTCTAGAGCGATCAGATTCCTGGAAACTGTAGCTGTAAGTTGCGCTACCGTTGAACGGCCGTTCGACGGTGACTTGGCTTTGTGAGAGGAATAAAGCCTGCGAGGTTAGCTGGGGAGAGGCCTCCACACCACCGGAAAGGCTCTCAGTTTCAGGCTCCAGTGAGCTAGTTGCTTTCTTGCCACTTTGATTTGAGTTGACTATATACCCAAATGATGTGGGATCATTTATATCCCCCGTGGATGGGAATGTTGAGGGACTAGCGTGTGGCTCTGGAGTACTTTTTGTTACCCCCGACACGCTATTCAAATGTCCGACGGTGTTTCTGAGTTGGCTAAATAATTGAGGATGCGTGATATGAATATCAGACTGAACCGCCATGTTATAGAAGGCCAAGAGCGAGTCCGACACCCTGTTCACACTGCCTTCAAGCTCCTCTACGCGGCTCTGCATGTCTCGGAACATGGCCTCCTTCTTGTGTCGATATGTTCTCTGTGCACATCGGATTTGCGTACGACGATCCTACAATAAATTTGAATACATGTTCTTGACAGGGAAGGGATAAAACAAAAGGAACTATGATCAACACGCTATGCGTACCATACGACTGTTCCCACTGCTGGACGACATTCTCGGCCTGCCGCGTTTCTTTGCGTTTTCGGAGCCCTTCGGGCTTTCCCGGTTGATAGGCTCATTGATAGTGGAGCTAAAACCCGACTTATGGATCCGATTTTGTGTCTCTGACCGGGGGAAGAGACCAGGCTGGTAGTACCGAGCAGACAAGGTTCGGTCTAGCAGGTGATCGGCCATGGTGCTTTGAATACGGGGGAATGCAAGTAGAACTGACGACTTATAGCCTTCAATATGCTATTTTAAACAATATAGCCCCAAAGCCGATATTGTTTTGATAGGGGTTTGATGGGTCTGTGTTGTGGGAAAGGTGAGGATATATTGTGGTGGGTGGGGATCCTCGGCCCAACAAAAAATGATATTCTCATCATTCGGCCGGTCGATCCTCGGTCGGATGTCAGCACCTCGACCAATCAGGTACAACGGATCTCCCCAGACCTGTGATGATGCATTTTTGAGTCGAGTTGTGTCCTCTGAAGCCACTCCACCTACCTGGTACCGTAAGAAGGATGACATGGAGGAGAAACCGTCACACGAAGCAAATGAGCACAGGTCAGACATCTCAAACACCAACCTCCGACCGTCAAAGTAAGAGATTATGATCCTCCCATGTTGGTCCCCCATGAAGGAGAATAGCATAACCTGTGGCATGAATATTCCCTCGTTGTTAGCGGCCATATTATCGTGTACCAGTTGGTAATCAGGAGTATGAAGTTACTAACTGGGATGATGGCATGGCCTTTGAGCTCACTCATGCGCATTTCCATAGCGCCCAGGATGGCCAAAACTTCACCCCGAAGAAGGCGAGGGTCTCCCTCTATCGCATGGTACATTTCGATTTTCATGTGAGGGGCTTCCCCCCCCAGGAAGGATCCAGTAGCCAAACGGGCTCCAAGTAGGATTGCTCCCGCAAAAGCTATTGTCGAGCGGGCTGAAACTGCAATTCCATGTCAGATAAGCAAGGGATAGATGTCACCTGGGGCTCACTCATGAAATTTCCACCTGGTCATGGATGAAAGAGGAAGACAATCGCCTTGACTTTTCCATCTGGGGAATTCTTGCACTTCACAGGTAAACCTGAGGCATTTATTTTCGGCCCGACGACGGTGAAGGTCATCGCGTGATTCACCTGTTTGTCGGTCTCGGTCCACATTCAATGTCAACTCGGTGATCCTTTTACGCAGTCCAGAAAAGCCGTGGCATATGAAGTGCGTCTCGATCTGGTCAAGGGTCCAAGGCTGGAAAAAGGAACGAATAAACGGATTCTGACCCAAATCATCACTGGTAGGGAGATAATAGCTCTCTATCCTCAATGACTCCCGTTCCTGCTTATCAATAAATGGATTTTCTGAGTCTCTGATTAGGCGAATGAAATTCTGTATCGCCTCTAAGCATATGTTCTTTTCGTTCGCCACGCTTGCGTGAGATAACCTGTCAAAGGAATTCTGTGTGGACTGCAACAACTCTCTGTGTCGTTGCTCTTTAGCCGCCTTGTCCAGTGCCTTATTTGGGTGGATCGTCCTGTTGAAAGCGTCCCGTGTGTCCCGCAGCACCTCTAAGCATATCCCCTTTCTATCCGTCGTGTTCGCGTGGATTAGCCTGCCAAAACCGCCGTGTGCGTACTGGATTAGTTCTTGTACGCGTGAGACCATCATTAACGAAGAGATTACAAGAGGGGCAAACTGGTGCAATACGGGAGAGAATGAGGTATTAGGAAAGAACAAAGCTGGAGAAAAGCAGATTTTTCACCCTCAAGCTTTTTGTGTTCGAGATCATTTCCTGGTAACCGGCACCACGGACAAAAAAAAGCGAAATATGCTATATTCACCACACCATTAATATCTACCAGCAGGTTATAGAATAGCTTCTTTCTCTCTTTCTCCTTTTTTTTTTCTCTTTTCCATGCGTCTGGGGAGTGTTTTGAGCGCATTAAAGAGGTATTAACGTGTATATTTTGTATAGTTCGCGTTGGCCAATTCCCGGAATACATCTCCGCAGATGAGAGATTATTAGGTGGTCATCGAACAACCAGGCTATTTTCGGCTGTGTTGAATATGTATGAAAATTTGGGCGTGATATAAAAGGGCTCGAGTAATCTTGGATTAAAGTTTACATATCTAGGAAGTTTGCATTGATACGCGTGCGGAATATATATTTGCGGATCCGCAGAGATCACTAAGGAACCATCTCTTTATGACTGGGATCATCCCTTATGCACTTATGTTATTGATGTAATGCAAATATATATTAAGTATTTCATGACCCTGTACATAAATTCTTAGATCAAGCAAGAGTGCAAGATATGCAGTCTGATCGGGGTGTTTGGAGTCTATTTACGGCCCTCACATGACACCGACATCGGGGGCAAACCCAGTCAAAAAGTGCAGGGATTACTGTCATATCCCCTGCTTATTTGACAAATACCTCTGACTATTGACGAACTATCTGATGGCCCTTGATACACAATTTATCCCAGTCAAGACCCTTAGCTTATGGCAAGTCACTAACATAACCTGTCACAAGTTGATAATATCCCTGAGACAGATTACAAACGACGTTATTCATCTTTGATAACAGAGTGAATAAGCTTTTTGTGATGGTTACATATTTGCGTTTGGTTCGTGCTGATAAGGGTGCATCGACCTATCCCGACACATGCTGGCAGGGGAACACTGTTCCGGCGGGGTTGAACGTGAAAGATGGTACCCCCCTTCTCGCTGGTGCATGTTTCTGCAGTTGATGCGGATTCTCATTTTTGGGTATGATCGTCGGGTTGGGTTTGAGGTGAGATTTTTTATTGGAGGCGCTCTGGAGCTTATCTTAACCTTATTAACTTGACTATGAGGGTATACATTTTTTTTTGAGAATGAGAACGGAATGCGGGAATAGCACCCCTCGAGAGGCATATCCATGAGACAACCATTTCTATCCGGACTTGTTACGGAGGACGGAGTACCTATATTGAGACAAGTTATGAACTTGGGCTGGACTAAGCAGACGCTGCATAACCTCTGATGGCGCGACCTTGTGGAGCTCCTTCCCTGTGGGGAACTACATGTAGGGCTTACCTGAGCTGCCGAAAACTCAAAAACAGCCAGATTCTGTAGAATGGAAGGGTGGCGTCCTTGGTGTTGAGGGTTCGGCGTCAGCCATCACGCAACATTCAGCACACTCTCTTGGCCATGAGCATATCAATGCGACAGGAAAAGCTTCTCGATGACAAGCTTCGTGCTGGATATGCGGTCAGCTGGATTGGAATATGCAGTGGAGCGGCTGCGGCGCGAGAATAGGGTGACAGCAGGAGTGCAGGGCCCCAGAGTTCCAACAGCAAGGGAGGAGAAAGAGGAGACGAAGATCAATAGTGGACGATCACTGCTCTGGACCTAATGGTTTATGCACACCTTTGATTGAAGAATCAAGGATTTGCTGCTGGATGAGCTGACGAGGAAAGGTATCACCAGCGACGATTTCCCGATCGAGAGGAATTGTGACCATCAAAGAGGCCGTAAATGGAAGGACAGGGAAGCCTTATCAGCGCCAGAAGAGTTTTGTTGACATTTGGGCCAGTATCTCCGCGGCGCACTGATAAGGATCGCGGATCTGACTTGCTCTTCGGGTTAACCGAGCGTTCGGGGGAAATGATCTCCATGAGGCTAGATCGCGTCGCATTTGCTCGAGAGCTCCTCGATGGTCCGATAGTTGTTTTGAGGTTCCACTATGCAAGTGAGCAACCCATGAGAAACTTCAATAATCCTAGGGTGGACAACAGATCCCTGAATCTCGACCAGACCTGCGGAATGTCGATCCAAGATAAGCGATCTGGGCCTGTGATTGGCCGCAGCGTGGGCCTCATATCCCCAGGTCTCTAGGATAAAAGACGATTGACGACCCTCATCCCTTGCACTGGAACCTCTCTCCATTCTCAAGACCTAGTCGATCAGTCCCACAAGGTGGTCTAACGCGCAAAAGTGACCCGATCCGCCGACTCCGAATCACGCATTCCTCCTCCCACAATGGCTGCCGCTACAGTTTCTCTCGATGCCTACACTCCGGCTGAAGTGACCGAGTTCGTCGGTCGCGCTGGTGTCGTTAAGGGGAATATGCGTCTGGATAAGGTCTTTCTGAGTTCGGTGTCTGCTGGGGCCTTGCTTGCGCTTGCGTGTGGTACCGTCCTGAGCACCAACACCTCTCCCTGGTTCTCCGAAAACGCCCCTGGTCTCCTCCGCACTATTAGCGCCCTTGTCTTCCCTTACGGTTTGGCCTTGATCATCCTCACCGGTGCTGATCTATGTACTGGGTCCTTCATGGTAATTCTCGATTGCCTTCAACTATATTTGTATCGCGCTAACCATGGATCTCTTAGTTCACGACCGTCGCAGCCTTAAAACGTCAGCTCCCCTGGTACAAGATGCTCCTTCACTGGTTCATTACCTTCTGGGGAAACCTTTGCGGCTCCCTGATGGTTGTCTCTCTCATCTTTGGCTGTATGTCTTTTCCTCGCCCTTACTGTAGCGATGAACCCCCCTAACCGTCTTGTTCTATAGATGGAGAAGTCTTCGCGGCCGATCCCTACCGCAGCACCGTGATCAAGTTCGCGACCACAAAGCAAGTCAACCCTGAGTTCCACAGTGTCTTCCTCCGTGGCATCGGCTGCAACTGGCTCGTCTGTTTGGCCTGTTTCCTCGCCATCCAAGGCCGCGACATGGCTTCCAAGATCATCGGTATCTGGCTGCCCATCTACGCTTTCGTTTCTCTTGGATTCGACCACGTTGTCGCCAATATGACATTCATCCCTATGGCTATCTGGCTTGAGGCACCCGGAATTACCGTTAGCCTTTACATCTGGAAGGGTATCATCCCCACTCTGCTTGGAAACATCGTTGGTGGTGGTCTCTTTGTCGGTAAGTTTCAATCAACTGAATGAAATGTAGAACCGAATCTTGCTGACGGTCCTGGTTCTAGGCACCTACTACTGGTACATGTACCTCCTGAAGGGTGAGACTCTCACCCTCACCGGTCTCCGCAAGGGCAAGGACGGTAGCGAGACCGATGGCACCGTCACTCCTAAGAAGGACGATGTCGAGGCTTCCGCAGGTTTGACGGAGAGCAGCTCCTCCAAGCTCAGCTAGAGGACTTTCCTGCATCTTTCTCTTTACCCTCGCACCGCACTTTATTATTGCATATCGACACCACTTGCAAACCCATCATTTTAATACCGAAGATACCACTATAGCGATGGATTTTATGGACATGTTTCTCTTACTATATAATTGTTACGATACTATATCCTGTCTTTGAGAGACAGCCTGAGCTTTGATACAAAATACTAGTATATCAACTCCTGGAAATATCTATGCGATCAAAATTAATAATAATAATCTTGACATTGACAATGAATCACTATCTGCAGTGTGCGATGCCAAGATGCCAAGACCGGGTTCCTTATCAGCCCAGAAAGTTAATATTAGGAAATAAAGCCATTTTACTGGCTCGACGGCGCATTCGGTGCAAACTTCCGGCCATCCACAGAGCCCAAGACTTTAATTTCTGCTGGTCGAATCACAGCAGCCAGATTATAGATATCAGGATATCGCCACGTTTTTTCAATTTGTCTTGGCTGTGGATAATTTTATTTTCATTGTGTGGTAATACGGTAGATAACGATTTAGACAGGAGATTGTCACTTGATTTAACTAGGTAATTAACGTGAATAGTTGCTAATTGCTTGTTATGATGTAGCTAAAGAAATAGGAAGCTATGGCTTCGATAAGCTACCTGCAAACTATTCAACAGAGATTCTTGTTACCTGACCCTGACTGGCAACAGATACAAAGAGATTATTCATGAGAAACTAAGCAAGCGCCGTGAGTTACCGTGCAGTGCCGGTACCTGCCACGATAAGAAAATGGATTTTTCCCTTGATTTGCTCCCCAAGCCGATCTATGGCCTCGGGCTGCATAAACACCACCTGGGTGGCTTTCCTGCCTGAGGGCAAGCACATGGTGTGTTCGTTTGTTATATGAGTTTGGACATGTTCTTGAGGGATGCGAACAATTTGTCGGTTGACTGTGGAGCAGATATCCCCTTTAAGAATGTCCGTTTGGCCGGGTCTCCAGAGATGGTCGAATTTGCTATGTGGCCTTTCACGCCTTCGGCAGCTCCAAACATATTCTTTCCACGGCGGCGAAAACCACAACTCCTCCATGTGGAGGGTTCGAACAAAGGTCCACGGCACTTGGATGTGAATTATACACGTGTCTGCTCCAGGAGATCTTCGAGCAGCATATTTGCGATACTCTTCACCTGTTTCCCTCTCGGGACTCCAATACTGAACCACAGTGGAGGAGTTGAAATCACCACCCCGGTCAGAGAGCAGGATGTCCATATTTATGCTCCCATCATTGCGAATAAATTGCCCCGTAGTATGCAACTCGGCATAAGCTTTACCCTTGTAGAGAGAGAGATGTCCACTTAGGATGTCTGCATCATTTTGGAGGGCAACGTGAGCCTCGGGGAATTGGAAATCAGCGGGTGTCAAATTGATCGTTGCGGTGATTGCGGGCTGTGTGGGTGGGTGGGTGTGGGGGAGATTCGCCTCCCGTCGGGGTCGTTTGTTCTTTTTCTTCTTCACATGGTTCTTTAGCAACGCTTGTTTTCTGAGGAGTGCCGCATAGTTCGTTTCTACCGTGTCTCTGACCCAGTAATGAAGACTTTGGGTGCCAAATATATGTGAGAATCTGGGATCTGTTATTGCAGCTTGCGTATCGACAGTGAGGCCAATTTCTTCCATAGCTTCTCTGTGGCTCATGTCGATGAGCGGTGCCACCCACAGAGAAGATATATGGCCGTTGACGTATGACAGGAGATCGTCGGCGTTGCGGTCGGGGTCTGGCCGGTTGAGATATCTGTCATATATGATCCTAGCGGTATTTGGCTGAAATCCAATATATTCTAGCACTTCAACACTTTCTTCAGCTAGGGGGATATCAAAACTTTGAAGCACGTTGGCTTCAAAACCCCTGGTTTCTATCGAGGCTGAGGAGGAGGACGACGACGCTGAGGAGGCTGAAATAGCCCGTCCGGTGCTGAAGGCGGCTGAAACCTTTCTCTTCCCAGCCATAGGCAGTGTTGGTGGTTCAGCTTGTGGAAGGAATATCGCATCTTCCTCGAGGGATCTGATTTCCTCTACGGTGAAGACATTCGGGCCGGGGCGGAGGTTTCTTGGGGCGCCTGGGTGAACACTTGGGAGTGCCATGACAGAGAAATGGAGAGATGAAGGATGAGAATGATTCTGATATGAAAGGAGCAATGAGGGTCAGGTAGAATGATGATTTTTGAAGGTCTAAGCGAGGGAGAAGTGAGAAATTTGTGGGGGAGAGTACTAAGTAACACACGAAATATGAATGTAACTCATAGTCACATGACAATAGCTGCTGCCTAAATCCAACTACAAAGGAGACAGAAATGGGAGAAACTTTTTACTTTTTGTTCAAACAATGCTATTTTGTTTGGCTCAAGTGTTGAAAAGAGGTGCTTAAACATATGGAGTATGTCTGCGGAATGGCCCACGCTAATAATATAGTGAGTCCACGCTAACCCATATTTGTCACTTTCAATCATGTTCTCCTGCCACACAATTTCCTGGACTTGCATAACATCGGATGAAACCCCACTTTCTGCACATTCCTGCGTCAGTATCATGTTCGAAATTGAAGCCATTCAACCCGCTATAAGCGGTAACTAAATAGCAAACTCAAAGGCCCAGGTAGTATACAAATCCGCCACAATATCCAACGACAAAACCCCGTCAGTATAATCATAACTCTCTACCCCCAAATCCTCCACCTCATCAACCTGCACATACTTATCCGCCGTCCCCGGGAACTGCAACTTCGTCACATCCAACGTCCCCTCCTCCGCCAACCCCAACTCCGTCAGCCCATTCAACTGTACCGTCCACGTCCCCGTATTATACCTCGTGCCCACCAACATCCTCACCACCCCCGCCTCAGCATCAACAGTAACATAAACATCCCCCAAAATATCCTCCGTCGTCTCCGTCCTCATCCTCGTCCCCGTCATACTCGTCGCATAATACTTATACACCAAGTACTCCGCAGTGGTATAATATCCCGTCGCAGTATTATCGTACTCGTCCGTGCCCGCACCAGGCTTTCCAAGTAGTTGACCAAAGAAATCATGTAGTTCGAGACCCATGCCCCAGTTCGCGCGCAGACCGTAGATACCCGCTCTCTCGAATTGCGCGATCCACCATGCGCTGCCGGAAGGGTTTTGTTCGCGAGCCGCGCCGTACTCGTTGATCACGACGGGGCCGTCGTTGCGGGAGACGCCGTAGCTGGTCAGGAAGTCGTCGTAGTTGGCGATCATTTGGAGGGTGTCGCCGTAGGACCAGCTGAGGCCGTGCCAGGTGTGTGAGTCCGGGAGGGAGTTATTGGCGGCTACGAAAGCGAACCAGCCGTTCCACCAGTCGTCGTCGCGGGGGGCGTAGGAGGCGGAGGGGCCGCTGAGGGGGGTGTCGGGGAGTTCGTCGCTGGATATTTGTTAGAGGGAAAATGATTTCAGATAGAGGGGGGTAGAGTGGGAGAGTTTAAGGAAGGAGGGGCAGGGGACTTACCGGTAACGGTAGTAGGATCTTCCCCAGGTGTCGAGGTACTGGGATTGTTCGCGGCGCCAGAATCCGGGCATGTTGGGTTCGTTCCAGATGTCGATTGTTAGGCCGTCGAGCATGTCGTTGTCCTTGAGGTCTGTGATCAATGTGGTCATGAATTCGTCGAAGGAGGTCCAATTCCCATCGTCACCGGGGAAAGCGGCCGAAGAGGGCTGGGTTGAATCTGCGCCCCATAGATCATGGGGAAGCAGAATGAATTGACCACCATGTTGACGGGCTGTTTGGTAGTTGCTCAAGGCGGACTCGAAGCGTGTCTAAAGCCTGTTAATATATAGCGCACTATTAATTGAGATGCTCTAGAGGAAAATTCGGTACCTTGTAAGAGTCAAGCCCCCCAATCCAACCGGCGGATTCCGTCTGAGCCCCTCCAGCACGCGTATACTGGAATTTGAAATCATCGTAGAACTCATCCGGTATCTGGTCCGCCTGATCAGGCATACCATAAATGAACCCAGAAGCATAGTATCCAGGTTCTCCAGTGTTTTCCCCAAAGTACACATTCGCAGTCCCGCTAACGGTGCGCTGCTTGATAGCAGACCCAAGGCTTTTGCCCGCGAGTACCGCAAACGTAAACAATTCAATACCCTTCATATTCGCGATCGAGTCGAGTCGTGACTTGTCTTCCTGGTGAACAAAAAAGAAAATTAACGCAGAAGTCTGAATGTTCTCCAACTCTTATAGCTTGGATTTGACTCCATCTCCACCGGAGCTCCTAAGCCTTAACCGTCCATGGCCTGATGAGTGCGGGTTAAACGCCTTGGCACCCCGGACTCATACCTTTGATGGAAACTCCCCCGCATGTGCTTATTCTCGTCTCCGATGGGGATCCGATTAGGTTTTGCAGCAAGGGAGGGAAGCGTCAGGGGTGAAACAAAGTTCCGATGGGTTAGGGGGGGAGTCCGGTGGGGTAGTACCCATTATGGGTGTTCATGCTCTCGTATAATTAACCTGCTAATTAACCTGATGTCTATCGCGCGGTAGGTGGGTGCATATGAAGGGTTGAATTAAATGGTAGGATCTGCTAGGGATCGGGAAAACCGAGCTTCTTCTTCATGGCAAAACTGGGGTAATTAGCCGTCCGTGGGGAATCGCCCGAGGGCCGGACGAGTCGTGCCGAAACACGAATGGCTTGACGCACCCCGGAAAGTTAGATAATGATGGAGTAATATAGTCTGGGGTAGAGCGATAGTGTGCAGTTACTGGTTTTGATCTCTATCACCGAGGAAAAACAATGCATGTCCTTTTGCAGGGTGATTTGGGAGACTTCGGATCTTGAAGCGGCGTGGTAGGCCGAGGGAACAACGCAGGTACTTTGTTCCAAGGTCGGGAAGGCTATTCTTGAGGCATTTGGGAATCATAGGCATGGTATTACTTTGCTTTTGGGAGATGAGTCTTTGAACACGCTAGATCAAAATTTACTGGTTGCATCAAGCTATCATGTCAAAATACAGAAATCTTCCTAAGCCTATATCATGCGCACAGTAGGAGCCATGGTTGTCAAAGAGGGGTTTCATTTCGAGTGACTACAATACAAAATCATGGTTCTGCCACAAAATCCTCCCTAGCTCAACGTATCCTTCCGATATCAGCAACATCAACTTCCTTCTTTCTGTATCAGACAGATTCCTTAAGCTCCAACATAGGAGATATCCGGAGCCGGGGGCGTCTCCATTCCCGATCCCATAAAGTAATCCACATGGCTATCCTGAACGTACCCCTTCAGGGTAACCCCATTCCGATACGCAGGATTGTGCATCAGCGTGTACAGACGGATATCAGACGGCTGGTCCGTAGTGAAGATAATCAGCTCACTGTAGTCACTGTTGGTGAAAACCAGCTCCTCGCGCCAGTCACCGAGAATATCACCCTGGAACATAGGGTCGTCGTCGGCAGTTGTGGCGCCATAGTGATACGTGGTGACAAGGCGCTGACCACCGCCCGCTTCGTAGTCCCACTTGTTAATGTTGCCGTCATTGATCAGTTCCATGAGTTCGTCACCGTCCCAGTATACACCGAGCTGGGGCCAAGGGTAGACATCCGCATCGTCGGTTAGATTGTCGGCTGCGGCGTTGTAGACACCATTGAACGACCAGACTTCCGCGCCGTCGTACCGTGGGTCGATGTCCCCAACCATGCCGCGGCCGTTGTCGCCTACTTCGTCGCCGTAGTGCTCCCAGAGGAGGGTGCCGTCGGTGGCGTCATAGTAGTATTCGGATAGCAGGGATGGGTTGTCTTGCTGCACACCGTAGCCCTGGAGGCCATCACGGTTGGGATCGAGTTTCGCAATGTGCCACCGATCGCCGTGGACGACACCCGCAGGCCCGAGGCAGTAGCGTAGAGACCCGTCACCATTGAGCATGAAGCCGATTTCACCAACTTCATCGACACCGTCACCGTCCACGTCGATGATTCGGGTGTTATGGCCATCGGGACAATCTTGATCGTCACGATTCCACTGCCAGGCTAGATTCACGGAACTACCGTCAAAGGTCCACGCGGCCTCGATGAGGTTAAAGGCACCGCCATCTTGACGGTTTTTCAAAAACGCGACGATGTGGGGGGTTTCGCCATCCAGGTAGCCCACACCCAAGCGGGCTCCCATGGGACCATCCGCGATATAGTCGTCTGGTACCTCACCAGTGGCCCGTAGAGCGCCAGTAGCACCGTCCAGAACGGCGATGAACTGGTGATCATCGTCTTCGTATTCGAAAGTTTCACCGTCGCCAAACACAACGCCGTTGGAAATCCTAACCGCCACTTCTGCGAATCCATCACTGTCGAAGTCGAACACAGTGACGCCGTCCCAACTTCCGAGATCAATGGCAGAGGAACCCGGCTCAATATTGTCCTGGTTCTCACTGTTAGGCCCAAGATTGACCTCCCACAATAAAGTCCCATCACGATGGTAAGCCTCAATGCGCTGCGGAGACTCCTGGCGGTCCACAACAAAGTCGTACTCGCCATCACCGTCGAGATCACCGACCCAAATGTACCGAATCGCGCCACCCGCCTGAATCGGGATGCGGAAGAGAGGTCCGACTTCGGTGTCGGCTGCTAGGGTCCATGCCTCGCTCGCGTCACTCTCTGTGCCGTCCACGACAGTTGTCACATAGTATACGTTGTCTTGGGTGAGGTCGGCTGTGGAGTCGAGGTAATTCGAGCCCCCTGTCAGAACGTCTGAGTTGAGGAGCTCTGCGTCGCCACCGCCAGTGCTTCGGTAGAGGTTGAATCCGATACCGTCGGGATCCAGACCGAGCACACGCCAGCTGATGAAGGCCGCATCGTCGGCGGATCGGATCGCGACCACGCCACGGCCTAGGTTTTCCATAGGCCGGGTGGCGTGGACATTGGTCGAGAAGATCGACGCGGTGGTCGCAACCACCGCGAGGGCGTGCGACTTGAGCCACATTGTGATTTCGACAGAAGAATATGGTAGAGGAGGACTCCCTGTTCGAGATAGTGATGACTCCTGGGTATTAGTTTTGGGTCGCTGTACCACGGCTTTTATATACACATTACCATGGACGGGGAAATCAAGCAGCTGTTTCCTCATGGCATGACTTCAGAATTATTCCTTCTGATATTTTTCCGGGCGGCCCAATTCGAAAATAACTCTTCATCCGAGCCCCTGCGGGGGTGGGGAGAAGATGACCCCATTTCGCTGCAGAATTCGTGTCTCAGGATTCCCGTTTCCGTCGTTTTCCCTGTTGTAGTCTCAGGGGTCCACCGAGTCAGGAAGTAAGGGGCCAAGATATTGGCATGGTGCCACCCTGTGCTCGGCGCGGGGTTGGCTGGCATTGTCTGAAGAAAACCGGGGTTGTGGGGGATCTGCATTGTTGAGGGACGATCAGGCACGTAGGTAACTTGTCCGAAGCCCGTTACTTTCAGCCCGAAGCACGTTGTCTCGTCAGAGCAGGGGACGTTCGGAGTATTTAGAGCGGAGGTGAATTACTAGCGATCTAATGTTGACAGCAAGTAGAAGAGCTAGTTGATAGATTTGCAGATATTGTTTGATGATGAAGGCTTCGAGATACTTTATGTAAAACCTTCAGGCGTTAACTAGGAAAGTACCCCATCGGGGCAACCGCCACCGGAGAATTAGGATTTGCCCAGAGTTAAATAGTTTCAAGGACTAAATTTTTAACTTTTTAGAGCTACTACATGTTGCAAGCTTAAAATCAAGAGTGGAGAAGGAAGAACTTGATACGCAACGCCTAAATATGGGGGAAGGCCTAAATCGGAAAACCCAAAGCTATACAAAGGGAAAAGGTCAGAGAGCTTATATGCAGCCGACCCCGTGTCGTTTATATCCCCCTTATGTCTTATGGCTTCCCTAGTGAATTCCTGTCATTCCAACTCACTAGTAACCAGCAAGGACGGCTCAGAGCAAAAGAAAAAGATTCAATGCTGGGGTCCTTATCCTTCTCGCTGGCATTTATCAGGCCTATCACTGTCCATCTCGGTACAATGTAAGATATCTTGTATAAGGTATAGAATGCAAGAATTTCGAGCCCTACGTGGAGCATGATCCTATTCAAAATTGTGTGCACAACTTGAGTACCTCCATAGTCTGTTCCTTCGAGCATTAGGGCAGCAGAAAGCATCAATAGACTCTAGGAGTGAGTGACTCTGTCCAGAATTACTGTATGGTAATGTCACTTCCTAAGCTTTGTATTCGTTGTTTCTCTATCCTTCTATTTATGACCTTCTTTCCCCATCCCTTTCACTCTATGGTGAATTCACTGTTCTTTATCCATCCTCGCCTATAAATACTGCAAACCCCCCTCCTCTTCCTCTCCTTCCTTTCTCCTCCTCTTCCTATTCTCCTGCTACTTTGCGTTGGCTACCCTCATCCTATTTCCATTTCCCTGCTCCTGTCCTCCTTACATTAGATTTGTATCCCCTGACAGTGGCTTCTGGGACACCTTCGATATTCTCCTCAAGTTGGGGCAGATGCTTCTCGTCTTAAAGGAGATGACTTCAGCGACCCTCGTCTCGTTCCTTGTCCCCTAACAGCTCTACTCATAGTTCTTATTTTCTGTGGCCGGCCATATGTTTATCCCGCAGCACCCCTACCTTTTCACACTTCCGCCGCTGCGTAAGTCTGCGTAGCTCCTTCAATTCTACTTAGGGAATCACTCCACTAATATAACCCTAGGTCCAGACCATGTGCCGAAACAACACCTACTTCTGTTTGTGGAGATTTGCTCGCGAACTGTTCGCATGAAGAAGAATATGTTCGAGCTGCTGGCATTCACAAAGAATTTTTTCATGCAGGAGAATATGATGGCATACATGGAGGCCGCACATATCATTCCATTTTGTATGCATCATGGAGTAAGGCATAGGTATCGTCATTCCCTCACAAGAGCCTCCTTATCAAGGTCGGCCTAACAAGCTTATCACAGGAGCCAATGGAAGCGAGTCCGAAGACTGTCCTCCGCACATGACGGAAAAGCCCGAAGACAGAATGCCGTACTGAACATTTCGGGACAGCCTTTTTTGCGCTGAAGCCGATCAGCGAAAATAGCAATAGCCCTGAGACCAGTGCCCACTTCTACCGTTTCCCAAAATATGACCATTCTCGATTTAACTATTTTTGCCCTGACGTCCCTACGACGATTGACATCCTAGAACCCACAACAAGGATTACCAAAGTAAGTTTCCCCCGCGAGATCTCCTTTCGTGGAACTCCCCCCTTGTGAGACCCCATGCTAACCTTCGCGATAGTTGCCAGACACCTGAAGTGCCGACTCACTCCCAAAATACGACTTCACGGCATCAAGACCATCAATTGATAACTATTATTATCTTGAGGGTCGCAGTACCTAGAGCTTCCCGCGACTCTAAGGGAGAACACGCCGTATTAATAGAGATATTCATACCCTTCAATTATGAATACATGAAAGAGTTCGTCGATCCACCTCCATTTATCCTAAAACGGGAAACTCCAATTGTGCAACCGCACACTGTGGTTCAACCATGGACATAGAGCTCAAAGCTCCCCAAGGCAAAAGCCCATATGCCGTTGACCGTGCCTGGGAAGCTGCCGGTATTAGTGCACGTGTCAACAAGCCATGTTACGAATGGTCGTCCGGTGGGACGAAGCAAATGAAAATACCATCTGGCTCCAGAAACTTGTCGACGAGCTCAGAGAGAATGTGCACGAGAAAGCCCCCTGTCCTTTAAGTTTATTTAGTGGGCACAAAGCAATAGGCTTATGATGACTGTTAACGGTAGGTTTCTAGATGCAAGCAAGGAAAAACATGCTGAGTTGGAATAGAGCCAATTGATACCCTTGCTCCCATCGATGATACTCCTGCCACTGAGACTGGCACCGGTGAAGGGCAAAGTATCATCCACTTACCAGATCGTGATCCTGATTTTCTACTTGGTGGGTACCCTCCCAGACCTCAGGCCACCCACTATGATATTGCTCGAGCACCATCCACAAGCCGTTCGCGCAAGCACTCCCATTGGTCAGATGCTAACCGTTTTTTGTGCTTAGACCGTCCATGTTCGGGAGGAAAGGCAAGGCCGTCTGGTTCTGATTCCCGTTCCATAACCTCGTCAACACCATCATGGCATTCCATGGTGCGACAGCAACCAATATCCATGAACTGGTGACAGAAGTTGCCTGGGATTGACTTAATACTCCGAACTGGATCAACCCAACATTTTGAAACACCTTCCCTAACATTGAACGTGCATCGGAGCTCGCCGAACTTGCCGGTTTTACAGGACCCGCGAAGATCTTTTATCCTCCCGCGAATCATCCTGGCGAACCAACCCCCCGCTGGTCCTTTCGCTGAGCGTCTGTGTTACCAAGGATCGCAATCTCTTGTGACTTCTTCCAGAAACACGGCACCAGTGAAATGAACAAGAGTCATAGCACCAACCCCGGAATAATTATCCAGAACACAAACGGCTGGGATTTCGATACACGTGCAGCCATGCGGATATCGTGGTCCTGTTCGAGCCATGCGAAGGGCCGAATCAGGAACAAAATAGCCAAGCACCACCCAGGAAGATGAGCCTCCCTTATTTTACATAGCCTTACGTATTGGATTGGCGTTTGATAGGCTGGTCAATCGTCCTCAACCAGTTGAGTTGAATGATCCCGAGTAATATTAATTCCATTGTGGTTGCTGTTGTCGCAATCCTTTTTTTTTGCGTCCGCCCCTGGCACTTTTCCACGTGCCTACCACCAACGGCTTATCGGCGATTTTATCGCGTATTAGCGAGAGTATTGAAGGAGAACCGTGGGACCATCTGAACCAACGGGCGAGAGAACGGCTACGAAGGTATACCACTCCAAACCGAGCCAATGAAGCGATGCTCGTACCAACTATGCATGCAATTTTGGACAGGCTCCGGGGCCCAGAAGAGAATCTGTGGCGAAAGACGTGGTAAATACCGGGGTAAAAAAGCTTTTATCGTCGACATCGATGGGGTGCCTCGATCAAACGATGGCAAACTTCCAACAACCCGACCGCCGATGCGTGGCAAGTTCTTTATCGAGAGGCTGCCAAGGAGACAATCCCTTCCCTTGTCCAAAAGTCCAAGCGGTGGGAGCTGACATTGCTACGCGGCCGGAGGCGGGCGTACCATATCAAAGATGAGTCAAATAAGGTCAGAGAAACCCTGGCACTTATCAAGGGTAATCATGAATCCCAGACAGCTGCCCAGGAGCCAAAACACTCATTCGCCCAGTGCGATGCAAAACCTGGACCTATCAGTCTCATCCCGGCGGTTTCTGGTGAATGAAAACTCTAAACGAGGAGTTTAGCTGTGTCCTGCAAAACAAGGATGAGATGTGGGATGTATATATCACCCGAATCACCAAAGAGAGCCCTCGTAAGGCAACCTTTCAACAACTGCTTTCAGAAAAGGCCATTGGGCACAGTTTCTCGCTCTAAAATCGTTAGAATGGCTTAAGTTTTCGCCCTCCCCGATCCACCCTGACTAACTTCAGGTTTATGATTACCAACTCCGGTTTGATCCTGAAGGAGGGAAACGTGCCGACGTATTTGGCAAGAGTCGATAATGTAGTCATGAGAGAGGGCGGTATTCCCATTCTGGGGACATCAATTACCGTACCCCCGGACACGAGTGCTGGTTCTCTTGGGCCCTTCATTACAATAAAGGGAGGTGGTGAAAAAACTTAGTTCATTGACACGGCGCGTGACGCCCCAAGCCAAATAACAAACCAAGCATTGCCTGATTGTCCTCTCAAACTTCAAGACTTCATCGAATGAACTCTGTACAAAAGCCACACGTGATCGAACCCTCTGCAATTGGGTCAAATTCGGCCCTTTCGAAACTAATAAGTTTAAAGACTTTAAATAAAAAGCGTCTACAGCCGGCTTTGATGCTGACTTGGTTGACTGGGATAGCATTACACATCAAATCATACGATGCCTAAGAATGCAGTTAGATCCAAGGGAAATGCTTGCAAACACAGGAATAGTTGATATCCCAAATATTATTTCCTAGTGGGGAGAGAGACTATTAAACCTTGCGCATAAGGAAGCAAGGATTATAAGCCATCGTTGCGATACTGATGGCGGTTCTTCCAGAATGGGTAGATGACAGAAAGTCATCCTACTACCATGCACCCCTCCCTGAAAGTTAACTTGGCGTGAAACCAAAAAGATAATGAATTGGGCATATGACCTACTTTTAGGAGTAATCATGGAGCCTGTCCGTCCCTGAGTTGGTGTGAACTTTGTGGTAGAGGAAACTCTATATACTGTCACAATAATCTGGCATATATTAAGGTTAATGAACAAGGTACGTACCATGGATGAGAAGTGGCGATCATTTGATCTGGCGCACAGTCATTTCTAATTAACCGCTTAACCTCATTTCTTTGTTGATACCATGACACGACTAGGATGATGAAATATTCCCGCTGTTTCCTTTTATCGCCGGCGTGCAGCAAATGGCTGCCCGTGGTGTCTAATGCCGGGGAAGAGGCGCACATGGATGATGCACGGCCGACCTATACTCGAGATAGGGCAAACATAGTCGTCCAATCGGCGGGTACTAACGTCGAGAGGAAGTATCTATTGAGTAAGCTGGGGGTCCTTTGTCTCAAGATCTATTGGTTCCCACCCGCTGATTCATTTCACCGTTGTGAAAGCTTCCTTGGATATTTTCTTGGATTTCCTCTGAAAACTCCAAATTAGGCTTCAAACTCGATTGAGGCGGATGCCCCAGCTAGAGCATGTTATGGGCGGGTACAAGTTCCTGATGAGATTTTACAAACCCGGAGACGAGACATTCCTAGTTGTGGGAAGGCTCGGCCCATATGACCCGGGAATCTTCGAGATTCCTAGGTAAGCCCGTCGGTGTCTAAAAGACATCGGGGAGATATACAGCCCCAATGTGCTATTCGGCCAGAACATCGTTGTACCATGTGCTGATGAGGGCTCCGTGGATATAGCGGTAGGCCTTCTCGACCCCAGCGTCGCACGGAATGACGCTGAAGCATATCTTGGAGCCGAAGGAGATTCAGAAGGCCCTCCTCGACGTACGAAATGACTCAGACGCGCTCTGCAATTGCTTTGGCGTGCATCCTGCTATCACGTTGGCTCAAGCCGTCTCGCTCAAAATGCCAAACGCGTTTACGAAATGGGTCACCGGGGCCTTCCGGATCGCTGGCCCACCCTCACACCAACCCGCTATACTAGATATGTGTATGCCACCGGGGGGCTTTCTGGCGACGGCCATAAGATACAATCCCGACGCCTAAGCGGTCGCATTCAGTCTGCCAGTCAGTCAGGGCGGACCCTGGATCGCATTCCAACGGAGAGGCACAAATGATGTGACTACTACCTCGTGGAAGGTTTTCAGGCCAGATATCGCAAATGATTTGAGAGGAGGTATAACCAAGACCTCCCTAACAGGAAAAGTCATATCATAGATGCAGAAGGGCTTTTGTTGAATGGAATGCAAATTTCAAACCTGTTTCTAACCCCCTTCCTATGCCTGGCAGCATCCGGTTCGTGAAGTCGATCATTCCCGACAGAGCGGGCCCGCCCATTGCCCAGGTTCAAACCGTTTTCCTCAAAAGATCCGTCATGTCTAACGCACAGGTCCACAGGGCCATGACATACGAGGCGTTTTTCCGTGCTTTTGCGAAGATCATGCATGGGAAAGCTCTCGCTAATCTCCGGAGGGGGTGCCCGAGGGAAACCCAAGAAAATATTCAAGGAAATTTTCACAATAATGAAGCAAAAGACTGAGAGGTGGGAAAAAAAGTTTGCGATAAACGGACTGTTCAGTCCGGGACTGGATAATTGAACAATTCATGGTGCATGGAAATGGTGCTCAAATCCCGACGATCTGCAATTGACCAGATAACACAAATCCTTGTTAATATGGGTACTGCCCGGAAACTGTACACCGGAATACCAACAAGAACTCGTGGCAGTACATGTCTCACTATCTAATCTCACCTGGGACGGAAGCGCAAATTACGCACGGATGAACCACTGTGATCAAAGTGGCCAAGACATGATTGGCAAGTGCTTCTTAGACAGCCAATTAGGGACAGCAAACAAAGACTCACTATCGGACACGTTCTGGGTGCGTGATGGTTGAGGATCTCAAGACGGAGATCAGTCGTGATCTTGAGCGGAATCAGGTGGACTCCTTCTTGAAGAAATAAGAGCACAAATACTTCGATGCGATGATTAGTTTCTTTGATTTCTTTGACCCAGAGAAGCAGAGCTTGGGTCATTTCCTTCCAGAAGTCTGAAATTAGGCTTCGGACTCGAAGAACGAAGGATACTTGGGATGTGCGGTTGATGTGTTACTCCGACGAGAAAGAGGAGATCGTCATTTTAATATAGGGAAATATTACAATGCAAATATATGAATCATGGGAATAAATGAGTAATTCATTACTGAACCTGAAAAGCTGTTTCTAACGCTCAATTGGACTCCTGAAAGCCGATAGACAAGCTAACCAAAAACCAGAATCAATTTCCAAAATAATGTCTTTATGCAACATGTACCGGCCTAGGCTTGTTCACGGCTTGTAGTTCCACGTCCCGCTGTGCAGATGGAACCTCTTCGATTGTAAGGGCACGCTGTATGTCATCCTGTAGTTGAGTGAGATTGGGCTTCCGTGGTTTAATAAAAAAGCTTTCGGATGATCTCTTCGACCCTGATCCTGCGGGGTAGGGAAGATCGTTAACCCACTTGGGCAAATGGTAGCGGAGGAATTGGCGGAGATAGGGGAGGGAAGGACAGATGATGAGAAGGTTTGCTTCGATATCCCTAGCTTTGAGTTAGCTAAGTTGTTGAGCGGCGAGTGAAGGTGGTGAGTGAGAATTGAAGAAGGTGGGCCAGCCTACACGTAAAGAATAGCGAGGGCGATTCCGTACGTTTGGTCCGGCGAGTTCAGCAGTGGCATCAGTGTTGCCAGACGGACTATACTGATCACGATTGTCCTGGTCGCGAGTCAGCAATTAAAAAAAAAAAAAACGATTGAGAGACATGAGATAGAGAGATGCAGCACTCACAAGGAACCCACACCAAACATCCCTATTACCCCTAGACGCTGAAGCCAAGGCAGGGTCAATTGCCACACGATCGGGATAGCAATGGTGATCAGGATGACATCGCTTGTAGTGTTCGACACCGCCATGGCTAGAAAAATCGCAGTCCGATTCACGCATGTTCCCTGTACTCGAAGATCCCAGCTTCGCTCAATCGGATGACACCCAAATACCAGCGCAAAGAACAGACCAATGCTATAGCCGGAGATCACGAACGCAATCCCGTAGATGGTGTATCGCCACGCCGGGGTTGTATGTAGAAGGACGTGGTAGAACATGAGCATTGCCAGCTTGGAAAAGGCGAGGGTGGGGATGTATAAGGCTGTGCCGGCGAAAACGGTCTATAGTAGGGAAATTGACTTAGTATCGGAACAGCCCAGGTGGTGGGGATGGATGCATGCAGACCCTTTGATATGTTGTCATGAGATCGGGGGTAAAGTTCCATATGTGGATTCCATAGCCCGACCGCGAAAGGCCCCCTGAGCCATGATCATTAGCGAAGAGCAGGATAGATAGAACGTGGGGAGGTGCCGGGGTCCTACATATGATATGGGCCTGCGTCGCTGCCGAAAACACCTGGTTGCACGTTCAAGTAAGCACAAGTGGTCGTCGACCTTATTATTCCAGAATAACACTTACCCAAGCCGCCATTAAAAAAACTATTAAAGGATTAATACCAAGCTTTCAGAATGGCACAAGGGAGCAAACGAACCGTCATCCAACCAGAACCTTCTCATCAAGCGCCGTTTGGTATATATCCGCATGACCAAACAGCTCGTACTGAGGAAGAGCCCAATGGCGATAGTAATGATGTTAGCGGTCTTCAAGCGCGCATCTGAGATATCGAAATCCGGGGTAACTCCAGGAGGCGGCGGTGCGACCCCAGTTTTGGCTGCCATCATGAACCAGACGACGCGAGGCCGAGTGCATCCAACGTTGGACACATCGTTACCAACTCGCTGTAAATGGAATGGGAGATGACTCTTTGTGCTAAAAAAAAATGAAGGTTTATGCTATAGTTAAATGTGCGGCATGTCGAAGATTAAGTAGCAAATAGTTACTAAAAGTTAACCTTTTGATGTGGCAAGTCGACGGCAAAACTATAAAACCATTCCGAGGCACCGAATATGGCACCGGTTCCTCGTTCTGCCGTCGGTAACTTTCTGGAATGGTTTGAGGTTTAATCTATTAGTCTAGCCTGCTCCAGGCACGGCCCTATCCAAGGTTGGAGATATTTTGGTTTCTACAGGGAGGTATTGAGGGGCGATGAGCGATAAAACTGAGTTATGCACAGGCAATTAGATAGTCGATGATGTGCAAACCCAAAGTCAAAAGCTGAGGGATGTCTCAACTTGGTGGGAAGAACTTTGGGTAGCTGAACCATCGTACTCAACTAGCCGCATATCATTCACAGAACCGTGGTTTGAGTTTCTAGAATGTCTTTAGCTTTCCTCGCTTCAGGTAGCTGAACTCAAGGGCAGGGAGCTCCTAGTACCCACCAGCTCCGCTATTGGCGGTCACCCTCAGGGTTTATTGACCAGAGTGCGTGGTTCCGCGGGTTCGTGCCAAGTGACCCAGACCCATATTTGATGAAAAACGCTGCCAAGCGAGGATCCTTTTCGTCTGCAGAACACCATTGGCGGTGGATTGCTTTGCAAGCAGAAATGATAGAGTATGAAAATGAAATAAAAAGACATTCCGAAACCCGCCAAGAAATAGCAAGATGCGAGATTAGAAATTGAGGGCGTCATTTTAGGTCTTTTTAGCATTCTCCAACCGAAGGCCTGGCGTGTTCAGATGACGTAGTGTTTGACAACGTGCTGACCAACGCATTCTGGTCGATGTGACTCGGTTCGTGAGGCTTACGCATTATTGGTGGAGATGTGACGGGGCTGCACAAGGGCAAGGCTAGCGACAGGGATTGCAATCTTGGTCGATCACAGCTTCGTTATCAGCTCTGGTGACTCGAAGTATATTTCTTTTTTTTTATCTTCTCCAATGAATCCTGGAGGCCTGATTAGCGGGGTAGGGTAAATCGCAAAGAACCGGCGAGCCTTCCTCCTTCCTCATCGGGGTTATCGAATCGGATTTCGCGGCAATTCGCTGAGCCGCGTTGTACAAGGCATAGAGCTGAAACTCTATAGGTTTGTGGACTCGGACCCTTCCCGAATATTTTGTTCTCTCGACAAATCTTACGGATAAAAACTTCGCCATACTCACAGTATCCATGCCATATTTCTCTCTACGGCCAAAATGCACGGAAGTGGGGGTGATGGAGCTAGGTGCAGGACCGGGCGAAGTCGCGCGTGAATATCTCGCATAACATGACGTGTGACATGGGGCCATCTTACTGCATGACTCGGTCTTGACTGGGAGGAAGAGATACCTGGTCAGAATTCCAGATCCCTACCATTATAAAGGCCGTTTGTCAAGATCCTCTTCGCCCTTTGCACCGCTTACTCCCGTCACTCCCCAATTCCTAGTAGCCAGCCACTGAGTTCCAATCCAAGTACAATGAGTGACTCAAATGATATCCTAGAGCTGTCCAATATCATTTCGGACAGTTCCAAAGTAATCAATGATCATCTCACCCAAAGGAATGTCAACCTATCCTTCGATGTCGAAGACCGTGATCCAGCCCTCCTAGCCTTGTCGAGTCCACCGTCGTACGAACAAGCGCGAGTCGCCGCTATCAATGCAGCTTCACGAGTCGTTGACCTTCTTTCCGGAACTGAAGGTTGCATTTTTGGATTGTGGTCCAAGGTATGGTTTTTATTTCCCTCTGGCACCCCCAGTCCAGACGATGTTTACGCTGAACTCGCCACGCCATAGTATACGGCCGCAGCAGCACTCCGGATCGCCGTCAAACATCGATTCGCTCAAGCCGTACCGGAGGGAAGCAGCATCACATACGCTGAGGTTTCCCGCATCGTAGGACTCGACGAAGGTATCGTGCACAGAGTAATGGAGACTCTGATGACGTACAGCATATTCCGTAAAGCGGGTCCGGGCCGGGTTTGCCATAATCGACTTTCGCATGACCTGGGTTATAATGAAAACTGGGACTCCGCAGCCGCGATGATCTCTGATGAGACTCTTGTTTCCACCTGCCATTTGTCGGACGCGCTGGACAAATGGGGTCCTCCGCAAAAGGCAAACCAGCTTGGGTTTAACTTCGGAGCGGACTCCCCTCTGACTTTCTGGGAGTATTGTGAGAAGAATAAGGAGAGAGGAGAGCACTTTTCCCGCTTCATGCGCTGTATGGCGACAACTAAACTAGGGGGGATAGACGCCGTCCTTCGTGCGCTTAACTGGAAGGAGTTTGGTGGTGGTATCGTTGTCGACGTGAGTGGTTTCCTCTCCTTTGTCTCAGAGAAGTCATATCTGAGTGGTTTAATCTAGGTCGGGGGAGGTTTAGGGCAAGTGAGTATGAAAATTGCCCAGCAAAGCCCTACCCTTGAGTTCATCGTTCAAGACTTTGAAGCCGTCTGTCAGCAAGGGGAACGGGATCTCCCAAAAGAATATCAGGGGCGTATTACATTTCAACCCCATGATTTCTTTGACCCGCAAAGCCCCATCCCAGGCAAAAAAACAGTCTTTTTGCTCAAGAGTATTCTCCACGATTGGCCTGATGAGGATGCGCGTAGGATCATTCAAGCTATTTCACCGACTATGAAGGCTGGGGATCGAATCATTCTGCTCGAGCATATCCTTTCAGAACCGCAGGAGGGTGCGCCACCGCTAGAGAAGCTGGGACGGTAAGTTGAAGAAAAAGAATAAACCTACCAAATCCTTTACAATCGAATACTAATATGAAGGACCACTAGGACTCGGGATCTTACCATGATGGCCTTGCTCAATGGGAAGGAACGAACGGCGGCCCAGTTTCGGGAAGTCGTAAAGCTGGCGGATCCACGACTAGACATTATTGATGCGATATCCTTTCCAGATGGCTTGTATGGGGCAGTAATCATTGCGCGAAAGGACTTAGAGGAGGGGAATATTGATGGATACGTGAAACGTACCGCCAATAAGCTTTAGATATTGACTTGAAATTGGACCATATCATCCATCTTTCTTTCTCTATGTATAACAAGCAGGGCTGGTGTAACCTATTGGTAACACCGCATCTACAACTACGACGCAGATCTGGGTTTGAGTCCCAGGCCTGGCATTCTTTTTTCGAGGAAGCTGTGGACAGATGGTAATATGGACGTCATATTCGAAGAGTTGATATAGAGAAGGCCGGAACGTGACTCCGAACGAAAATCCAACCACCAGTAAAGGAACTAGCCAATGAGGAAGCCCGGGCGGAATTAAGCAGCAGTATAGCTGATTACTAAGGCGAATTGTTGTGATGGCCAAGTTTCCTAGTAATGCACACAGTCATAACGGGAAAAGGGCTGTGCCAAAATATATGTGGTGCTCCTTCCCGCAAAACGAACCCCATATATTGTGACCTTGATAAGGCAGTCTGCTCTAAGATTTCGCAAGATTTCGCAATATTCAGCTTGGTGTATGGGAATTTTCCGGTTCAGATTTCGGTTGATTGCTCCAGCCTCAAAGCCATGGAGTACTACTCTAGGCAGGTTCGTTCCCATGAAATCGAAGAAGATGGCTTTGGTGCCGCTCTGGTAGCGGATGCGTTTCATCATTTTCTTAATGTGAGGTTTGTTTGAGGTTGTTTGAAATTGTAGATGGACGGAGAGGGGATGAAACGGCTTAACATGGAATATAAAAAAATGAAAAATATGTAAACAAGTTACATCAACATCAAAAGAAGGCTTATATCATATTGAGTATGATTTAGATATGCAAAGAGGGGCATGGAGCTTAAGATAATCCCTAAGTATAGTTCAATGGCTGTGGATACTCAACACCATCGACAGTGGTGGTGAGGGTCCCATTCGCGTCAAACTCCGTCTCCATGAGATCAATCAAGAGATTAAATCCACCTGGGCTGGTGACTTTGGTACTGTTTACTGCTCCAGTACTTGTAAGATTTGAGAACCAAACAACCTTCTGCAAGGTCAAGGAGAGCGCAGTTGCCGTGACGTTCTCACTTCCCGCAATGACTGCCCCATCGTCGTCACAATATTCATGATAGGTTACAGCAACCGTCTCCAGATCGTTTTGCTGCTCGTTCTCAATAAGTTCCACTTCTGCATGGCCGGAAACCATGCCGTGGAGAGTATACTTCCCAGGCAATGGGTAAGAACGCACTGGGGTAGCATCGCCAGGAACGTAGGGCGTACCCCAGGGAATTGCATCAGCAACGGGCGCCACAGGTTTCAGCGCAACTGGTGTACGATTTGTCAAAGTGGCCAACATAATTCGATAGGTTCGACCCCCCTGCGCTGTGGAAACGGGGCAAGGCAGCGGATTAACACCGCCACACTGTGGAGGTACAGTGAGAGCCTGGTAGTAAGCGATCTTGGTCCCGTCCCACGACCATCGGGGATCAGCCTGAGCATTCCACTGTGCATCGTTAATGCTACTACGGCTCCCATCACCGGCAGAATTAATTTACTGCCCGAAGTATGTCCCGCGATCGCCTTGGCGGTCCAATAACCAGGGCTGGAAGAAACGCCGCTGACCATTATTCCGAATGGATGCAGCGGCGGTGGATGCAACGAGGTCAACGATTGGCGGGATATGACGCATACCAGCGATGAACATTGTGCGATCCGTACTGCGCGTGTCGAGGATGACGGACCATTCACCATCAGGGGTGGTATCAATCGGATCCGCGTACCCAGGGTGCTGAGTGATGCGTCTGACGTTTCCACTGGTCAGATCTGCCGCAAAGAGGTCGATGTTGGATGATTCCCAATTTGATCCTACGAATAGGACCTCTGTACCCGGTCCGGAAAAGCCACGGAGTTCTCCGACGCTGACTGCCTCGCGATTGATGGTTATGTTGGGTCCGTCAACTGTGATCGCTTCGAGGCCGCTGGGATTGTAGAGGCGAGTGACGTTTACAAGGTCGTACCTGGGAACAAGCGGCAACCCGGTTGTTGGTCGTGGATTGAATTGGAGTCGTGAGAAATAGGCGAATTGGCCAAGGACGCCACCGGCTGCCGTGAATGAACTGAAGCCTAGATGGATGTTATCCGAGTGGATGCGAAGCTCCCGAATGGCACCGCCCTCACCGGAGTTGTCTGCGGAGGTTTGCCAGCGGATGGGATAGATATGAGTTGTTTCTGGGGTGCAACCTGAACTGGAGAGCAGAGCACCACAGTCGACGATATTGTTTCCCACCAAAACGCGTTTACCGTCTTTGAAGGTTTGTGGGTATTCTAGGAGATCTGTGCTCCCATTTTTGTTCGATGCGGATACACCGCAGGTAATGCATTTCCAGGGATCGCCGTTAGGGAAGAGGGAGCCATTTGTCTTGATCACCACGAGCTGAAGGCCACTGTAGATGTATCCCCGCTTAGGGAAGGTGGGAGCTCCTGTAAAGTTCACTGTGGCTACAATATGGTTGTTGTCTGGAAGAAAGTTGCCGTTACGTAGCTCTGTAGTTTGGCCGATACACCCAGTTCCGTGGGGATTGATGGCTTTCGTACATCCACCGGCTTCATCTGAAGGGGCGACGGGTGGAAGGGGTAATTCCACCACAGATATTGATTCGACAGGGGGCACCTTGTCTGATGCACTCACAAATGGTAGCAGACCAAGTAAAACATACGTCGTGATGGCGAGAGCGTACATCCTAGTACCTAACAGGAATTTCATTTGGGAATAATTGGTTGAGACAAAGCTTCTAGTGGAAAAATGAATACAAAATGTCCTGGGTTCACCCAACTGGTTCCGGGGTAGAAGACACTATTTATAGCTTTGGCACTTATCGCTTTGGGAAAATGCTGCTGGATATTGTCGTTCACTGAGGCGAAGTTACAGTGCGGCATCCCGGTCAATTCCACTGGAGGTAAGTAATCCTGGCCAAAGAAACGGCTGGGTTCAGGAGACTCCCACAGGTCATTCCAGGGGCAGCAGATCATGCCTCTCAGATTGCGCTTTGGCACGTGCAAGGGGTATTCCTTCTGATTCGAGTTAGGATGACTGTGCAAGTGTACTCGGTATGTACTCCACCGACGATCTTCTTCATCCTAAGAGGTATATCTCACTTTTGCTCTTCTCAACATTGCTGATCTCTCGTCGAGCCTAGATACACCGAACAAAACCTGGGGCCCCGCGCGGAGATGGTTTCTAGATTAGTTCAATGCCATGTTTTCGGCAAATGAAGGTAACAAAACAGTCTGATCGGATCCTAAATCTTCCCCATGAATATCAAGTTTCAAAGACCGATATTCACCGATTTGAAAGGATACCCACACTTTAAAAAGATCTGTCGGGAAAAGAGTAGGAATGGATGAACATGATATGGCTCATTCTGGGAAACAATACGAGATACGAGGCACACCCAAAAAGCCGGGGTTCCACCTTACCCAATAAGGCACGCTAGGGCTTGGGCCACTAAGTAATTCCCCGCGGGGAATTAAAAATTAAAAATTCAGGGGAGAAGAGCGGCCAATGGGCCATTCATTGCCTGTCCCCTCGGGCAAGTGATCGACCGAGCCTGGAACGGGGGGCCTCACAACCCCAGACCGCATGCTCTCTGGTCTTCCTTCGGCAGGGTCAACTCCAAAGCTTATGGGCAATGGTAGCTCCCCGGATTTCCTTTAAGTACCTGGGGTAGACTTGGGACCTCTTGATTTGTCCACAAGCCAGCAGTTGCAACCGATATCACTGTCTTCCTCTGATTTTTGAGATTTTACTTGCCTTGTCAAATATTCACGGGGCATCCGTTCTGTGGAGAAAGACATGTCAGACGAAAAGCCCAGCGCACACAAGGGTGATGCCATTGAGCACGTTGAAGATCATAATGATACGGTCAAATCAACCCAAGTGTTCCTGAAGTCGAGAAACGATAGCCTGGGGCTTTGGGAAACCGTCCGGAAGTTCCGAAAGGTGAGGATTTCTCAAAGATTCAAAGGAATGAATTAATGATGACAATTTTCTTTTTCTAGGCCGTCATTATTTGCAACCTTCTCTGTATTGCGGCCGCTGCGGATGGGTACCAGATCAATTTGAATGGTTAGTGTTTTGGTTGTCATTGTGACTTGGGTTGGATCTGTCACTGACCTCTCTGTCCAGGCAACATCATTGCTAACCAGGGCTTCACGAATCGCTTGGGTTTTCTAAACGACGAGGGCGAAATGACCCTCAATGCAAACCATACAGCATTATGGGGAGCAATGCAGTCCCTGGGTCAGTTGCTGGGTATGATCCTGCTAAATCCCATTTCCGACAAGATCGGCCGGAAAATGACGCTCTACGTCTTGTGGGTTATTCTGGCGGCTGTGAGTGCATTTCCTCCCTCACTGGCCTCAAACTGGTACTAGTTATGGTGGTTAACCTGCTTCTAAAATAGTCACTGATCATCGAAACACTCGTCCGTGACTGGAAAGATTGGGCAGGCGCAAAATTGCTCGCAGGCATGGGCATCGGAGCAATCCAGGCCACACTTCCCGTGTATGTGATGGAATGGGCTCCAGTTAATATTCGAGGAGCCTTGATAGTTGCATATGGGTTTTGGAACACAATTGGGAAATTCCTCGCCAACCTGGTCCTCATGATTGTTCACGACAGCAACCCCAACAATTATAAGACACCGATCTTAACGCAATGGGGGTTCCTGGGGATTATGCTTCCCATTTTTGTTCTGCTTCCTGAGACGCCGGGTACGTCGATAGCTTCCTTTGCTGCGAGAGTGGTTTATGCTGACTTTTTTTTTCCTTTTGTTTTCGATAGCATACCACGCGAACAACGGACAGGATGAAAAGGGACGAAACACTCTCGCACGCATCAACGGGAAAATAGAAGGATATGACGTCGATGTCGAATACACCATTATTAAAAATACCATTCTGGCAGAAAAACAAGCCCGCGAGGAGTTTAACGAAGGGGATACGGATTTCAAGAGTATAGTTCGCTCATACATCGAATGCTTCCATCGCAGGAATATACGCCGGACATTGGGAGCTTGTCTTCCGGGTTGTGCCCAACAGCTTGCAGGTCTCTCGTTTCTCAACACATATGCGAGTTTATTCTTCAAGCAGAGTGGATTTGACAATGCGTTCCTGATCACGACTGTACTTTGTAAGCTATCCAAAGACCATGAGAGAGAGGAGGTACCGAAGACCCCTGGATACTAATCGGTTTTTCATAGGTTCCATCCAACTGGCTACTTCAATTGCCCTGATGCTCTTGTCGGATAAATTCGGTCGACGTCTCATGGTCTTTGGAGCCACGGTTATCTGCACTCTTACTCTCCTTATCGTTGGCATTCTTGGCCTCATTACTCCGACACAGGCGCTCAAGAACTTCCTGGTTTTCCTTGCATGCGCCTGGTCCTTTGCAAACACAACCAGTAAGTTAAATGTATCTTTTGTTGACGGGTAAGAAGGTAGTGACTCTAATGCGTCTCCCTCTACGGTAGTTGGAAGCCTTGGATACGCCTTTGTTGGCGAGGTCGCTTCACAAAAGTTGCGAGCAAGAACCGCTGGTGTTGCGTCTGGTCTCTCCGTCATCTTTGGATTGACCTTTAATACCTCTCTTCCAATCATCCGTAAGTCTTGTCCCTGACTTTTGTTTCTTTTAGGTGCACCCTAGTCCACTTCATCCCCTAACTATGACGATCAGTGGATGTGAACGGCGCCAACTGGGGCTACAAAACGGCTTGGCTATTCTTCGGAACAGGAATCTGTGTTTGCTTCCTTCTGTATTTCTTCCTCCCGGAGTGTTCCCGTCGCAATGCTGCCGAGATTGATGAGATGTACGAGAAGGGGGTTCCTGCCTGGAGGATGGATAAATATGTAACGGAGATCCAGACCACCGCCCAAGTTCGTGAGTAGGCGGGATTTCATGCGGTCGGATATTTTCGGCAGTTGAAGGACTATCATATTGGGGAAGTTGCAGTGATGCTGAAAGACGGCTCTCTACAGCTATGGTGTGTTAGTTGGGATTAAAGGGACTTGGATCTATATTCACTACCCACCTGGGGTAGACACGCCCTCTTTTGTTGTGTATACCCTTCTCAATAATAGTTATCTTAAATAACGAGGTCTAATAATTCCCGTAGGTGGTTGCTATTTCACATCCCGCTTTTTCTATAATGATTCCTGGATAGGTAGTGGCGCCGTTCATCTCGGGGGATTTAGAGACTGGCTCAACACAGAATCTCCTGGTTTTCGAGTGTGTACGTAGTCAGGGTTATTTAAATATTATCTTTTATTACAAGTAGGAACCTGGTGCGCGGAGCTCAAGCCGAATCGTCGTCTCTCCTCCTAAATTCCCTGAATAGGAGCATCAGTCGCACGGGTTGCAACTTATTGGCCGTCCTCATTACTCCCACGACAGTGTCGATTTGAAGCAGATTCCCTACTATCGGATGTAATTACAGCTGAGCTCATCCGATGCCTTCGAATCCAGCTCTGATAAGTAGTCCAATAACCCTTCGAAAAGAGAGCTGGCCCGTGTCTTGACGATGCCATGATCTATTGTTTGGATGAGCTCAAGCAGAATCGCACCAACACGACGGATCTTCTCGACCTGTGAAATTCCAGAGTTATTATAAGTCCCTATCGCGGGGTCGTAGGGCCGGGAGTGGTTTAGCTTACCGCCGTCTCCCCTTGCATCTTGAAGCACACAAATGAGACGAGTCGAAGCTCCCGAATAAAGTCACTCGCAATTTCGATCTTCTTAATCGCCAACGACGGCGCATCCTGCCTAAGCCCCATTATTTCTACCACGTTGTGATCGATGCAATGCTGCAACGCGACGAGCTTCATACAGTGGAATGTTGTCATGATATTACTTCTTTGAACCATGAAGCAATTTCTCTGGTACAACGAAACGTCGGCTTCACTTATAGGGTCACTCCCGCCATCCAGAGACCAAAGACACTCGGGTAGCTGGTCCACCATACTGCTAAATACGAGGTACCGTCCACGCAAATCCGATAGATCGAGATCACGGGTGCTTGGTTCCATCCCATCACGCTGCCGTTGACGAGCGTACGATTTGATTCCGCTGATCAGGTGGGCTGCCCCCTTCCATACGAGGCATTTGAGCTGGAACCCGTGTAGAAGGCGCTGTTCCAGAGAGTTCTGGTTAATCTTTATGCTGGTATCGAGGAGAGGCTCGTAGTGCTCCCCCTGCTCGAGAAGCGTCAGCTCATCATGGAACAACACGGTGTGGAGAACCACGGGGCGAGTTTCGAGGGCTTCCGCGGATCGCTCGGCGCTATATAGATGCCAGAAGCCGGCACGGAGGCGCTGCGCTTCGAGGATTGGCTGGAGGGCCACTCGCTCTTCGGAATATAGTCTCAGCCTTTGTGCGATCAGAGTAGCCTCTCCGTGGCAGTGCCAGGACGCGCCAACCCTTCCTGTAGTGTTTTGTAAGGCTGCTGAGTGCCACATACGGATAGTTAGGGATGATGAATCTGGGTTTTCGAGATCGTAATCCTCGTATACCCTGAGCATTGCGCGAGAAGCTTTGAGGAACGGACCGGCGAGAAGGTTGGGAGTTGGAATTAGCGAGTCGGGTGCGACCGACGTCACAAAGGCGCAGAGGGCAGTTACAAGCGTGAAGTCCTTTAGGGGCCCAACGTCGTCAACCCCGGGGGTGGGAATGCCACCCCATGTCGTGAATGATGTAGGAGCGCGGAATGAGAAAAAACGGGTGCTGATTTGCAGTGTGTCTTCATCGACAATGGGCTGATTTGGAAACATGTACTGGAAATATATATCAATGCAAGTTTTTACTGTGTCCTCAACTGTACCCCTCGACAGGGTGGAGTCGATAACCTCTACTAAGCCCCTGAGGATCCAGTTTGGATCGTCAAGATGCCCACTTGGTCCCGAGTGCCCTGCAGAAACATTCGAGACGGGGGAGATGTAGCTTGGAGGATCCCTAATCAACTGAGAAGTGTCTTCATGTAGCTCTCTTTGGAGGGAAGCGGGAGCACGAGGCTCGAATGGAGAACCCTGTGGACTGCCAGACTCGTTGAGAGCCAGTTCTCCTGACAATTTCCGTGCCTTGCGGCCTCTTTTCCTGGGTATGGTCGTGTACCCGCAAGGGAGACGCGATATGCGGCAATTTGCACATGGATCTGTCTGGTCGCATTTCACCTTTCGCCGCTTGCAAGCGTCGCAAGCACTAGTAGACATGTTGGTGGTCGGCACCATGGGTCAAGACTGTGAAATTATCCGCGGAGAAAAACCAACACCCTGGGACAAAAAGCGGAGGTCGATTCAACATTACTCCGTAACCAGTTAGTTAGTTAATAGGCACTAGTTAGTCATCTCGGGGATATTCAATTGCCGCTTTTCTCCACGGAGTTTATTGGCCTAGTAAGGACCGAGAAAATACTTCCAAACACGCCGATCCTAAATGGAAGGGAATGTCTACTTGAATGGTTTGAGGAGCCCTCTGCCTCGTTTTGGTATTCCCATTGTTCTCGTGACTTCTCCTTTTTTTGGGTGCACCTGTCATTGACCCTGACTTTAACCGTGCGCATATCCCGCCCTGCAAGACACCATGTCGCTAGAATTCGATAGGAGCTGGATATGGCACCCGGAATTCACTGAATCCCAGGCCAATACAGCAGGGCTCTTCGTGCACTTTCGCAGGGAAATAAACATTGGTAGTGAATATCCGCCCGATTCATTGAAAATCCATATCACGGCCGATACGCGGTACAAACTTTACGTCAATCGCCAGTTTGTCGCTTATGGTCCTGTAAAAGGGGACCAAAATATCTGGTTCTACGACGAGCTGGACATTGGCCGATTCTTGATTTCAGGGCAGAATGTAATTGGTGTCCATGTGCTTCGTTTCTTCCATTCGACGACCTATGCCCCTTCTTTCGCTCGTCTACCCTCTGGAGGGCTCCGAATCTCGCCCGTAGGGGGCGATGCGTTTTGGAACGAACAACTTGGGACCAGTAGCTTGTGGGAGACTGCTATCGATTGGTCTACAACCTTGCGCATTGATGACCCCGAAGACCATTTTCTCCATGTCTATGAAAAGACGCTCCCAGGACGCGAGCCTCTGGAATGGGTTCCAGCCAAGGTATTGGAGTACAAAGTCTCTACAGGAAACTCAACCCCGTGGAATTTATCTCCCCGGTTGATACCCGCCTTTCAATCGCAGTCAAAGCGGATTTCCAACATACACAATGTATGGAGCAACTTGAGCCTTGATGCATGGATGCAAGCATTGTCCTTGACTGGGGATGTTGGTCGAAGTCATATGGGGTTATTACTACCCGCTGGAACGCGACATTTGCTTGAGCTCGAAGCAGCCCACCATATGAAGGCATTTATTCGCATCAGATTTCGGCGGCCTGCAACTGGGGGAAGCGTCTTGAAGGTGAAGTATGCGGAAAGCTATGAGGACCAGCCGTTAGAGACCCCATGGGTGAGAAGAAAAGGAGATCGCTGCGATTATTCGAAAGCGCTGTTTGGTCCGCAAGATATATACCACTTTCAGGGGCCGCTTACAGCCCAAGGCCCGGGGTATTCCGAAAATGACGATGTAGAAGAGGTGTTTATGCCCTTCCACTTTCGGACATTTCGCTTCATTGGCCTTGATATCACTGTTTCTCCCCTATCCGACCTAACATTGGAGAGCTTTGAGATCGAGACGACGAACTATCCTTTGGAACTTCATGCTAGTTTCAAAGCAGACTTTGAGTCCGAACAACTCTGGACGACGAGCATCCGCACTTTACAAAACTGTATGCACGATTGTTACGAAGACTGTCCCTTCTATGAACAACTTCAATATGCAATGGATACCCGAAGCTCAGCTCTCTTCACATATTGTGTATCTGGCGACGACAGGCTGGCACGACAGGCCATGCTGCAGATTCACAATTCGTTCGACGCACGTGTGGGCCTCACAGCAAGTAGGGCTCCAACGCATAGAGCCCAGTTCATTCCCGCCTTTTCTCTATACTGGATCTGTATGGTCTTTGACCATCTTACCTATTATAATGATCGGGCATTCGTATCACAGTTTTTGCCGGTGGTGGACGCCATCCTGTGGTATTTTCATTCCCGAATTGACCAACAGTACGGTCTAACAAAGTCTGAGCTTCGGCCCGGGATTTGGAATTATGTAGATTGGACCCCGCAGTGGAAGCCGCATGGAATCCCACCATGCATCGAACGGACCGGTATCTCTACCTTCACGAATCAGCTGTATGCTCACACCCTTTCAACCGCAACACAGCTGGCGAGTGCACTTAGCAGGTCATCTGTCGCGGTTGAGTACCATGACAGAGCAAAGAGGGTTGTCCAGGCCTTGCTAGATCATTGCTATGACGGCGAATTCTTCAGTGACACAATCGTTTCCGCATCCAATCCCACCATCGAATATAGCCAACATTGCCAAGTCTGGGGGGTTCTTAGCGGCGCAGTGACCGGCGAAAAGGCACAGCAGCTTTTACGGAAGAGCCTTTGGCGATCTAGTAACGGCAATTTCGTCCAGGAATCGGTCTCCATGTCGTTCTATACCCTGCGCGCTCTGAGTCTTGCGGGAGGTAGTCTCTACGATGAACAATTCCATCGGTTCTGGGACCCTTGGCGCCGGCAGCTGGAGCAGAACGTGACGACCTGGGTCGAAGATGCGGTTTCGCAGCGATCAGACTGCCATGCCTGGGGTAGTGTCCCAATTTATGAGTTTATGGTTGAGGTTGCTGGGGTTCGACCGGCACAGCCTGGCTGGGCGGCTATCGAGTTTCGCCCACGATTCGCGCTTTATAAGGAACTAAATGTAACAGTACCGTTAGGGATGGGGGATGGGAAAATCAAAGGTTTGGCTCATGTTTCGTGGTTGAAAACACCCTCAGGTATCGTCAAAGTGTCTTTTCGCCTCGAAGGAGAAGGTACGAGCTCCATTCCAGTGCATATTTTCCTCCCTGGGAAGGAGATGATCGTCAATACCTACACAGAGGGCGTGCAGCTTGTTATTAGGCAGTAAATATATGTTAAATCTGGTGATGATGGTGAGGTGATCTGCTGAATAAGTTGACTGGGCTTGGATATATATACGGGAGGGCCAGAGCGCCCTAAAAGGGGTTCATTAGTGGAGTTCCCAGTCCCCAACAGCTGCGCCTTGTTTCTTATTTTTCTTCAAATCAATTATTGGAGACTCTTAAACCCCAGAAGAAGGCTCGGTATAAAGAATGGGAATAAAATGCTGACAAGAATTAGTTCATGTTTACTCTGTATGTTGCACACTCCTAATTTAGTTTATTTTCTTTCCCGTCAGGGGCGGGCATCTACACATCATCTTACCTGGATAAAGGCCTCTTCCACACGCACAGACACACGCACATGGGCGGATAACCTCTCGATAAAGCAGAAGTTAGCGAAGCCCATTCCCAAAAATAAAACGCCCAAGGCCATGGAGAGGGGCTGTGAGGCTCTCCCACAGGCGCCAAGAGATGCGCACCTGCTAGCACGAGGAGGGTTAGAGCAGCGTTCGTGTGTGAGAGATTGGGAAATTAGGAAATGACATGGCATAGCGGGGTGCAAGACCAGGCCAGTCGGAAACAAGTGAGAGGCCAATCAGAAGGTGCTGGTCGGTCGATACGAGGTGGAATGGCTGTGCCCCGTTTTGGCGTCGTTCTCAGCCTCTCTCTCTCTCTGCATCATCCATCGCAGCTCCGTCTGTCGCGCTTGACCTTCTTCACCATGTCTGCTCTCGCTTTCCACCGGTCTGCGACCGTCTTTTTTTTACTCATTTATCATTAGCATTGGGATTTATTCTTTTTTTTTGGGATTTTTCTTTTCGTTCACGGCGACCATGGCTTTCAATAACGATTGGGTTCCCGACATCGTGGTCGCCGTTGATTTCGGCATGACCTGCACGGGTACGAGCTGAACCCATCCTCAATTGCGGTGTTGCGTTGGTAAAAGCAAGAGAAAATAAACGGAAGATAAAGCTTCCCAATGCATCGCAGCTCTTGAGATTTATTCACCCCCATTTTCTCTGCAATTTCTGCTGTTTGTTCTCGCTAATCTCTTCCGTCTCCGCACCCAGGTGTCGCCTACTCCTACGGACCGACTTGGCCGCCCCCAAAGTCTCTCCAACACTGGCCGGGGTTGATGGGCTCCGAAATCGCCACAAAAGTTCCCAGTCACCTTCTATACTACCGCGGGCAGGTGCGATGGGGTTTCCAATGCGAAGAGGACCTGGACGATACGAAAGACATTAAGCAATATTTCAAACTCAATCTCGACCCGCAGTTTCAGGATACGCGACCGAACGCCCCGAATCGGGAAGATGCGACGAAATACTTTCAGGACTATATCTACTGCATATACCAATACACCGTGTCATATTTTGCGAAAACGCTCCCCCGGTTCGAAAGCAGTCGCGTCGAGTATATTTTCAGTGTTCCCACGACATGGAAGGATCCACGGATGGTGGCGGAGCTGCGCAACTCGATTCGCTTCGATTCGCCGAACCACAAAGCGGTTATTGGGTTAACGGAAGCTGAGGCTGCTGCGGTGTATGTCAGTGGGCAGCATTACCAGGTACATCCTCGAAAATTCTCTGCTGGGTTCTCCCGTTTAATGGGGGATATTTTCTATGTTTTTCGGTGCTGACCGGTCGGGTTAGAAAAATGATGTTATTCTAGTGTGTGACGCAGGCGGAGGCACAACGGTTCGTCAATCCGTGATTCGTATGGGACGAATATTCGGGACTAACTCTGAAGACGTGTAATAGGACGTGAACGTACTCAAGCTTGCTTCCTCACCTGGAGAACCAATCCTCTACAACCCACTCGGATTCGTCGAAGGTAGACCCCCGTCTCTTACAATGCGGCTGACAAGAGTCCTAAATTGACATTTTGCAGGGAGACCGATTGGCTCTGTCTTTGTGGATCTAGGCGTTCACACCCTAATATGTTCCAAGCTCGAGCCCCTGCGCTATGCGATACCCGGTACGATTGAGGATATAGCCTGGCAGATGATGATGGGTCGGTTTGAGCGCTTTAAATGTTCGTTCGGGACCGAGGGAATGGACCTCCCAGCGTTGAAGTTGGATCTGCCGCCGTCCATTCAGGAATCACATTTCCCAGAACACGGTATCTATAACGGGCAGCTTTATATAGCTAGGTAAGATACTCTTTCTTGTCCCGTCTAGAGAAGTGTCTAATTTGGGGACTGTTCAAGCGGGGAGATTCAGCAAATATTCGACGCCAAAATCAACGACATGTTCGAGCTGCTCGACGAGCAGATTCGCCGCGTGCAAGTCAGCCACCCAACAGAGAAAATAGTTTGTCTTTCTATCAATGCTCCTCAGCGATTAATCGACTAACCAGCAAACCTCCAGTCTTTTCTCGTACTATCTGGCGGCTTTGGAAGCTGCCCATACGTCAAGAAACGGCTCTCGGAGCGCTACCAGACCGAGAACTATTTAACACCGTCAGGAATGCATGTTCTGACCGTCGATGAGCCGTATGTGGAACGCCGTCTCTCCCCCTAGCCTGTCCTTACATCTGTTTACTGAACCAATAACCCAACAGCCAACTAGCCGTGGTGCAGGGCCAAGTGCTCAACCGAACACAACAATTACAAAAAGGCGCCATGATTTTCCAACATCTTTACAGCCCTGTCAGCTATGGTGTCATTTGCGACTGGGTTTACGACGCAAAAAAACACTTGGGCGAGCCAACCCGCTATGATGAACGCAACAACAAAACCTACGCCATCAACCAGATCGAGTGGCTCGTCGCGCAGGGTGATCGTGTGCCACGATCCGGTGTCTCCAAAGAGTTCTACCGCAAAATATACCCCAAAGACACGACACGGCCATGGATGGCTCAGATTGTCATGTCAACATTACCACGGAACCAGCTTCCACGGAGCATGGCACAGCATGGCGCTAAGCTCATTTGCGAACTAGAAGTGGATATGGCGAACGTGGAGAAAAAACCGAAAAATCACCGCTGGTACAACCGACATCCGGTATATTTCATGGCGACCATCATCGTCAAGCTGGTCATCGAGCCAGCGGGGTTGCAGTTCGAGTTGTGGAACAAGGCCGGCCAGAAGATCCAGAGCCGTTTGACGAGTCACGGTCGCGATCCTATTACGATTCGTTGGGAAGCGATCTCTGAAAAGATGCAGGATGAGATGATGCCGCCACAGCAGCATATGGTATCTCCACAGGCGCAAGTACCTACACATACTGTACCGAGGAGGCGTATCTCGTCACCACCAACGAGTAGTGTTGTTTCTTCGACAAGGGCGTCGACTCTACATTCGGCTGTGCCATCGTCACCGCGGAATACAGTTTCTGAGATTCGTGGCTCTATCCGCGTGGAACTTCCTGGTGATGCGGCGATTGAGGGTCCTGCGTTCGAAGGGCCTGGCGGTAAATAGTTTGGGTATGCTTCATTGTGCATATATTTTAATTTCCAAGGGTACATATTGCTTCCTTCAATGGGGGGATGTTATGAATCATTAGTGAGTATCACGAGGCTCAGATTGTACATAGTAGTAGAGTGTTGTAATTGAAGCTTGGATTGATGATCAGGTTTACATCTGTCTAGATCCCATAGGTACATCCTCGTAGTGTACAGCATTATAGCACCACCTGATATCCCTCGTATCCTCAACGCCTTCAACATTGGCATCCACACGATTGGCTACCCTCCAAGCCATCAACCTTCCTCACCCAAACCTTCATATAATAAGACCCCCTCCATCGCCTATCCTCCTCCAAAACGCCGATACCCATTCTCCCATAATGCGTTTCCCATAATAAAGGCACCCATTCAATGTCAAACACCACCTCATCCACCCCAATATCACCTATCTGCATCTACCCACAATCCGGCATCTACGCCCCCCTCCAACGCATCCTCTTCTACATCCTCCTAACCTTCGGCGTCCTCAGCCGTCGCCAACCATGGCTCTCCGCCGGCGCCTTAACCAGCGCAATGACCTACGCCGGCAGCGCAGCCATCCACTCCATCCTCCTCCTAACCCGCGCCCGATCCCCCATCATCGACCTCGACACATATTCCGTTTTCGCAGTCACATCTGCCGGCATCCTTCTCGTCGCACCATTGCTTTCCTGGTCCACAACTTTGCGGAGTGTAGAGCGGGAGGTGAGACTGGTGATCCTGCTTTGGACGGGGTTAGTTGCGCTGGGCGCTGTGTTGGCCATGGTGGCCGTTTATCTTGAACAGGATTCTATCGCTGCGGGGTCTGGTATGGATGAGGGGTCTTTGGTTTGTGGGTGCGGGATAGGGCAAGGCTCGGTACTATTTCGATCGTGTGATGCTGTTCAAGTGTGGGAGGGAAGACCGGATCCAGCGAGGGATATCACGGGTGTTTTTCTTCCGACGGTTGCGGCTACGGTGCCCATGGCGGTTGTTACGTGGGTGGTTATTGTTTGGGGATTGAGGGGTGGGGAGTATGGGTATTTGCGTGCACCGGGCGTGCTGAGACGGATTGAATTGGGGCGTATTTGGGGTTTGGTTCCGTTTTGGGGGAAGAGAAGGGATGATGGGGATGGGGATGATGGGTTGTTCACCATGATGGCATCAGACGCTGAGCCTACCAGGAGCCTGAAAATGCCGTCTGGCTCTAGCGGGAAAGGTATAAGGAGGAGGAAGTGGGTGCGTGCGTTTCAGTACTACTCGATCCTTGGGTCGTTTTGTGTGTTCGTCTTGAATACTGTGTTGAATGAGGTCCGGTTTCGGGAATTGCCCACAACAGAGCGGGCGTATGAGGTTGGGCAGTGGAGTGCGTGGGTGGATGTGGCACTGGTCTTTGTAGCGCAGGTTCTTATTCGGGCTGTGAAGGGTCACACTGCACGTAGAAGAAGGGACGAGGAGGATTTACAGATGGGGAGGAGAGAGAGAGTTGAGATGACGCGTGTGGATTGGATCACTAGCCCTAAGCGGAGGAACAGTTTCTGACTTTCACCTCTAAGAAAGAAAACAAATAGAGAGACAAATAAAATGAACCTTGAAGATGAACATTTCTGCCTTTACGGCCTAGCACCGAACAACTGATTCCGCCATGAAGATGAGTAATAGTTTACTGGCCTGTGGTTTGGCGAGTATGCCCCGGGGAAAGAAACCGTGCATGGCGAATTATCGCCCGGAGGGCCGAATAAATCCTGACTCGGTCCTGTGCACGGTTCCAACGCAGGGCTGGGGCCTCATAGACCTACACATAGGTTAATATTAGATTGAATCAGTTATTTATAATATCAACACAAAACTTACCCTTGAATCTTCATCGATTTTAAGAAACCGGAACTCCCACGCGTCAGTTGCAATGCCATATATCATTGTATTGGGCTTATTCAGATCCTGGCGGTGCCTGTGGACACACGCTACAAGCTATTAGTATACTCTCAATAAATAATTGTAACTCTTGCTTTAGTATCTTACCCATATACGCAATGCACTGCTTGACCCCCTTCTGGGCATCGCCGGGTTGCTTGGCCTCCACTATGAGGAGGTTGGTTGCCATTTGGGAGCCATCACTTTCGTACCAGAGAGAGTAGTCAGCTCTCCCGCTCAGTCTGGTAACAGCTCCTCCCAAAATAACCGTCCAGTTTAGAGTTGTCTCCAAGTCCATCCAGAGGTGTTTCCCGGCCTGGCCCCCCGCACTCAGTGCCCCTCCGTCCACATCCATGGGGTCTTCCGGGAGGTCCTCATCTGACTCGTCGTCGGATAGCTCGTCGTCGGATAGGTCGTCGCCCCTCTGCTCGGCCACCTGGGCGTCCATCAAAATCAGATTGATCGTCAAGCGCGCCAGTGATTCTTTGGCCTTCCGCTGCCTGAAGACCATATGGCGGCAGTCTTTCAGTGTTTCCTCTTCATCCATTGTCAGAACTCTAGATGAAATAGACGGCTACTAGGATACGTTTTCCTTACTGAGCTTGAGAGGAACATCTATGATGTAAAAGCTGTTTATGGTCTCAACATTAAACGTGTTATCGGCTGGGTCTACCAAGTTAAAGCCCGAAAAGATTTCGGAGCGCGAGAGTTTGGCGATTTCAACGGACTTCATTTTCAGGACTCCGTTTTTCAAGGCCTTAAACTGCTTCTCAAATTCGGCCCTTAGTTTCTTCCTGGGAGCTACTGGTGTGATCTTAGCGAATATGTCTTTGGAAATCCACTGGTGGAAGTTGCTGAACAACTTCTCTTGCGCCTTCAAGGTAATTCTCTTGTCCACGGCACCCATGGTGTCCTATTCAAAGTAATTGGTTATGAGGGGGGCTCCCAATGATGATCATTGCTGGAGGTATTACTTAAAAGAAAGCGGCTGGGTTTGGATTGTAAAGAATTGCTTAGCTCTAGGGACGGACGAAGGAAGGAGTGTGTTGCTTCTTAGTAGCATTCGAAGTAACGAAAAAAAAAAAAGAGAAATCCAGAGGGTTAAATCCAATAACACATCAAACAAGTGAGCCATCACAAATCTGGCATATTAGGGCTCGTGTAAGCCCCAAAACCACCTCAAAAGCCTCACACAACAACAAATTTCTCAGGAGTCAAGTCAGAATCTACCCCATCGAAGTCTTCATAATCGCCTGGATTATCCTCAGAGCTACTCGAGTCGCCGTCATCTGAATCTGACTCTGGGTTGCCATAGTTTGAAATGGTCCCGAGTAGACGCCTTTCATATCTTGCAATCCTTCGGTTCCTTGCCTCGGATTTCGCATCTGTTCCCTCATCCGGCTTAAAATCTGTTCCCGAAGGATTATATCCCCACCTGCGCTTCAGAAGTATTCTCTCTTCTATGAATGCGGGCGCCTGGGGTGAGTACCAAGCAGCCAAGTCACCTTCTGGACCCGTGGGTGGTGGGGGGGCTCTTAGTTGTATCGTATGGATGATATCGCGTAAATACGACCAAACAGCTGGAAGGCCCTCGTCGGTCATGAGAAAAATTGGGGATGATTGCACCTAAGGTTATGGCGCTTGTTACACATATAAGAGTAAGACTGTCGAGGTTGTAAACCACATACCTTTGTGCCATCCTTGAGTTTGTGAAATTGAATGAGATCCCCGCTCGTCACAATCCCAAAGAGATCAAAATTCTGCTCACTATCCTGCCTTTGGCGTTTTAAATGCACCACTTCTTTGATAGACATTTAGCGATACATTTTGCTAAGGTGGTGGGTGAAAAAAGCTTTTCCTTACTCATTTGGACTATACAGTCTCTTAACGCATATTTCACCAACTCTGGATCGGTGACGTGTATTGTGAGGCCGATACTCCACTTTTTATAATCGAAAAACACTGCAGAGTGAATCTCTGACTGTAGGTACTTTTTACAGCCCCTGTGCTGGAAGCCAGCAGTAACGATGGCATCAGCACAACGCAACGGACGCGGGAGTTTTGACCTGCCCGATTTTGGTAATGGCACGTCCCCCATATCTCGCCGTTCAGCCGCTAGGCATGACATGAGAATGGTATTAAGCTTCCAAAACTGGTAGTTAGGATTATCATCCTCCTCGGAATTTTCCGGAAAAGAATAAAGCGATCTCTTAGATTCGCGGAGCAAGTCATGGTCTTGAATCAGGGGAACTAAATTCGAATTTCTCAGCAAATCCCTCATTCTCTAACATCTTTGGCAAATGTCGACAACAGAATCAGTAACAGAATCCGGAATGGGGGGACCTACTGATGTGGGCGGGACAGTCATATTTCCGAGATGGGACGAATAACTCAGAGCTCCTCTCTAAGTCGAAAATGTCGAGGAACTCTTGCCAAAGTATGTCAAAAACCCGGGTTCCCTTCGCAGGGCCGGGTACAAGATGCACTCCGATGTTGTTCCGACTCATCTCCGCTGTTCCAGCGGATTCTGGTGTAGAATTTAGTGTTGGATTTAACAGTGGTGGATGTAGGTGTGTTGCCAGTGTAGAAGCGTATAAATGGGATTATCCATGTAGGATTCGAGTGTTATCACTATTGTTCTTATGTGACATAAGAACATAAGAATGCCGGACTCTGGACAAACCATAATAATAATGAATCGTGAGTCATCCACCGGTGTCGGTTGACATAAAAACAGCATCACTCTTTTCTTTTGGTCACGTCAGAGCCGCGACAGATTTACCTCTGATAGGAGACTTAGAAAGCAAACGAAATAAGTTTATTACAATGAATGATCCCTGCACCATTTTCTACTGTCATCAAGCAGCTAGGCGTGAATATCAGCCACTCCTCCATCTGGACCGCAGACTGCCGATCCATGTGGATGAGCGCAAGGCCCACCTCTCCCGCTATCTTCTCCCGGCACTTGGCTCAGGCAGTGTTGCCCGGACCAATTGGAGGCCGAGTTGAAAAGTCACCAGTGGCAACTACTAAGTATCCCTCTTCACTTCCGGAGGATTCACTGCTATCACTCACTTCAAATCAATCGAATTCTCCGAGTGATATATTTCTTAAAACCTACGTCACGTGGCCTCGCTTGGCGCCCACACAGGAAACATCGTCATCCATCATCCCACCTTCCCTCTACTCCTGTCGCAAGAGGCAGCGGGTCGATATGGGAAAGACCCCAAACCCATATACGGAATCGCCACGGACTTCTATAAGTGGTGGCTTTTTTGTGTAATGGGTGAAGATGGAACAATGAGTATCTCTACTCTATCACCGCTTTACAGTATGGTGTCTAATAGCCATATAGTACGAGAACAAGACGTGCAATATCGGGAAGGAGGTTTTTCTTGGACTGCAAATTTGCACGGAGCCGTCATCAAACTCAGCGGGAAAGCCGACTACTCTCTGTGGTATGAGAGTAATGCCAACTCCATGGCCACCAATCTTCTAATAATGGAGACCAAAAAGACCGATGATGCCCACAAGGGAATTCATCGCCTGAGTTGGAATGCTGCCCTGAATGGAACAGTTGTCAAGTTAAGCGGCAAAGCAGACTATTCGCTTTGGTACGAAACCGAGGCGACACGAATGGCCACTAATCTGGTAATCGTGGAGGCGAAGAGACACGGTGAGGCTCGTAAGGGCAGATAACAATGATTGCCTATATGGGCACCATATGGAGGTAGGCGACCAGCAATCAGCTAGTGAGAGATCGGCAGATGTGGGCAAGGACCTATTTCTGGACAAAGAAACCAGCCTAAGCTGGCCTGCATGGAACTGTGGTTAGATTAAGTCGAAAGGCAGATAACTCTCTGTGGTACGAGAGCAACAACAACCAGATGGCGACCAACCTTCTGATCGTCGAGACGAAGAAGGTCCGGGATGCGCACAAGGGGATCAACCTCGCCTATATGGGTCAGATACCAAAGCAAGAGCTTTACCTCTATACCTGGGGTATGCTAATAGCTTGTTCCGTTGGGGGTCACTCAGGGCAATCTCGCCCAGTGGGGCGCCCTGGGCCAGACCACGCAAAACTGAAGCGAGTGTTCCAGGTGTTAAATGAAGGTGTGCAGGATGACGGCCTGAATCATGGACTACGGAAGTATGATACTTTGAAAAATAGCTTCCAGATCCAATCTTGTATAAATAGTCTTGCTATTGATATGCAATATGAATGTAACTGCTCTGGTGGAGAAGATGTACACGAGAAGAGAAATTTAACAGGTTAACTAGGCAATCGCAATCTATCAATTCATTCAATGCTATAAATGGCATTAGCTGTTAGGTCCTAAATGGTTACAAACTTCGGGGTATCATTGAAACTTACCGTCACATCCTCCCAGGACTCCCAGCCTCGCCCTTTGACCTCCTTGAGGTCTTCGGTGGTGAACTGTCGGCCGTTGGTAAAGTACCCTGCATGAATCTTCGCGTCGATTTCCACCCGGGAATCCTCGGGGATCATATCTACACAGTCCACATCAGCACTAGATTGGAATAAATGTAGACAACGAGAATAGGCTTACCATCTGGAATTGGGACACGTTCATGAATCGGAATTCCCTGTTCGACAATGGCGTCATGCTTCATATTTGACATGGAGAGCATACGGTCCACCTTTGTGATTCCGAGCCAATGCAAAATATCGGGCATGAGAGCCTGGAAGCGCATCTAGAGGAAAGTTCAGTCAGCTTGTGTCCATATATCCTCGATTTAATGACGGGAAATCTTACATCCTTGGTGCCTGCAATATTCTCCGTCCGCTGGAAGTACTTATCCGCAGTATCCCCACCTCGCTTGCGGGAATTGTAAACAAGATACTTAACCACCTCTCCCAGCGCTCTCCCCTCCTTGCGGAAATAAATAACCACCCCCGAGCCACCCATCTGCGCCTCCTTGATCGCCTCCTCAATCCCAAAGGCCAGATACGGCCTACACGTACAGATATCCGACTGGAACACATCGGATCCATTACACTCATCATGAATCCTTAGCGCCAACCGCACGTTCGGATCCGACACCCTCTCCGGCGGACCAAAGATATACACCGTCAGGCCCCCAATCGGCGGTAAAAAGACCTTCATATCCGGCCTCGTGATAAGCTCCGGATAATTGCCACCCGTATGCTCAAACAACGCCCGTCTAAGCACCTTCTCCTCCACATTAAATCTCTCCGCAACACCAGGAAGATACCACACCGGCTCCACAGCGACCTTGGTAACACGCACATCACCCGCCTGATTCAAGACAATATTCTCATCGATCGGCAGTCTACCAATCTTAATCGCCTCCGTGATTTCGGACACCCGCATCGTCGCCCTCGTCACAGCGATCGTAGGCCGCACATCAATCCCCTCCTCCAAATACCGACCGTAATATTTCACGATATCGTGCCCGAACGGGTCCATGGCGACAATCTTGCTCTTGTCACCCCATGCTGCCTGGGGAGGAAAGTTGAATGTGGGCTGCGTGTTCAGGAAATTGGGCTTGAAGTCTGCGTCTAGTTGGCCCGAGGCGATGGCGAGCGCGGTGTAGATGGAGTAGCTGCCGCCGTGGGCGCCGATGGCGTTGCGTTTGCTGAGGGTCTTTTTGTTGCGGGCGACGAGGACGGGGCCGCGTTCGGAGGCCGTGGGGGCGCCCCAGTTTAGGGGGATGGGGTTGGCGACGCTTTGGTTGGGGTAGGTTGTGAGCTGGGCAGGTGTTAGCTTGGGAATTAATAGGGAGAAGGAGTGGGGGTGACTCACGACGATGCGGTTGCTGTAATGCTCAGAGGCGGCATTTGATGTTTCTGTTTTGGACATGGTGGAAGACTTTCTCAATCTGTCGTTTGCATAGGCGGGTGAGGGAAACTCGACTTGTTACGCAAAACAACAAATGACGAGATGGTGAAACGATAAAATGATGAATGTTGGAAGACCAAAGAGGAGAGCAGACTGCTCATTATATATGCCGAATGACGACTATCCTCCCATTCCTCCACATGTAAGATGTAAGGAGGGACGACCTCCTGATCATGATTACGATAACTGATAAGCTGAACCAGACTCATCGCCAAAGATGACGATAACCCCTTCCAGACTTGCAGCTCCCTTGGTAGGATCGGTTCCACGGCCTAATCCCTTAGCTTACCTTCCCCCAACCGGCTTTAAAGTAATCCCCGCCAGGATCATGATAGTCATGTTGGAGGGGCTCTTATCTGCTTGGCTATCTTGTCTAATCTTATCTCATCTAATCGCGTCCGCATTCAGCGCTTATGAGGGGAATGAGGGGACTCTGATAAGCGGGGAAATCCTGTTGCCCATATTATTCCACTAGGTGTCTTTGTCATGTCATATTTTTATGCATTTATGAGGTTTGCAGTTGAGTTTCAATTTCCCTTCCAACTCCGTGGCGATTGCCGCGAGGGTTTCCGTGTATAACCGAACAACCAGTTGCGCCAAGAAATGGTATGCAGGAATGGCTCCATTTATTACTAGTACTCGAGATGCTGTATATATTTCACACAAAAAAAAGACCCGAAATAGAAGTTAAAAACAACGATAAATATGCTACCAGTCTAGAACAACGTCCCATCCCCCGAATTCAAAATCGGACTCGACTTCGTCTCCGGCCGTCTCTCCGCCGCCAACTCCCTCCCAGCCTTCCACGACCCCGCCTCCAAAACCTGCGGCAGAGTAAGTTTCACGGACCCAAACCGCCCACCGGCCAGAATCCGGCTGTGTAACTCATCCAGCAGCGCCACCGTCATCGCCCGCCATTCCACAATTTCGTCATCCCCAGCCCCGAAGCAAGGGAGGTTACTACCCGAGGTCTGGAGACCTTTCTCCAACACCTCAGGCTTCAAGGTTAGGACCCCCATATCCACGAACAGACCACCGTTTCTGTATTCTGGGAGTCCGGTTCCAAGGTGTGCGTTTGCCCAGGTTCGGGAGAGTAGCCGCTCAAAGGGCACTTTTAGGGAGTATGCAAGCCACTGAGTGAGTTTGTGGAAGGGTTGGATTGTTGCTGTTTCGGGGTTTGCTGGGGTGGGTTGGCCCTTGGATAGGACGCTTAGGGGCCAGGCATCGCCTACGGGGAGTCCAGCGACTTTGGTTCGATCGGAGGGCCAGATGGGGATAAGGGTGCGCTGGAGGACTTTCCAGAGGAGGGCGTAGTCGAGCTGGGGGCTATCGTTTGCGTTGTTTATTAAGTAGTCTGCAAATTCCATCCCCAGTTAGCAATGTTGTCTTTCGTAGGAATGAGGGATGGGAGTGGCAGTCTCACCAACAAGCAGTCCAGGGCGACCGCTAGACCCAAAGATATCCGGGTTATCAAGCATAGACTGGCCCAGCTTCCGGATAATAGCAACTCGAGCCTCAGCTCCTACAAGCGGATTGCTCTCATCATTGATCTGAAACCCACGATAGAGCGTCTCCATACTCAGATTCCGCAACGCATCGCCTTTTCAACCCATTAGCCATCCATCAAGAGTAAATACCCCAGGGTAAACAAACCATGAACAATATCCCTCCTCTCCGAGGTCTTGTCAGCAAAGTCCCCATTCAAGAACATATGCAACGACGCGACCGCAATCCCTTCACTCCGATTATACACCATCCCCGTTTCAGACTCAGTGTAGGTCCATCGGTCTCCGGCCCCCGCGTCCAGCAGAACCGAGACGAAGAAGAGATCGACCAGGCTCCTCACTTTCTCGACATTATCGTAGCCCAGCGAGTCCCATAGTTCAGTGAGCTTTGTCACGCGGGGGACGTCGCCGACTTCGAAATGCTGCCAGCGACCATGCGGTGGGATGAGATGGTACCTGTCCGGACCGAAGTCGCGCTTTGAAATACTATCATCAGTGGGGAGTTAAGAGGGATAAGCGAGGAGTAGGTTATTTACCTCGATGATGTTGGTCACGTAGTCGACGGCGGCGTCGAGGCGATCCGGGTGGTAATCGAAATGATTGAGTTGGCCTTGCTGGGCGAGCTTGAAGACTATCTGCGATCTTTCGCGCACGGCTTGCAGGCTGAGTAGCTCTTCGATATTAGAAGCCATCTTTGTTGGAACTATGGGTGAAATGCAGCTAAAGATTGGACTCTGAGGGAGCTCTCGGTGTGAGTATTTCAAGGGTATGCAGAAGAAGGGGGAAGGGTGAGATGAGGAGTAAGGAGGGGTAAAGAAGGTGAGGTGGGGAGTAAGCAGGAAATGAGGAGAAAGCGAAGTTATTGGAAGCTGAAGGTTCGAGCTGCTGCAGTATCACCTCGCGTATGTATGAGTGTCCAAGATGATTGTCCAATGCGATGGTCGATTACATCACTTGGCGCTTATCAGGCAGGAACAAACCGAGGCTCTTATCGCTTTGGGGAAAGAAGCAAATCTTATCTGATAACAGCCCATCGATGCCAATCAATCTTCGTAAAGAGGGAGATATTGTTGGCGAATTGGCAAATAGTAAAGCTTGCTTCCAGGTTGCAATATTTATACCGGGAGCTGGCCACAGCTTAGGTGTTGAAAGCTATTGAGATTTCTTTTCCCGTGTCTTCCATTACTCTGAATCCTCTCTCCATTTTGATCCGCCTCACCTCGGATATTAACACCATTTATCACATCGTAACCACAATGACGTCCTCATTACCATCAAACGTCCAAGAATTGCAAGATGCACCCTTCACAACCCTGCTCGACAAGCTACGAGATCGCTCCCTCAAACCCTCCGAAGTGCGCGCCTTAGTCCACGAGCTCTCTTCCATAGTCGCAAAGAAAGTTAAGCTCGACGCTCCTGAAGATGAGACAATAGCTATTATCGTTGTCCTCCGCTCCGGGCTCGCCATGTTCGACGGATTCGCCAATAGCATCCCTTCCGCCACTTCTACCGCCGTATATCACATGGGAATCTTCCGCGACGAGGCATCGCTAGAACCAGTCGAGTATTATAATAAACTCCCGACAAAACCCGCGTTTATCCGTCGTGCTTTTGTTCTTGATCCCCTGATTGCAACTGGTGGAACTGCGGGGGCTGTTGTTAGTATTCTGAAGTGAGTTTCGCCGCGATTCGTGTCCGTTCCAGTGCTGGAAGTATTTGTTTTGTTTAATGCTGACGATTATGCTCGATAGGGATTGGGGCATTGAACAAGTTACCTTCCTCTCTATATTGTCGACACCGGTGGGGCTTAAGCGTGCCGCAGAGGTGTGGCCTGAAGCTACGGAGTTTGTTGTCGGATATGTTGATCCCGAGCTAGATGATAAGGGGTATGTTAAGCCAGGAGTTGGAGATATTGGAGATAGACTTTTTGGGACTTCTTTTAAATAATTTAATTTAATTTGTAAGTCCATTCAATACAAGAGATTATTAGGATTTTTTATACTTCCGTTGATGCACGTAAAAAAGTTCGCATATCGCAGGCTTAGGATTTCTTGGGCGCTTGAATCTATCCTTTTCATACCTTGAAACCTATTAAAATATTAAGATTGACACATGATCAATTGCGTTTTTGTAGTCTAATGGTATAATCTAGACCTTCAATAAAACCTTTACGGCGGAGTCTAGTTGGCTGTGGGGAACAATAAAATTTCAATTTTCGCTTTGGTGTGATAATCTTGACGCAGCATTATACACAATTCTCTCGACGAAGTGGTCACAATTTTTCATACAATTTACATTCAAAGACGCTAAAATATATAAATTATTTAAATAAAGAAGATATCCTAACACAGCATTAGCACAGTTTCTCCCATCCAGAAAGAAATACTCACGATTCCCCATTATGCGTCCTCCGAATAGCCTCCGCAATAATATGACTAACATCTAACACCTCAATCTTCGGGCACGCCCTCGCAGCATCCGACAACGGAAGCGTATTTGTAACCACAAGAGCCATCAAATGACTCTCCTGAACGACATCCAGTGCAGGACCGCTCAGAAACCCATGTGTCACAATCGCAACGGATCCCTCTCCGCCATTCTCCTTCAGGACCTCCGCAGCCAGAGCAAGTGTACCACACGTATCGGCAATATCATCTACGAGCACGGCTATTTTTCCGGTGACGTTCCCGACTAAGATCATCCGGCTGACTTGGTTTGCGACCTTGCGTTCTTTGTGGATTAGGGCGAGGTCCATGCCGAGTTTGTCGGCGAGTGCGGCGGCTCTGGTTGAATATGAGTAACAATGTATCTCGCCTGTGACTCGGTTTCTTGGGTTTTTATCACCTTTTAGCTCCACCTGCGTCTGGTGAGACGATCACGCAGTCGCTTGATGTCCATTTTGTCCTGATGTATTCGAGCATTGCGGCTTCGGCGTAGAGCTGTAAACTGATTAACCACAGTACGTACGCGATTTAGGTAGCTGGTAGCACTTACACTATAAACAAACCCCTATCAGAATCTCCTCATATAGTCAACAAATGTCTTTAGATTGAACTTACTTATCAACCGGAATATTAAAAAACCCCTGAATCTGCGATGCATGCAAATCCATCGTCTAGAACCAGTAAGCGAATCAATAAATCAAGACGTGTAAGCCGCGACCCTACCATAACATGATTACACCCAGCCGTTTCAAGCATATTAGCCACCAGCTTTGCTGTAATCGGTGCCCGACCCCTATCCTTCTTATCTTGTCGAGCATACGGGAAACAGGGCAGGACGGCTGTGATGCGTTTTGCAGACGCGATCTTGCATGCGTGGATAGTGATCAAGAGCTCGACTAGCATGTCGTTCACGGGCTCTGAGGCAGTTTGGATTATGAAGACGTCTCGATCGCGGACGGAGTTGCGTACGACGACCGTTGTTTCTCCGTTTGAGAAGCGGGAGCTGCTGACGCCGTCTTTGGTGACGGGTTGGTCGAGCCTAGAGGGTGTGAGAGGGTGGGATAAGATATGGGTTGGGTTGGGTGGTTGTACCATTTGCCTACTCGCTGTGCGAAGGCGAAGTGGCTTGTTCCTGGGGTATGACTGGTTAACAGGATAGTGTTGGGTGAGCTAAGGGGTTACTCACCAGAGAGGATTTGCATCATTGTATGGGGGTATGCTCTATTAGGTTGTGGATTCTGATACAATCTACTAGGGCGAGATTATATGGAATGGAAGAAAATGGTTAATATTACTTGGGGGGAGACCGGGGAATCGCATGTGAATATGCCCCGCATACTGCTTTCTATTGACCTTCCTTGTTTTATTTTGATAAACAACTGATTAAGACCCGACAGAGTTTGATTGACAATCTTATCTTCCCCTCCTCAATAAGCTTTCTTCAACGTCTGAGGAAGAACAGTGACGGAATGACCCTACGTCACTACAAAGGGGTCTTCCCAAGTGATTTTATGGGAGTAGTCACCAAATATACTCACCACAAATATGTCTCTATCGAAAAAGGAACCTCTTCTAGAAATTAGATGCAGGACAGATAATGTCTCTATAGCTTATTCAACCAAAGATATCAAAAGTTCGGGAAATCTCTCAAAAGAAACAGCATTCAAATAATAGGATGGATGTAGAAAATCAAATGGAGTCCACATGTTATACTATGCCCTTGCAGATTCAAGTGTGTAAGTAATCGATAACCACTTATCCCTCCCCAGATAAGAATAAAAGTAGCAATCAGTATCAAAATATTTTATTGCACCTCGGTCTTCAACATTTCTGACTGGAGAGGCTGGGGAATAGGGAATACATCACTGTACCTTGCCTGGGATACCTTATCTGATACATCTGATAGAGGAAGGATCTAATCTTATCAACGTACCCCAGGATTTATCAAAATTTGGAGAAGACTTTGGAGAACAAGGAAAGCTTCTCGATCCACAGTAGCTACGAGCAATAGATGCGTGAAGATCCTCGATAATGCGTCTAGTGATAAACGAGATTAGATCTATATAACGGTGGCCTAGATCCACCAGAGGGTCCGCTTATGTTCAATTGTGGCCCTCGAAACCAAAGGTTTTGTCCACTCCGCTGTACCTAATTTCGCATCTCGGAGTCATAGTGAAGTTATCTTCTCAAAATGGTCGCAAATCCTTCTATCAGCAATGACTTGGTCATTCCGGTATGTCTAAAGGGCTTCCCAAATATCATTTCCATCGTTACTGACCGTGGTCTAGGTAATCGATTTCGGACCGTACCTCTCAGGGACATCAGAGGGAAAGCAAGCAGTCGGCGATGAGATTATTCATGCACTCAGGTCGAGCGGATTCCTCTACATCAAGGACCACGGTATCTCGCAGGAAGAGATTGACCTTGCATACAAGAACTCAGCGGCATTTTTCAATCGTCCACAGGCAGAGAAAGACGCTGTCGAATGGACAACAGCAGAGTCAAATCGTGGCTACGTCTCCATTGGCCGGGAGAAAGTAACGCTGGACGACGTGGCCAGCGAGGATCTGCGGAATACTAACCCAGATAGAAAGGAAAGCATGGGTATTGGACGAGACGACGAGGAAGGATACCCCAACCCGTGGCCGAAACAGGACGAAGAAGGAAAGGAATTTAAGTCAGTAACGACGTCATTCTTCACTGCTTGTCGGAACCTCCATCAAAATATGATGAGCGCGATCGCGCTCGGTTTGCAACTCCCGGAGACCTTTTTCGACAGTTACGTGGACAAGGGCGACAACTTGCTCCGATTGCTTCATTACCCTCCAATCCACCAGTCTATATTCCGGAATGACACCAATCAAGTCCGGGCGGGCGAGCACACCGATTACGGATCGCTCACTTTGCTTTTCCAGGACTCCCGGGGTGGTCTGGAGGTGCGTAATAAGAAGGGTGATTTTCTCCCAGTGACCCCGATTCCAGGCACCATTGTGATTAATGCTGGGGATCTGCTGGCTCGCTGGGCCAACGGCACTATTAAGAGTACCCGCCATCGGGTTGTCGAGCCGCGAGGGTTCCAAAGTACTTCAGCTAGCGAGTCGGGGGTTTACCCGTCGCGATATAGCATGGCGTACTTTGGTAACCCAAACGCGGACTCGATTATTGACGTTTTGCCTGGGACATTTGAGACCGATGCGGATAAGCTCTACCCTTCGATCCGGGCCGGAGACTATCTTATCCAGAGGCTAAAGGGGACGTTTTGATCTGTTGGTTGAGAAGGATCAGTAGCTCGGGTCGTTTTCCATACCTGTCAAGTTGGAATCAAACTGTTTGTCGTGAAAATGAGGATATTCAGGAACAAGTTTTACCCCACAATTTCATCCGGTTCTAGACCAATCATCATAAGCGTAAAAGGAGGTCTTGGTAAATCAAACACCAACCAATAGGAGTTCGCACAACCGGTGCCTTATCAGCGCCTCCTTACGTGGTGAGATTAGCTATCAGAATCGGCTCCGGAAAGCGGCTAAGGCTGGTGCGACTGATAAGAGCTCCAGGCCACCCCGCAAACAAACCACGCGGCGTCGCAATTTCACCGCGATGGTTATCGTCTTCATTTCTCGTCCCTTATCAAGTTATCAATGAAGATATCTGCACTGAAATGCCAAAGGTCACTGGCCCTTCTCGTCGGGTGAGGTTTAAGCCTTTCCCGACATCTTCACCAAACTCCGGAAGTGACGACACCGTAGCATCCAATGGAGGATCTCACAGATTAGATGTAGGCATGAAATTCACGGCCTCCAATCCAGTGAAACGGTACTAAGAGTTAAACTAGGACCGCCCGAATGGACGTACCAGCATGTCGACCAGTCCACGAGATACGCCCCAAAGCAAGACCGTAGACTCGGACAGTGATGAAAGCGCACCAGAAGAGGACTCACCCCCGACCGTTACACATCTTTTTATCAATAATGAACGGGTCATGTCAAAATCACAGACCTGGACGACCGTCTTGGATCCAGTAAGTAAAAAGTACACCCAGGAGACCAAATGGCCCTAGAGCTAAACGCACACTAGGTTTCACAACGGCTTTTGTGCAGGGTCCCTAGAAGCACATTGCAGGAAGTTCAAAGTGCTGTCCATGCCGCACAAGCAGCCCAAGCGGACTGGTCCGCACTAGGGTTCCAGACACGTCGAGAGTATTTACTGAAACTCGTTGACGTGCTCAGGGAAATGTCCGGCACAATTGTGAGACTGCTCAAGGGGACTGGTGCTATGTTCACGACTGACTTTGTTGGTGATAGGTCACATGTTTGTCTCGAGAGGTTGGAAAAACCCTAGCAGATGCGGATGCAGAAGTCTTTCGCGGATTGGACTGCATCCATGCTGCGTGTTCCATCGGCCATGAGATGGCTGGCATGTACCTAGGTGGTGATGCTACACTCTTGCAAACCATATATGAGCCGGTGGTGAGTGATTCCATGGCAAATCCAGAAGCATAACGCTAACCAAGCTACCCGAAAACAGGGAGTGTGTGTTACCATCACTCCATTCAGTTTCCCATTCATGATACCCTTATGGTCTATCCCATACGCTCTCATAACGGGAAACACGGTGGTGCTAAAGCCATCTGAGAAAACCCCAACCGCAACATATCTCTTGGCAGAGGCATTTACTAAGGCAAATTTTCCCCCAGGGGTCCTCAACATAATTCATGGGGGCTCGATGGTCTCTCATACGCTGGTATCACAGCCAGCTGTCCAAGCTGTGAACTTCGTTGGTTCGGAAACGGCCGCTCGAGAAATCCATGACCTTGCGAGAAGCCTAGGAAAGCGAATACAGGCAGAGTGCGGGGGTAAAAACCACGGAGTAGTCCTCGAGGATGCAAACATGATGCCCACGCTTTTTGCTATCGCTGGGAGTGCATTCGGAGCGGCCGGTCAGAGGTGCATGGCTCTTACCGTTGCAGTCTTTGTCGGTAACACGCGTGAATGGATACCAAAGTTGGTTGAGCTTGCCCAGTCCATGGTAGTGGGATGCGGTGGAGACCAAGACTCTAAGATAGGACCTTTGGTTGATGCAGCTGCGAAGAGGAAGGTCACTGGCATGATTGACCGGGCAATAGAGGAGAGGGCTACCATGCTCCTGGACGGTCGGGATATTCAGGTCCCGGATTATCCTGACGGAAACTTCATGGGCCCGACAATTCTGAGCGACGTGGAGACTTACATGGAGTGCTATCAGACCGAAATATTTGGGCCGGTGCTCATATGCATGGAAGTCGACACCTTGGACGAGGCAATTGAGCTGATTAATCAAAATAAGTGTAGGTGACCTGATCTGTGACGGACTGGTCAAACGTTGGTTACTGATGTTTTTCAGACGGCAACGGCTGCACCATCTTTACCACGAGCGGAAAACACGCAACTGCATTCCAGCGCCTTGTGAATGTCACCCAGATCGGAGTGAACATTCCGCTGATAGGTAAGCGCAGACTATGACCTCTAACTTAACTGGTTTCTGATAATCCTGTAGCTCCATACGGCCCGGCCGTTCGAACAAGCAACAAGGACTCTTTCTTAGGGGGTAAGTATCCCTAACTCTCTTGGAAATCTCGAGGCCCAAGACCCTAACATTCTCCAGACCGGCATGCGCCAGGGAAGACTTACTGGCCGTTCTTCACCAACACAAAAACAGTGTCCTCCCGCTGGGACCAGTGAGCGCACCAGCCTTAGCATAAAAAGGACTTGGTCGCGTCATTAGCTCCGGTCTGCAAATTACATATGCACCTGGCAGAATCCGGATCACATTTCGAAACACGCCTCGAGGCGCAGGGCACAAATTCCTCGCTTATTGTGAACCCTCACGGAAATGTATAATTAGTCCATCGATAGCCCTTTCAGGCTTCACCTTTGGTAGTGAGAAAGCCCCTTGCTAAAGGCTTAGAAATCGCGGCGGGGGAACTCAAAGACAGAACTGTGTACTAAATATATAAAGACAAAATACATCTATACCATTCACCACGAGTATATTTTAAAAATAGACATTGTCGTAAAAAGGCGAGACTTTTTAGGGAAAGGGCGTTGCCCAAATACCTTCGAACCCCAAATCAACACAACGCTCGTCGATTTGTAATCTCAGTGCGCAAAACGCCCAACAGACGGTGCCAAGCCGGAGTTACCAGCGGAGAATTGGATGATTAATAATGACGCAATGGCTCACAAAGCGTTTGTTCGATTGATTACATATCGCGGAATTTGTTTTGCCGATGCCGTTGGTTGTGTGATCCTTCGACCAGCGACCGTAGATATATAAGTAAGTCGGCGCTTTCACAATGACGTTCCATCATCAGAATAACAAAAAGTCTTCACCTAGCTATTGAAACCAAGTGTTCATTAGTTACCTTTTTCCCCATCAACTTTTTACCTACTCGTGGTACTTTGGTACGAATTTAAGTGGAAATGCCAAGCCTCAACCAAGCCCGCCAATCAAATGCGCAGCTCAGGGCCTCGCGGGAGGAGCTCGTCGCTGTCTTTCCCGGAGGAACGAGCGGAATCGGAGCAGCAACAGCGAAGCAGCTGGCCAAATCCGTCAAGAAGCCCACTATCATCTTGGTCGGTCGAAATGGAATCCTCGGATCGAAGATTGTCGATGAGCTCAAATCGTTGAATCGCGATGGAACATACTATTTCATCCAATCCGATCTGACCCTCCTAAAAAACGTCGATAAAGCCTGTGCAGAGATATCGGAAAAGAAATTACCGATTGATCTATTATTCATGTCGATGGGCCATCTTGCCACATCAAAGAAAGGTATGGAAATCCTTCCCTTCTTCCATCATGTCGTTGCTAGAAATATATCACTAACGGGAAGCTTAGATACTTCCGAGGGACTCGAGAATAACCATGTTCTCCGCTACTACGGGCGCATGAGATTCGTGACGAACCTCCTGCCTCTTCTATCCGAATCCAAGGCTCCCCGCGTGGTCACCGTCCTAGGTGCCGGAAAGGAAGGAAAAATCGAAGAGGACAATTTGGATTTGTCCAAGTCGTTCTCACTCCCCATCGCCGCTTCATATAGTGCTACCATGTCCTCCCTAGCGGTGGAGCACCTTGCATCTCAGTACCCGGCTATCAGTTTCATACACGTCTTCCCGGGAATTGTAAGGACCCCACTAGCGCGCAGCAGCTTCGGTGGTTTCATCGGAACGATTTTCGGTGTGTTGTCATGGCCGATAGCCATGTCATCAGATGAAAGCGGCGAGAGAAATCTGTTCATCTCCACTTCGGCTGCATATCCCGCAGCCAAGGCGGGAGAGTATTCCGGTGTTCCCCTCGTTCAGGGAGTACAGACCGTTGCTTCTTCGACTGGTCAGACGGGAGGGGGGTCGTATATTTTGAACTATGATGGGAAGAATGCGACCCAAACCGGTCTGATGCAGGAACTTCGTGACAAGGAGTTTGTGTCCAAGGTCTGGTCGCACACAGAACAAACGTTTGAAAAGGCTCTATCGTCCTCCAGCTAGGTTATCGGGTTGGAAATATTTTGTTCTACGCTAAGGAAATTGTTAGTTAATACTTTTAATATGTAATGTTAATGTTAATGTCAATGCAACAATGAGTGCTTATGAATAAGGCGCCGCGAAGTACCTCTTAAACTCTGCCCATTCTCTGAAGCCAAACTTTCAAGTTGAAAACTCCTTCGCTCAAGTCCCTTGGATTTCCTGCAAAGACAAACGCGTAACCTTCTTCCTCCAATGGGGTCTTTCCGTCAGTATAATGAATCAGACACGGCGCGATCTGGTAGTTATTTGTCTCATATGTCGCTAGTTGCTCCCCGTCTGATATATCCTTGACCCGGTAAACTCTGCCTGACACGATAGAATCAGAGGATTCCTCGGTCAGAGCTGAATATTGTCCCCACATTTTTAGGTTATATCCCTTGATATAGGCAGGCCGTAGAGTGGGCCGTGCTTGAAGATCTAGAATGTCGGAAAGCATGGATGGGTCCATCAAGGTTCCGTAGAAAAAATAAGGCCCAGGTGACGCGGAGGGTCGTTCTATTGGTTTGCGATTGAGCCACTCGGGTGTTGTAGTCTTGATTCTCGCAACGTACGGCGACAGCTGTGCAGCAGGGAAACCCGCTGGAGGCGGCGGTGGAGGAGGAGGAGGAGGAGGAGACATGGCACTTGGACCCACTGAATTGTGTCACTGCGAAAAGCTTAATGGGGTTCGGGGGGTGATTGAAGCGAATATTGCGAGAAAGAACGGCGTGTATAGGATGATGTGTTGAGGATTGGAAGTGGGACAGAGCGCGACGTCGATGTAAACATTCGTCTCCACGTGATTCTCGATGTACTTTCTTTATTCTTCTGACTCTTGACTTACAATCATTACACAAGCTACAAAGGTTTACAGGCATTTTGACTGAACCTTGATGAGATGTTCAAATTCTCTGCTATTGAAATATATACCGTATGTGCCTCCAGGGATCCGCTAAAAATAGTAACATTGAGAGTGAAGCAAGGGAGTTGAACACGCAGGGGTGCTTGATCACAGATGCAAGATCCCCCGTATACGTGAAAATAGAGCCGATTAACGTCCTTTCGGTGCGCGGGTTGTCGATGCCCTTTTTCGGGACACAACAACCTCCAAAATCTCTAGGACTTGCGACTTTTCCGTTATGGGGATAGGATTAGTCTTGATCCACATATCACCTAGGCTATTGGTCGCTATCTGATCGAATTGGCCCTTGCTAACGTTAACTTCCTCCAGGGAACGAGGCATCCCGAGCTTATCAATAAACATATCAAGTATGTCCCCAAGGTCGGGATCGACAAACCCACGGGCGGCGATGAGTTCATTTACGGGGTCAAACTCTAAGAACACGCCCTTGCAACGTTCCTGTCTATCGATATTGACCCCTTTCGTGGCATTATACTTGCAGACCGCTGGGAGCAGAACACAGCTGGTTTCTCCATGACCCACTCCAAGAGGACCAAGTTGATGCCCGATTGCATGGCTGCCTCCGAGGGGCACCCCGCTTGCGACTGCTGCCATTGCATCCTGCGCCCCCCGTTGACAAGTATGACGAGATTCCAAGTCGTCCGGATTTGCCTTGCACCCGAGAAGACCCGGGATTAATTGTATCAAGCCGTTGCGGGCTTGGGCGTCTGCCCCGTCATTGCTCAGCAGCGAGCACAGCGTTTCGACGCAATGATCGACTGCACGAACTCCAGAGCTCAACCACAGTCGCTCAGGAGTGTGGGTACAAAGCTCGGGATCCTGAATAATAAGTTCCGAGGCCAAGGATGGCTGAAACGGATGCTTTACATTGGCAGCATCGGTGCCGCCTGCAAGAGACATATACTCCCCACCTGAGAGTGTTGTCGGAATGTGGATTATGGGGATGGTTGGCTCTTTCAAGTCACCCCGCTTCTTGGGGTTCTCGGACGCAAGGCCCCAGAGGCTATCAATTTCCTCAACTGTGTAAGCCGAGTTTGCCATGGCAAAGCGGATGATCTTCCCCGCATCAGTCACACTCCCGCCGCCGAGGGTCACCAAACAGTCGACATTGCCAATATGGCGGATATTCTCCAGCGCCTGAGCGAGATCTGAAAACGGGGTGTGCGCACTTATGGAAAGATATGAGCCGACAATACTTCCTCGTAGGGCCTCTTGAAGGCGTTTCCAGGCATTGGTCTTTGTGCACACCGATCTCGTTCCGAGGACGTAGACGCGACTGCAGTTCAAGCGTTGAACACCCTTCGCGCACGCCTCGTCGAACCGTAACCCGTAGCTAACTTGTGGCAGCGGCTTGTCTTTGAAAGCTGGGATCACCGTCTCCCCGGCGAAGAAGTGGAGTGAGGACATAATGTGGGACTTTTCGGGTCTGCGCCGTCGGTCGAAGGAAAGGGCTCGAGATCGTTCAAGATGCGCTCGACTGGCCGATGCTCCCGGCTTATATACCAGCGTGGTTGGCTACGAAGAGCGGGGTTCGGGTGGTAGACTGCATTTTAAATTTTTCACACTTTCGATCGCTGAAGGCTTTTTTTTTTTCTTTTTGCTTCGATCGGGGCGACGCCACAGGGATGAACCTAGGAGAGCAGTTCGATCATCGCGATCGGTGATCTGACCGCGTTTTCTTCCGTTAGATCGGAGGCATGATTTACCAGCCTCTCGATATTTTTATCATCTTCAGCAGAGGAAAGAAAAAAGAAAAGAAAAAAGTAGGAAATGACAAAAATAGAAGGAGATACAAAGCAAAATCGGGAAGAGGTCCGTAGATCTGTGAGTATCGCCACGCAGCCACACCGCGATCTTAGCCCTCCGATAACAAAGCTCCGCTCTGCTTCGAGCTGCATTGATCGAGTTCTCCACCATAAAATCATAACAAAACTCCCTGATTCCCGCCCAGAGCTTCGAACCACAATGCATTACTTCATTCATCCGTTTACCGGCTTATCAAAACTGTACAGGATACCTCAAAAACACGACCACTCGCGCGAGGTACCTGGGAGTGGCTAATTTTCGAATAGCAAAGGAATATATATCCCTCGGTGGACAAACAACTAACCAATCGAATGGAACACCTTGTCTTACATGGATGGTTCCTCTACTCAAATCTGAACAAGAATCCGATAACATATCCGAGTCCAACAAAATGGAAGCACACCCCTGTCTACCGAAATATCCCAAGTTCATACTTCTAGAGCTGTTCGATAGCACACGAAAACCTCCTTACATCGAGTTGGCCTCGAACTCCGTGAGATCACGGAAATGTCATATCAGCAGCTACCCGAAACTCTGGAAAAAGAACGCGCCAATAATTTCCTCGCAATAGCGAGGATTGACTTTGATATCTCTCCTGACCAGAGCCCTATTTGGTACAGTGCCGGTGACATCATGCTTGCGAAGGAAAGTCAACGCCACAGATATCGCAGTCTTGATGGCCCTGCGGCGCCAGGTACTATGTCTACTGCAACTTCTATGCCATTATCTAGCTGCAATATCTTGTTGACCATATTGTGAATATCCCACGAAAGAATAACAACGTCCAACATGGGTGTCGGTAACGCATTCCCTTTGTATATCTCGCGGACTATCCAAGCCGCTGGCCGTCAGCCCTCTCGTCAGGTCGGGTCTCGAAGCTACGTGTCGGGGCCATCGCAATTCCGCAAGAATGAGAACATGCCCTGGTTCGTCTCTACAATCCTTCTTTTCTTCCCTCGGGTTCCTGGGTGTGGTGGTTAACGCTGTTTCCGTTATAGGTTTGCCCTGTCCGCCGTTCTAGGCGTTTCAGCTGCGTACTACTTCCTCGTGCGCACAGCCAAGGACAAGACCACCAGACCATCCGATAGCAATAATCAGGTAATACCTCATCAAACAGAAAAGCAGGATGCAAGAGCTAACACCGTAATCGATTCGCTAGTAGTTCCCAGAACCAGACGGGGTCGGTACACCTACGAAACAACAGGGTAAGTCTGCTGCATGATGTCTCATTTCGAGACCCTTTTTTTCTTGTCCTTGCATAAATCAAGTGAGGTTAGTGCTAACCCTGGAGTAAGTCAACGCCAGTTCTTCTCTTGAGTGAGTGGACGAGTGGAGGGTTCAAGTATCTTTCTCGGCCCGTCGTATCGCAACGTCAGCAAAATGGTCCGTTCTTTGTCGCTTTCACATGCTCTACTCCTTTCATTCTGCACCAATGTCATTACCCACTTTGTTAATTGTGAATAAATAATATATGGTCTTGTGATGGTTCTCGTGTTATTTATTATAAATTCAGTTGGGGGGTAGATCTCCGCTGTTTCAAATGTGTTTTTGTCAATATTAGTAAATCAAGAGCGATAACTTGTGAGTTACCTGTTAGTGAGTTGGCCGTCGAGGGGAGATTCGAGAAAGAACTTGTGTATCGCAGAATCCGCATAAAATCTTCCTTACTCTCGCGAATAAAACAAACCAAAAGAAACTAAAGAACAAAAAAAAGCAGAGCAGAAGCAAAGAAAAATCAAGAAAACCACCAAACCACAGTAACTTGGCTGCGTTATCCTCGTGGGATACCCCGAATATATCCAGCGAGCCAAAAAAAATGGTCGACGTCGACCAGCCCCCCTCGCCGTACCGGTGCGAGCGAACCAATCAAAACCCGCAAACCCTCACCGCACAACCAACCCACACAAAAGGACTTCTGGAAAAAACTGACCTGTGGCGTCATCGCCCTTCCGAGGAACTTAAGCTAACCAACAAACAACCTCTTAGTGAGCGACTAGTGCGCCTTTTAGCTCGGGATCACAAGGTAAAGCTAAGCTCCCGCGAATCATCGACGTGTCCTCGACGCGCTGATTGTAATTCTTGGATCTGGATTTGCCCCAAATTGTGGACCTGGTGTTGTTGCCACTACGTACTATACGGAGGAGAAGGTAAGGTGGCATTGGGGGTGGGTTTGGAGTTGAAATACGAAGTACGATGTTGGCTTTCGAATTCGTCAGCTCTCTCTGTTTGAATCCAATGGTGTGGGTGGGTGATATTCCTGTACGAAGGTGAGTGATGATTTGTTTGATCCAAGGGAGCCGTTTTGCTGTCAGCTTGAGCGTGGAGAAGTAGCTCTCCCCGCCCTGAAGTTAAAATGTTGGTTTTTGAGTTCAATTTTTGGAGCTTTGATTGACTGACTTGTTTGGTAGATGGTTACATAGATTATGACATCTGTCTTGCTTGCTGGATGTTTTTTGTTAGTAGTTGGGGATATCACTCTCACGCCGTGCTCACTTTCCACGAGAATGAGAAAGTGAGCATGAGAAGAGTGTCGGATTCCGAGTCCCATTGTGGCGGAGCAGCCAGACCAAGCCTATCGGGGTCGGACGGGTATCGGATCCGATAGCAACTTGTGCCTGATATTTCCTGAATTGGCAAATGACAAAAGAGAAAAAAAGAAAAAAAAAAAGTTAGTGATCGGATCCGATGCACACAGGCACATGTTTTGTTCCTGAACGAGAAATGAGGATCTCGAAACGGAAGGAGACGAGCGACACCAACGCAGGACTATGCATGCGCCTGGGCCATGTGAAGGGCGAAAGCTCGATCCTGAACCTTGAATACGGAGCTCTTGGATAGGGATGGATAGGGGAATGATGGATAGGGGAAACTCGGATTGGGTGCTATCCTGGAACTAAGAGGATGAGGTGAGAGTGAACGCGTTGGCAGTAGTCGGGGGTCGGGCGGAGGAGGTTTCCGGACGGATCTAGACGGATCGTGGGGGATATCAGAGTTCGATGATTGTCGCAGATGTGTTTCAGTGTATCTATATTTGCGGTGGACGCAGGGGAGGATGGCTCGATGAGGCTGTTCCTGCATAAGGGCATTTGTTGTGTGGTTGGTTGAAGGGGGATGGACGACAGGGCATCATCCATGGGAATCTCGGGGATGGGTCAGGGTCAGGGACAACCTGATGGATGACAGGGAGCCAGGGGGGCATGACGCCACGATCTTATATCGAAACGCGATTAATCTTTCACCCGACAGACCCTGTTCTCGGATGCATGGACTCCATGGAGGATGTGGGGTGGGTGGCCTTGATTCCCCGGGTGTTGCCTCTCTAGGAAGGGGAAAGAGGGGAAGGGGGTTTGTAATCTGATATCGGGATGATCCCACCGTCAGAATACCTTGAAATTTGGGGGGGCTGCATTCCGGGGAAGCTGCACGCTGCAAGATAGGAGGAGACAATGCAGGCGTCGTTATTGGAGAGGATGGGCTGGAGAGGACGGAACCATGGTCGGGGCGTCGGAGAGAGTCGCACAGAACGATTCCGAGGTGGACAATATCACAACTATGATGGTATTAATAATGAGCGTAATGAAATAATAGGAGTAATAATGACGATAGAAAAGTACAATAATAGAATAATAGATATGGAATAAACTTTGGCCAAGTGCGACCCCAGAAAATAAAAATGGGCCGCAAACCAACCGGAAGAAGCAAAGAAAAAGAGAAAAAAAGAAGGAAAAGAAATGCAGAAAATGCGGGGTTTCGCGTCGCTCCGGCCGAATTAATTAATTCATCAGTCATCTTTTTCCTTTTAATCCCTCCACCTTCTTGACACAGTTGACACACTCTTTAATACCTGTAAATGTGATACTCAGGGTAAATGCAATAATAATCAAGGTAAATGCGATAAGAATCACCATGGAGAAGGAGAACGAGAACCAGCCCGTGTCGCCGTCCACCACCACATCGCCGACCGCGACCAGCCCCCCAACCGCCACGATGGAGGCAACAGAAGCACCGCAGAAGAAACGCCGTCGCACAGAGGCCCAGCTGGCCCGCAAACGCCAGGCCGACCGCATCAACCACAAGGCCAAACGGGAGCAGCAGAAGCGGCAGATGGATAACCTCGAGACCCAGGTCGCCAACCTGCAGCAGGCGGTGCAGTCGCTGACCGACCAGCTGCGGATCCTCAACGAGCGGCTCAACCAGAGCACCACGTCAGCCTCAGGCACCGCATCCACAACAGGAGGCTCCTCAACAACAGCAGCATCAACAAATGGAAATGGTAACGGATTTGGGATCACCCCCCCTTTAAACGTGGCCCGGCCGCCCTGCCAGGCCCACGACATGCTGCTCTTCTCGGCCCAGAAACTGCCGATGTCAACGTCGGCACTGGAGCTGGGCCTGGGCCTGGGCGAGGTTCCGGATAACCACTTCCCGGTCGACTGTCGGTGCGGCGTCGATCACCAGTCCTACGCCGAGTGTCTGGAGTATTCCACCTTTTTGATCCTGCTGCGAACCCACCAGGGCCTGAACAAGAGTATCACCAATAGCACGCGACTGCCGCGCACCCCGTCGCTGGTGCACGTTTTCCGGCCCACGTCGACGGATAACCCGGTCATCCAGATTCTGGGGCTGGTGTTTAGCCAGGTGCGCCCGGCGAATGTCCGTACTCTGTTCGCTTGTTATTTGGTTATGTATCGTTTTCTTAGAGTGAGCCTCCCCTACCTACCCCCTTTTTTTTTATCTATAGGAAAAAATAATAAGAAAATGAATAGTGGCGCCTCTGCCCCGACGAAGACACCCAACGCGACGTGCCCACCTGGCTCTATCCCACCGAAATCCAAAAGACGATGCCGCACCCCGTCTGCATCGACTTCCTCCCCTGGCCCAGCCTGCGCGACCGCATGATCAAGCACCAGCACCAGGACCCCCGCCACTCGGTCATCATGTACATGCGCTCCATCCGCTTCCACTGGCCCGAGGACCAGGAGTTCGTCTACACCTCTCCGACCGGTGAGCTCATGCCGACTGCTGGGTTTGAGGCGGGTATCTACGATTATGGGAACTGGCGGATCTCGCGCGAGTGGGTGTCGATGTTTCCGAAGTTGGGCAAGTTTGTCAATGTAGAGGATACGGCGGAGACGGCGGCGAATGCGAATGCGAATGTAAATACGATGATGCCCGAGGATATTTTGGGGTCGTTGCCTCCGTTATAACTTTCCTTCCCTCCCACTTGTTTTACTGTTGTTCTTGATTTATTGTGATGATAATTGCATTGTGCATATGTTATGATGTATGGCGCTGGTGTTGATGGATATGTTGGTTTTCTTTTGACTTATATTTTTACGACTTATATACCTCTTACCTGGTCTTCAAGGCCCAGATTGTATATACAATAATAACTGTTCATCCTCTTACACGTCTCCAATATCGACTCCCCCTTTTCCCCCTCCCCCCCCCAGCACAAATAAATAGTGAGTTAACAAGCAACAGCCAGAGACTCATCAATCATATCCCCCTCAATCCAAGTCATATAATCCCAATAATCCGCCTGCGTCCCCTCTCCATCCACACTCGCATTCCCCGAGAACTTGGCCGTCCAAAACGCACTTCCCCTCGCATACTCCCTCCACGCCATCAACCCCGTATTCAACGCCTTCGCTCTCTCATCCAACTTATTCTGTTTCTCCGCTTGCACCGACCACTCCCCCACAAACACCGGAAACTGCCCATCCCCCTGCCCGCCCACCGCATCCTGGCAAATAAAATCCGTAATCGTCGCCCCCGTCGCACCCCGTCCAGCAAAATAGTAATGATGCAAATCAAAGACCACGTTTGAGTTAGCAGGCAGCTGCGGGGCCCAGAACTCCTCACTGCGGAACGAACCCTGGAACATAATCGGGATGGACGGGTTAACAGCCTCAACCTTTTCGATCACGGCGAGGATATAGCGAAGGACCCACGCGGCTCCATCATCGGTGAGTGCAGCGGGTGTACCGAAAGTCGAGAAATCGGTGTTATCGACTGGTTCGTTGATGGGGGCAAGCGTATATGACTCCGGATGTGCCGAATTCTGGATATAATCCAACACCGCATCAACGGCCTGCAGGGAGTAAGTCAGGGCGGTCTCATTATGAAACCACCCAAAATGCCCCTCCGCTTCACCGAAGGGCATGCCATTCACACCACCAGGCAGCGAGTGAATATCAATAATAATATGCATCCCATACTTGTTAATAGCGTACGAGGCGATATTATCCAGAAACGAGACCTGGTTGCCGGAGTAGAGCTGCGAGCCTGGGAGATGGATCCAGGCGGCGTAGGTGGTCGGGATGCGGAGGGTGTTGATACCCGCGGAGGCGAGGGTGTCGATGTCGTTGGGGGTGATGTAGGTTGCGTACCGGCGTTCGAGGACGGGAGAACATTGCGAGCCTAGGTTGGAGCAGAGACCCCATTCGTCGGGGGCGCCGGAGGAGTGAGCGGCCCACCAGGTGGTGTCGATGGTGGATTCTTGACAGAGCCAGCCGCCTAGGTTGACGCCGTTCGCGGTGTAGGTGGTCCAGTCGAGGCTGGTGGCTAGGGGGAGGAGGGAGAGGAGCGGAAGCTTGGAGAGCATCTTGATGTGATCTTGAGATGGATCTTGAAAATCAAAGATTGGGAATTGGATTGTCTGTCTTGCAGTTTCTGTTCATCGTAGAGGGGATGTGGGAGAGGTATTTATGTTGAAGTTTTTGGAGGTCCTCATTACTCAGTGTAGATCGCTCGGTGGGTTTGAATCCGGATGTTGGAGAAGCGAAGGCGTCTGGGGTGACGAAACGCCACTCTGGGGTATACAAGGATCCCCAGTCTGATTCTGCATCTCCATCTTCTTCTTTTTTCTTCATTAGTTCTAGTAGAGTATCCAATTCAGGAACGGATATGTTGCATTTCTTGGCCTGCACCCTGGTGTCCTCCACATCCCGATGCCTGGAATGGTAGGAGTCAAGATGGCCAGTGAATGGGATCAGATACACCGAGATTGCGCCTTCAGGGACCATTATACGCCTCATGTCATTTACACGGAATTAAGATATGCCTCATATCCTGGGAGAAGGATCACGGTGCAATCCTTCCCCCACATCCGATTCCGACAACGTTCTTCCCCAGCTTCAAGTTGATGCAGGGTTCAAGAACGCCTAGCTAGGATTGGATAGTATCATGAAATCACTAACAAGGAGTAAGTGCCATCTCGGGGGTATCTATCCCGATATAATTGCCCCCTGTCTAGGTCAGAGGCAGAGAGTGCCTTGATATCAACTCCCCATCCCCCAGACCTTGGCCCTCCACCCACATTTGCCCTTCAGACCTGCTTCCATACCTTCTCCCATCTCTTAGTTCAGCTTCTTGAATCAAACTCAGAATGGGCCGTCTCAAAACCGCCGGAGTGGCCGTCTTTCTCGCCACAGGCGGCTTCCTCTTCGGCTACGACAGCGGCATCATCGCCTCCACGATCGTCCAACCGCACTTCGTCTCCTACATGGGCTCCCCCTCCTCCGCCGAACGCGGCGGCATCGTCTCCTCCTTCACGGGCGGCGCAATCCTCGGCGCGCTCTCCATCTCTTTATTGGCTGACCGTTTCGGCCGACGCATGACCGTCTTCATCGGTGCCATCCTCTCCATCATCGGCAGCGCCCTCCAAGGCGGCGCCGTCAACATCGCAATGATGATAGCCGGTCGTCTGATCGCCGGTGGTTCTGTCGGGCTTTTATCCGCCATCGTGCCATTGTATTGCTCTGAGATCGCGACGGCCCAGGACCGCGGCAAACTCGCCGGTTTGCTGCAGTTTATGCTCAGCTGGGGGTTCTTCGTGGCGCAGTGGTTGGGCTATGGGTGTTTTCAGGTAGATAGTCACTTCCAGTGGAGGTTTCCGCTGGCGTTTCAGGTTGTGCCGGGGTTGGTGATGGCGGGGGGCATATGGTTTTTGGCGGAGAGCCCGCGGTGGTTGGTCGAGAGGGAGAGGGTGGATGAGGCTAGGGCTGTGTTGGCGAGGTTGCATGGGGATGGGCTGAATGATGATTTCTTGGAAGGGGAATTTAGGGAGATTGTTGAGACGATTAGTGCGGAGAAGATGGTTGCCGTGAGGAGTTGGGGGGAGATGGTGTCGAGGAAGAGTTGGAGACGGCGGTTGATGCTGGGAATGGGCATTCAGGCGTTTGGGCAGTTGTCGGGGATTAATGTCATGTATGCCCTTCTTTTCTTCCTGCCTTCTTTCTCAAACATATCGAGGATGCTAACCAGGGCAGAAACTACTACGGCAACCAGATCTACCAGATCCTAGGCATCGACACCGGCACCTCCCTCAAGATCATCGGCATCTCCGGCAGTCTCTCGATTGTGTATTGTGTGATCGGGCTCTGGCTCCTCGACCGCATCGGCCGCATCAAACCCCTTGTCATCTCCGCCATTGGCATGGCCGCCGCCCTGCTCGTCAACTCCATCCTGTCCAAGTTTTATGTGCTCGATAACCAGCCCTCGCCGAACGAGCACGCCCTCCGCGCAATGGTCGCCATGAACTTTGTCTTTAGTCTCTTCTTTACCATGATCGGCATTATATCCTGGGTGTATCCAGCGGAGGTAAGTACTCTTATCTCCCCCTCAATCATATTTCTGGTGGGCGGTTGGTTCTAATAAAGAGGGCAGATCTTCCCCGTTGAAATTCGCGCGAGGGGCAACTCCCTCTCCACCGTGACGAACTGGAGTCTGAACTTGGTATTTGCACAATGTGCCCCGATTGCATTGGAGAATTTGCAGTTTGGGTTCTTTTATTTCTTTTTTGCGTGGAATTTGATCGCGGGGGTTTGTTATGTCTTCTTTTTTCCGGAGACGAGGGGAAGGACGTTGGAGCAGATGGATGAGTTGTTTGGGGATGGTGAGGTGATGGAGGTGTTGAAGGGGGAGGGGCTGAAGGGGGAGAAGAGGGTGGAGATCGTTGAGGATGTTGCGAGGGTTTGATTTGTGGCGATGCTGTTTTTGATAGGGGAGGTGGTTGTGGTTCGTTAGGTGGTGTGGATGGGATGAGTGTGTGGTTAGTTGTATAGCTTGGTATAATGTGGTTAGTAGGTTAATATGAATGAAGCTATTTGGTGGTTAATTCATGGTCTTCTTTGTGCTTTCTGCTCTTGTTAATTCGGTACTGGAGACGCGACGTATTGGCATCCACTATCGAGCGCAGTGCTGAATACTCCAACGGGACCCCCATTCTCTCTCTTGCTCATCCTCTGGCTTCGTACCGACCAAGTTCAAAGTTCTTGATCTGCATAAGCTTGCAATGTTAAGATTAGGGTAATATCCTGCTGTGGGGGTGGGGGCGGGGTGGATTTTATAGAAGCCGTGAAGCTCCATTTCGGCTCCACATCCAGCATTAAATTCCTCAGCCTTTTAGCGTCGCCTCGAACATTTCGGACGTTAATATCCCGAGTCCAGTTTAATTGGTAGGGGCGATTTGAAATATTCTAGGTACGCTGTCGGTGGTATCAATTTCCCGCTTACAAAAGCTCAATTGGTTTTTTTTGCCCATTAAATACGACTATCCAATCAGGGAAGGATTGTCTAGGTGCATCGAAAGGCGAGATGACTATGGTATTATTGTACTGTGGGTGGAATAGGCATATTAACTCCTACTTACAGTAGTACTTCAAGCCATGATGAACACTCATTGTCTAGCCTTGATGGAGGCAATCTAATTCCCAAGAAGGAAGCCACACCCAGCGATACGTCGGCCTTTCGTTTAGTGTAGCCCATAGTGAAAGATACAGTGACCTACGGGTACCCCAGCCAATGAGTACCGGGTAATGATTCACTGGCTCCTTCCTTTCCGAGAAACAAGCAGCTCTTGCCTCTCATGGAAGGTCGCCCATGATTCTATCACAGCATCCGGTACCCCCCAACTCCCCCAAAACAACACACCCATCAATGAATCAAAGACAATCGAACACCATAGCCTCCATTCAAGATTTCCCTCTTCCATGGTCTTCCTGTGAATAGTCAAGCCCCAAGACACGATTTGCAATACGGTTAATTGATGCACCCCATTCCCCCCCCTCACTGACGACACTTCCTATTGACGACCCTTTGGCCGACCCTCGAAGGATTCGGTCACTGACAAGGGCAAGGAGGCAAATATAAAAGGGCCCAACTTTCCCCCGAGAGTTCTAACTCTTCTCAGATTCCCAAGCCATGTCAAGAACGACGAAAGCCCTGGATGCCAGCCCTACGGTATCAATCCCTGTCCCTCTTCCGAGCCCTACCCCTACGAACGGAAGAGCTACCACTCTTGAGACTTTGACAAGACGGAATAATAACCATTGACAAGCTGCAAAGAACCATGAAGAAAATGCGAATCCGGTGCGGGTATCCCGGATCGGAGCATCATCTTTTTATGCTGGCGAGTTTACCGCCCTCGCTACTGCCGAGCGCGAAACAAAAAAAAAAAAAAGAGGTAAGTCTACCAACGCCGAAAAGACTTTTGGAATTGATAGCTGATCGGATTGCAAGAATCCATCACAAATACCAGGCGTCCCCGTTTCCTCCGCCTCGGGTGGATCTCCCGTTCATTGACAACAGCTCACCATGGATGACAGTGAAAGAGACAGATCTCTGATGCCCCCGCCGCAAGACCGAAACGCTATGAGCAGCACCAGGCACTTATGGGATACCTTGACGCAACAACCATGACTATGCGTCCCGCAGTGAGCTAACGACGAACAAATCGTTAACCAGGCGTTAAATAGCTTTCTCGACGCTGTGTCGATGAACATCACCCCCACCCAGGGTGCTTTGCATGGAATATTCAACGCCCCGCGCCGATGTTTACCTATATGGACCCCAGAGGCCGTGGCAGGGCTTCAACAAGGGCAGGCGGCCCAGCCAAACACCACCAGCGGGGAGAGAGGAGACGATGACGCGTCGATAGGCGCGAGTCTGTCATCCGTTGGAGCCACCAAAGTCTCCATCTTGTGAGGCAAGGCGGGAAGCGACATCCAGAAGTCCAGTGGCCAGTCATCCACCGACAATACAGGAGGCTTTTGCCATTGTCGAGGTAAAGGCTCGAGTCTAAAGCGGGGATACTTTACCGGCCGTGCTGCATACATGCAAGAATCGGCTGAAATCGAAGCCGGATTAGACACGTTCGGTGTCCGTGCCGGAGGTTCCCTCTCCTCTGGTAAGTCAATGGCTTGCCCTCGCAACTCAACCAAAGCTAATCCGATTCATCGCAGGGGCCTTTTGGTCTCCCAAGACCATCGAGGGACAAGCTCTGCGGCATTGAGGACACAATGTGAGTAACAGCCGATAACCTTGATTATATGATTGAATTGATCTGATCAAATGCTAAAACCATAATAGGGCACCCCCGCCCCCAAAACTTCCCAATGCCACGACCGCCAGAGGCTTTGCCCCAGTCCCCGGAGGCGGTTTCGCCGCCAAAACTTCTCTTGCTGCCCCCGCCGACCTCCTCGCACTCCCCCCGCCCTCCCCGAGAAGGATTTTGCTGCTCGCCCCCCCTGTAGCCGAGAATGTCCTGCCGCCTCTTCCACAGGAGGAAAGTCCGGATGACCCCCGAGGCCTAAAACGCCCTACCCTCCCAACCGATGGTCGTCCGGCCAAACGCCCCCGTGAGTTCAATGTTTAATTAGGCTTACTACAAACTTTGATGCTTATGGCAATAGGCCCCGGGAAGTGCCTGGCTGCCCCTCCTGCCCCTCCCGCCCCGCCCACAGCCCCCCAGCCCGTGATTTTCATCCAGGCCAATTATGGGCCAGTATGCAGGGCTCCGAGCCGAGTAAGTTCGTGGCTTAACCATGCTGGCTAAAAACCTCGATGCTAACCTTAATAGCACTCACTCGTTGTGATGATTGCGATAATCTGTCGCATGCTGCCCCTGTTGGCACGGTCTCCCCCGCTGCCCTAGGTGGCAGGGCAAACTCTGCCCACGGTTTCGAAAACCGATCACTATGCCTTTCACCTTGGGAGACTTTGGTGAGTTCAGATGGTGGGTTGCCTTGCCGGTGCCGGTGGTGTTTAATATGACTGACGACAGCATCACAGTTCCAATCACAGCCACAGCCACAGCCACAGCCACAGCCAATGTGTAAGTAACCGGCAACAACATTCAGGTGATAAGCCTACTAGTCTATGCAAGTGCTGAAACCATAATAGGGCTCAACAATCCAACCCCCTCTCTCCCACAATCTCCGCGCCTAGGTCCCCATCCGGGACAGAATACCTTTCGCTGCCCGTGCGAATATCAAATCGGTGCCGACTCCCCCAGTTTTTGATGCTAACTGCTTTGTTGGTTTTTGTTCTAGGGGTTCGGAGATGGCTTGGTTCCTGCACACTAAATGTATTTATTCATTATCCTAATAGCTACTTGTTTTGCCATGCTTTTCAGGGTGTCTGCTCTCTTTTTCACAAAGCTTGTTTTGTACTGTGGTCCGTAGCCTTTCTGTGAGCATGTACCATCAATGTTAGACCCTCATTCGCATCTAAAACTTAGCGAACGCCGTTTTTACGGCCCCTGCCTTTTTCTTGCTCTCCACGCGTATCTTCGCCCCGACAGCAAAACTCAGTATGATTCTATATAGATGAAGCTATTATTCTCGCATCATCTCCTTCCCTTTACCTTCACGGATTGCAGTTGCTTACTTATAGCAGGGTGTGGGGGGGAGCTAGATTGGGCGAACAGAGATGTGTCTCAGCTTTACCTTACCTATAGCCTCATATCTCCCTATCGGGGACTTTCTGCTCTATGAGCGTTGGGTATGGAGTTACAGCTTTACCATTTGACGGCCTCGGGGGCAGGACAGCTAGTTAGCCCCATCAAGCCCATAGCGCCCAACTTGGTCTTGTGGTTGATGGCTCTGACGCGGCGGCGGGTTTCTCGGGATTGAAACGGCGGGGCCATGGAAGGGGGAGTTGGACGTCCCAAAGACGGAGATAGAAGTGAAGAGAGATAGCTTACGGAACCTAGCTCCTCGAGTGGAGGGAGACGGCGATGGTAAAGGGCTATTGCGGGTTTGGAATTCGCACTCACGAAGGTGGGTATATATCGACGTTAAGCGATTGAATTTCATGCTATGTTAATTGTAAAACTAGACTTCATACCTGCTCAATTTTATCATCGCCTTCACCGCATCTTTGCCTGGTGAGACATCTCTTCCATCGGGTGCCATTGCAAACGGAGGCAGGCAGGCACATTACTTGCCTTCGACAGTATACCCCAAATTTCACTGATTTACACATACATGGTTGCTAGTAGAGGAATGGGATTGGCTGGTGGAATTGTACTCATGTTTGCTTAAGATTGGGGATATTGGGGTGAGGAAAAAAAGAAAAAATGGAATGATGCTATGCATCGGGAGTTCATCTTGGCTTCACCCTTCCTTTCGAGGGAACGGGTTACTAGACCCCAGCACCACGTTGAGGTGTGAACTCATCGCTGGGGGACAGGGTCAGACGGTATCACCGCACAGTGCAGGATGACCGTCGACCAACTGCCTTGTGCTTGTGCACTAGCTCTCTCAAGGGTGTTGCTCACACTTCTTGCGATAGCTTTATATCATCTCCTCCTACGGGGTGGGGTGACTAACCGTCAAACTTTAGTTCTGGAGCAACCATTGCCTAATGGGCTCGGAAATCTGATTGCAGAACAAGATCAAGTGAATTGCAAACCACCTCATATGCTTATACTTGGTGACGTTAAATGGCCCAGTTTCCTGCATTGTGAGGAACCCCGGATCGCCTTGATGCTCGTTGGCCAGGTACTTGAGATAGTTGTCATCGTACGATGCTGTCGTCAGCCATATCTCGTGGCGGTCCTGCGAGACTAGGACACGCCTGCGATTGGGTTAGTAACCATCAATTGGGGCGAAGTGTGCGGGCGAGTGAGTCACATACTTTGAGATAGGGACCTTGCGGCCCATTAGCTGGTCGCGTCTGATCCAAGTTAGCATCTCGGCCGATTCTTGCATATAGACAGCACGCCCAGTGACAGTTTTCCTATTTCGTGCTGCCGCCTTCACCTCAACAATTGCAAAGGCCTCCTTTCCCAGGTGTGATGGTCCATATAGGTAGCCATCGGTGCGTGCCTCCATGCTCGCCTTTGCAAAACCAACCTTGAACGCGAGCCGTTGAATACTCCATGCGCAACATACTCCGGGTGTAATGTTCATGGTTATGGCATCGAGAAATAAATTCAACGCCTGGTTCACGATTTGTTCGTCTGTAGTTCGCTCCCAGTTATGGCTTTGTTGGCCAGCTGGTGTCATCGGCGTCATGGGCGATTCACTCATCCTCAACCTCTTGCGCTGGGGCAAAGAATCGTCCCTCGTCTCCTGGAGACCCGGCCCTATTATTACTCTGTCCGGTTCAAGGGATACCTTCACAATTTTTGACTCCTTCTGGTATTTGCACACTTGCTGGAACATCCCTAGTGAGGGGGCGTCGGCGCTGACCGGAGGAACATCCGTCGACCCGGACGTGACATGGTCGAGGTATGCTTGAAACTCCTTAAACCCAAGGAGAAACTCGGCCACTTTCTTAACCTCCTCATCTTCATCATCGAGTTCGATATTTTGATACCTAGAAGGAGGAGACCAAAGTATTCTAAATGCAAGGAACTGGGAGATTGTTACCGATGACCCAGATTGCATGACCGTGGTCGTATTCACGCTCGCTTGCGGAACCCCAAACTTCGTCGCCATACTTCTCCACTTCGCCGGATCGCAAGGAATCCGGAAATTCATGGGAGTCGCCATCGTGTCTTATGTTACTCCGATATGCTTGCTGCTTTCGTCGTTGATCACGGTGTTGATCAACTTCAGAATATCCGCTGCGACAGCCCTTTTGTCCATTTTCGCTACTACGACAGGGGCAGGCCAGTCTCTACTACCAAGGAAGGAGCTACTAAGTGGGAAAGAACTAATGAGATATCAGGTATTTTCATTTTCCGTTATGGGTTGTATCAAAGGAGAGGTACTACAATCACACTCTTTAGTTCGATTTCCGCTTCGAAAAGAAGTACTTAACAGCTACAGGGTTGTGGGCATGGCAGCTCTCGACGCTATTACCTGATGCACAAGGCTTTGGTTGTGGTCGGGTAAAGGGGAAGGCTCGCCCTGTAACGTACAAAAAGAGATACGGGTGCTGTTTTCGCATCAATAAAACTCATAAGAGGTGAGTATTGTAAGATCATTCTCTCCCCATCATGGTGGGCTTGGATGATCCTCCCGTGCCTTGGACCGGTGTAGGAAAGAGCCAGAAGCTACATGTCACGTCAGTGCCATTATTTGTAAGAATCAGTAAATACCCGGGCTTTGGAACTCACAGGTAAGGTAAGATGATGTTTTAATGTACGATACCCGTAATGGATGTGCATCATCCTCATAACGGCTTGTAGCTCGCCAGTTGATATGCTTTCATCGTTCGCAGCATACTCATACCGAAAGGCAGAGATCGAGTGAGGGACCTCCCCAGACTGATCCTCCGCTGCCCCTGCAAACCTCCATAGGTCACGTTTCGGGCCGACATGGTCGAGCATTTCAACATTTTCCCTACTTCTAAAGCTGGAGAAGCAAAACCATTTGAGTGGTGTAAAATCCCAAAGATTTGTATAAGGAGAACCCCCAACCCGGTCTGCTTCGTAAAAGTATTCGATGGTCCACTCTATACCGCTTGCTTCGGTTCCATGGTCTGTCTTTCCCTCCAGGATGTCTTGAAGATACCGTTCTCGGATGACTTCGCGTGGTATCTCTTCACCGTATTCTTTCCGTAGGTCGGCCAGCGGGTCTTCGAATGTGACTGGACATTCTAGGTGAAGCGAATCATAAAAGTCGTAGTTATTTATGTCCCCTCCCTGCTCCCACCCGGGACATATTGGGTGCTCATTGATGACCGACATTGGGAGGGGCGAAAAGAAGCATGGGTCAAATTTCAGGGACTGCCCATCGGTCTCCAGCTCCACTCGAACGGGTGTGAAACCCAAACCGGGGAGCTCATCGATCCCTATCAGCAGCGGCTGCAGGGAGTTGACAGTGCGAAGTAGACTCCGGATACTTTCCCGAATCGCCTCACGGTTAGTCTTTATTTCTGTCATTTCGAGTAGTTATTAGCGATAGAGGCGAGTATTAGAGAATAACGAATTTGGGGCTTTCTTCCTCCTAGAGTAACCCTAGTGCCGTAGTCTCTTCTTTTTCTCTTCCCTATGGTATGGAGATAGGGAAAGATTATCGTGGAGAAAGCAAAGAAATCTTAACATGAGCAAAGAAAATTCATATTGAGATTTTTCCCCCCTAAACTTACATCATTCAATGCAACTAGTTACTGGTTCATTAGGCAATATACATTGCGGGAACGTATTCCGTGTGTCGAAACCAAGGATCGGAGACCTTTTATAATACGAAATATGATGTTTGGGCCAACGTCGGTTCTTTTTCCCGTTCGGCCTACCTGAATACCCAAAACAGATGCCCGGTCTGCAGTTCCTCTCATCTTGTGTTCGGTATCAGTGGTTTGACGGTTTTCACAGGAAGCTAAGCTCGGAGGAACCGCAAAAGTAGAGAGCTATACAAGCTACAACGGCAATGGGAGTCTACTCTATTGATTAAGCACGCTCACGAGAAAGGGTGGTTATTATTAATTATAATAATTTAATATATATATGACACAAGCGAGCAAGAGTGGCTCTGGATCAACAACGTAGTCAGCCCCATGCAGCTACTATCAAGACGGGGGATGTGAGCTTACGATCCTCAGGCCGAAGCCTGTTGTTTGCGCTTGTTGGCGCGCCGGGTTCTCTTCTTATTCTTGGCCGGAGCCGATTGGGATGCAGGGGCCAGGGGGGCTGCGCTGCCGGAGGGCGGGGCCAGGTAAAACTGCCCAATATTTGAAATGTTTATGGTCTGGGCGGGGAGGGGGGCGGCTTGCGGGGCCGAGAGAGCGGGGTTCTTGGGCCCACCCGGGAGGTGCCAGCACCGGCCCAAATGGGCCTTTCCGCAATTGCGGCATTCCAGCTTTGCTATGGCCGTAAGTATCAAAGTTTGGGGCAAGCATGATTGGGATCTGCACTCACGCCGTTTCGCCGGCCGAGAGTCATCGTCTGGTGGTGGGGGGGGAGAAGGGGGGTCATCAGGGGGCGGCGGGGGAGGAGGAATCCCCTCACCGGCAGATTTACTGCCCATTGGCTGAGGGGGGAGGGCATCTTGGATGCTTGGGGAGGGCGGGAGCGGCGGGAACGAGAAAAACTCGATCCTCGAAGGGGGCACGGGGCCGGGCGAGGGAGGATTGGTCTGGTTGTCCCTATTGCAGTTTTAGCACCTCAATAAACCAGCATGGCTATAGTGTGAATGATATTGCATGTTACTTACATTGTGATTGAGACAGGGACTGGGGCTGCGATTGCGACTACGACTGTGACTATGATGGTGGGTATCTGCATCGGGCACTCTTTCGGATGCGGACGCATCTTTATAGCTTCGATCCCGGCCCTGGGGAATGCAGCGGGCAGCTACGACTCGTGCCAACCTCCAAACCTACCAGTACTATTATTCTAGCCATAGATATGATACTCGGCTTACAGAGCACTGCTATTTGGGAAGGTGCTAGCGCTGTGTCCAGGGAGGTATAACCAATTGGGATGACGACAAGTAGATGGCTTTTCACCGTACTTAGTAAACAAATTTGCACTTGCCTTCAGAAAGCTCGCAGAGAAATGGTCCAGAGCAGGAAACGGCCAGCCGGTGAGGCCAAGACATGGAGCGACGTCACTATACTTGATTATATCGCCCATAGTGGTGAGACAATGGATAAAGAATCGCATCGAGCCTACACGGGTCGCCCAGGTATATTGACTCTGGTTCATCAAAAGTACAACACCATACCTCGGTCCGTATTTGCTAACGGCCCGCTAGTTTCTTCAGCAGGCAGGGATCTTTAACGTGGCATGCATGATTACTTCGATCATTGTGTATTTGAGCTTAAATAAAGATAGAGAAGAGACATTGCGTGGTGCCCTTTCGCCCCTTTACGCCAACACCGACGATGATCACATTCCAAGATCAAAAGATCTAGAAAAGATACCCTACCTCTCTGCATGCATCAAAGAGGGACTGAGGTCTGGATCCCGTTTGCTTTTGCCTCACTTCAACCCGGCATAGCTAATATCTAGCTCAGATTGATCGGGGGAAACATGGTGCGAGCCGCGCGCGTGTCGCCCGATTGACCTTCAGTACGAGCAGTGGACTATTCCCAAAGGTGTACGTCCTCCACCCACGTCCCAGGCACAAATGTCAACTAATATCCACCAGTCTCCCGTGTGCATGCTCAGCTACTGGATGCACATGGACGGGGAAATCTCTGATGAGTCTCGCGTGTTCCGCCCGGAGCGGTGGCTCGAGTCATCGCCCGAAAAGCTGGAACGGATGAACACCGCCTTCGTCCCTTTTTCTAGGGGCTCCGGGCATGTCTAGGTCAGACGTAAGTGTGCACAGTTCCCGCAGAGTATTTCCTTATGGATAAAATTCTGACTTTACCCGTTCCAGTCTTGCGTTGATGCAAATGAATTACGTCCTTGCGCAGGTTTATCGCCCTGGTGCTCCACGCATATTGCTATATAAAACCGATGAAAATGACATTGCTCCCATCCATGGGCTACTTTTCCCTTCTCCTCGACTCGATTCCAGGGTTCAAGTGCTTCTTGAGGAGTGTTGAGTTGGGGGTTCTCAGGGCTGGTGTTTCAGGTTTCCCACCCGAGAAAGGCTTTCCTTAAGTTGGAGAATGGTTTGTGCTTTACCAAAAAAACCAATATATATCTTCCCCAATTGTCAATATTCCTATTGAGCCGCGTATCAAATAGTAGTCGTCAAATGTCATTACACCTCTAATCCGCCTCATAAATCCAAATACGTTAGCTTGGTTGATAACGCTAGCCTATTTTGGACAATCATTATTTTGGCCCACCAGACGCGACGGGCCGTCAACACAATCTTGACGCGAACTATTCCATCAATATCGTTCCAAATCACCACCAAAATGGTAAGAAATCTAACCCAAAGAGAAAGGCTACACATGCAGGCCTTATTGTCCTCATCATTGGCTATATATATTTGAATTTAATGGATGATGATTTGGATTCGTCGGGTTCATCGTATTCATCGGATTCCGATGACTCGCTGTCAATTCCATCCCCCACTCCCCAAGCCAGGCCTCTGAAGCGGAGGAAACTCAACCGATACTCAGAGGCAGAGCATTTGAGCAGCGGATTTAAGAGGAACTAAGTCAGAACTCCGTTCCGAAGGTTGATCTGCCCTGGTAACAGGGGTCAAACGCTCATTTGTTGGTTGTTCTGCGTCTGGCTGCCTATGCGATAGGCAGCAAGAGCTCTCCGCCACCACTTAATCGCTGCGGCCCCAACGCGACGTCGGAAGGATTCCAACCTCATCCAACAAAGTAAAAAAGGATTGGCTGTGGTGAGTTAATTTTTCTGTCTTGATGGGGCCAATTTTAATGATTGACTCATTTCTTCAAGCTTCTTTTGACAGGGACGGAGTTTACCATAAGCTTCTTGCGTGTGGAGTAGATAAAGGCTCGACGTCGCGACGGCATTGAGAGACACTCCTCCACACTATCTATCCTCTTTCTTTCATTTTTGAACCATCCACCAATTCCTTTCTCGACCGTTCTACGCGTTTTATCAACCGTTCGAATCGTTCGAATCTTGTCGTTAAACAACTCCACTTCCACACAGGTAACAACTACGTCCATGAAACATCGACCCAAATCTCAGCAACTAACCATCACCCCTAAACAGAATCCCACTATATTTCTACAAAACGACCGGAGAAAATAAAAACAAAAATGCCTCTCTCCCACTCCGCCGCGCTCACTGTCGCCGCAAACGCCTTCGCCACGATCTTCATCGGCTTCGGCATAAATGCCTTCCTCCGTCCCGCCCACGCCCTCTCCTTCTTCGAGTTCCAACCCCCCTCCTCCGACGCCGATCGTAAGATGGTAGACAGCTTGATGATCGTCTACGGCGCAAGGGACATATTCATGGGTCTGGCTATCTACGCGGCTAGTTTCTTGGGGACGCGCAAGTCGCTCGGTTGGACGTTGATTTCTGCGAGTGCGGTCGCGATTGCCGATGGGTATGTTTGTTGGACGCATGGGTTGGGTGAGTGGAATCATTGGGGGTATTCGCCGATGATTTTGACTGTTGGGATTGTTTTGACGGGGGCTTTGGATCGGGCTTAGGATTGGGTTTTAGTCTGTTTAAGCTGAATTAATTTTTTTTTTTTTTTTTTTTAATTTTGAAATACATCAAGATCGATAATCTAAGCTATTTCTATTACCTTCACAAATGGGTATAAATGGTGAATGCGGTCGCAAGAAGCATTGGCGGAAATATATATCCGGCACGCAGTAACTGTAGAGGGAAGACACAGTAAAGCGTATCACTATTGCGATGGATAAATAAGTCAATAGTGTCTCACTTATCTAGTGCCTAACCATTACCTAGGTAATTTCTAGTCATTAATGGCGCTCTCCTATGTTTCATTCAGGCTTTTTCCTTTGGTTGCCTGGTGAGTAGAAAAAGGGAAGTGGCACATTCTCGGGCGAGCTGCTCCGCAGACTCCCACAACACATCCTCCGTCTATCTTCCCATCTCCCCTCTCCGATTCGCCGCATCAAAAATGGATGCCTTTGCATTGAGAAGGAAGCTCTCAGATGATTATGGAAACTTTTTGGATGGCCCTCCCAATGACAAGTGATAGTCCTAGCGATGAGAAGTCGACCAAATATACTTTGAGTAGTGCGCTGAAACTGAGCAAGAAGGCACCACCCATCACGCAATTCTCCCATCTTCTAGCATTATGAGAAGGATTTTCATTTGAAGTTCATTCTAACGTGTGAATCCGGATTCCGACCACACTTTAACCGTGATGTGTCTGTAAACGATATTCTACGTATGCTGTTTGGTTTATTTGAAACCACCCGAACTTATGCTAACGGGGAGCGTTTATCGACAGTTGGAGATCCTGAAGTGGTGCGTCATAGAACCTAGGACCGACATTTCTATCGGAAGATAAGATTGAGTTCAATGCCCAGAGAAGATGGCCGAATAGCGCTGGGTGCGTTTGAAACATTACCACTTGTGATACTGTCGGAAGCTGTTAGTTCGAAAGCGTTTCACGATGGGCCGAGAAACATAGAGATCTCACGATATTTCCCACAAATTCATTATTCTGAAACTCTCTTGGAACCACGAGTTTGAGCGCGGACTATCGGCGATTTAATTGGGCTTTTTTTTGTGGGTGGGAAGGTTTACCGTTGAGTAAGTGTTTATATACAGTGATGTTGTCATTTGTCATCTATTGTTGTTGGACACTAATACAAAAGTAAGTGCTCTATATTTAAGTGGGATTGCTTTTCCCCCTTTCCTGCCTCTGTTGCATCGCTCTGTCACTACGTCTGGATGGGATACGGTCCTCCATGCGAAAAACATATGTTTCATTCCGGGGCTATGATTACGGTTATCTCCTGATCGTATAGTCGGGAGCGATGAAAGAAAACGACCTGCTCTTTCGAATTTGGCCCAAGGTATCCCACCCCCGCTCTGGTATGACTAAGATTTGCATGAGCTCTAAGAGCCTGAGTTGCCATATTTCCATCTTTGTGTGCCTATGGCCGACGGAGAATCCCAATGGTTTCGGAGGACACTGCACGAAGGCGTTTGCGAAGGTCTTCCTCAATCTGGGAAGAGGCTGGGCCTGATAATGGCGAAATTCTCATCCCTGCCAGGAAGGGCATATCCCCCGAGTTTGTGATGCCAGTGGAGCCGGATATAGCGCTCGATGGAACGCAAGATCGGAGTCGGATACTCTCCAACCGTGATGATAATACATTGACCAGGCGTTGCACCCGGTGCAACTCGCTGAGCACTAATTGAGCCGCCATACGGCTGCTGTCGACTCCTTCGATGCAGTAGCTGCCTGAGATACTAGATAGACATACGACCTGTTCCTCAATCGAGGATCCACATGCTCCGCTCGAGTGGTAAGAAGGGTCATTACCCCAGCCTAGATTGTCATCCGGGGATGAGGTTCGATCTCTTGCTGCCGCAACATACCAACTCATGACCTTGAAAACCACGAGGTATACAATAGAGATGATGTACTCGTCTTGGGAACAGGGACAGTCTAGGACGCCATTGATAGTATCGATGATTTGCTTATTGTCGGATATCACCGACTCAAAGGTACGAATTTTGCCAGGACTGGACTCGCTTCCTGGCTGTTTACACGTGGTAGAGGCGTTGGGAAATAGGCTCGTGAGGGCGTCCAAGACGATGGTCAAACAGCACATCGGTGGCTGAGGTGCCGTTCCCAAACTATCGGTGCGTTTACTATCGGATGACACTTCAGCAGGGAAAAATGGCTGGTCGGTTCCCGAAAGGCTTTCTCCTTTCCTCGGAGGAGCTAACGGATCGAGGTCGCAAGGGGGAAACTGAGGCGACGGAATAACCGGGGAGAATATGTCCCCGACATTGGCTCCCATGGGCATAATTGAGGTCAGGTCCCCGATATCTGGCCCTAGAGCGCTAGGGGAGAGAATCGAATGCCACAGTTCTGGAGTTTGGGGGGCATAATACTCTGGTGAAGGATGAGTGGTGGGATCCGTGGCGGTAGGTGTCAAGAGAGGTGTCTGGGATGACACGCTTGTAACACTGTTGGTTCTGATATTTGGAGTGGAATTGATATTACTTGAATCGAACCCTGGAGGTGTTGCTGTCGTTGCTGAATGGGCTTCGGGGATTTCGTTGGACGCCCGTGAGCCCCGACCAGTGCGCCGGGATACCTTATATTCGCATACTAGGCGCCGTCGCACGCAGCGACTGCACACAGGCTTCTCTTTGTTACATTTGACCTTCGAGTTTGCACAGTGAATGCAGCTGTCACGGAGCTTTCGGGGTTGCTGCCCGTGTGTGTGGCGTGACAGAGAAGGCAACGAGGGAACCACCTGCGAGGCAATCATGTTTGCCATTATCAATTCACGGAAGCCGTCGATGGCACTGGGTTATGGGAACGGTCTAAGGGACGAAGAGGCGGATACTCGATGTGAAGGTATGTAAGACAGGTCAGACGGAGTTCATATATGCGAGGTACAGACTCCGTAATGGTAAGAGTCCCTCTTGCGCTTATTGTTTGTTGATTCTTCCTTCTTCAATGCTAAGTTTAGAAGTGTGTAGCCACTGTACTATTGTTATTCGGTTTCTTCCGGGAGTATTTGAGCTTGCAGCTCGCTTTAGCAGTCTCTTCCCCCCCCTCTTTCCCTCTGTGTCTATTGGAGGGGGTCATGGTGGGTCGATCTTTGGCGGCGACTGGCACGAGATGGTATTTATCTCAGATGCAGCTACCATGCTCGGGCCACTAGCTGGGATGGCCCTGCAGGACGTGCTGAAGTGGGTAGTGAGATCATAGTGGCTGGCTGGCCCTTCACGGTGGCCAATGCGATCCTCGCCTTTCCAGCATGTCAGACTCTCTCCACCCTACCTTTCCCTAATAGCCTTAGCTGAAATGTGATTAAAAGAACATAGTGTGGGTTCGTGACTGTTGTCATTCGATAGGCACCGGGCGATCCTGGTCATACCACCACCCTTATCACCATCAGCCTTCGAATGAGGCATGAACCGATTAAGTTTTGGGATTTGAATTTGCAGAGCGCTTCGTATTAAAGTTAGCCGGTTGAGCAAGAAAGCCAAATGTCGGGTGCGGCCCAGTCAGCTAGAGAGGAACTATCGGAATTGAACAATAGTGGATGTCAACCTGAAGAGCTCCATGCTCCTCCTGATTGGTCGCAATGCGTTAATTGCTCGTGCTACAAAGCTCTGGATATTACACTGCCAGCTAGGGAGCTTTCCGCAGACGATGCTTTCTCATGCATGTGGACTCTCCTTGCCGTGTTTGTCCCAGAAAACAATGCCTGAATTTCAGCAGCAGAATGAACGCCTCGTCTCAGGAATAGGGATTGGTTTCGGTTCAAGATGTCCCTGCTATTGGATCTCTCATGTCAACTTTACCGCAGTCATCCTTTGACGTCCCCTGCTCTTGCTTGTTGTTCTTTTTCTTCTTCCTCTGTTTCCTTTTCTTTTTTCGAGAATATGAATCGTAACACGAGGCGAGATATGCCTTCGTGTGGTATAATCATCCCCCACCCAGCTTGCTCAGATGACGCAACTAACATTTCAACCAAATGAGTCGAAAATCTCAAAAGTACGGTTGACTATACGGAGTACTGCACTTGCCTTTCCGGTTTGGTTTCTGCCCCTCGGTCTCTCGATAACCATTAGATTCCAAAACCAACGACAGGGGCTCTCAGCTGCAAGAGCCGGGGTTTCTATTACACATTATTAGGCATTATTCCGGACCACGATGCATATTCCAGATCCCAAGCTGCCCTGGGTTGGAGGTCTCAAGATCATGTGCATGGTGGCCCAGCCTCCTCCATTTGTTGCATATTTTTACCATGGATGGGCATTATCTTGGGGTTTCAGCCTTGGATTTCTCGCCAATCGAAAGGAGAGGCTGTATTTAATGGGGAATCTATTGATCTCGCGAGTGGTTACTAGGCATAGCGGCAACCTCCCCGGCAAGATAGACTACAAGGAACCGGATCCTTCTATCACTTCACGAAATTCTGTGAGAGATTACCGGTAACCCTGATTGGAAGACCTTCGACCAGAGTTCCCAGCCTTGAATATATATTGAGTGGCTAGGTGGTCGCAGGCGGGCGGGTCGACAGTTCAACATAGAACGACAACACTCACGCTGCTTGTTTTCGATCGAGATCTCCTCGTTGTTTACCAAAGGGATGGCCCAATGTGTGGAGGCTCATCAGATAACATGCAAACATTTCGAACCCCAATGCTACCAGCATGGTCGAGAAACTATTTCCTATGTGCCCCTCGGCATCTATCTCCTAGGAACGGGAGACCCAGAGGGGTGGGGAATCCAAGTTCTAAAATATGCAATGGAGATCATTTTCAATTATCCGAACACTGGCTATCGGAGTGTCGGGCCATCCTCTCGGGTTTCGGGCCATACCAGACGGAGTCGAGGCCACATTTTATATTTAAGTCTACTGGCCGGGGCTTACACAAGGCTTTGTTGGGCCAGGTCAACTTCAATAGCCGGATTTGCATGCGTGAATGCGGGGATAAGTACATAAAAGGATAAGAGGAGCAAAGAGGAAGAGGGAAGGAGTCTCATTTTTGAGGCATTTCACCGATCTATCGAGTTCTTTTAAGCTATAGGGCCCCCTTTCTCAACAATGGTGGTCACAACTTCACGGACCCTTTTTACTCCGTCGATACACCGCACTACGGCCAACGCGACCAGAATCTACATTGCACTTTTAATCTTGTCCATTGCCGCTCCTGTTGACCTTCGTTGAGCAAGAGGACGCGATTCTTCGTGGATCTCCCAACCACTGCATTTTCTTTCCTTTTTTTCCCTTTTTCCCTCGTCAGTCTCTATTGAATGGCATCTGATGTAAGATTATGTTGATCCATTTGATGCAATTTGCCCATTATTTCCCGTGAATCATTGCCTTTTGCATCTAGTGACCAACATTTTCCCTTTCCCTGATAAGCGCGTGGAAATTAAGATTCAAGAACCCTTGTCACTTGGCCCTGGCTCCCTCCACCACTGGCAACACGATACTTGGCGGAACTCTGTACTCACGGCATGGCTTTGCCTGCTACTGTTGCGGCCACTTTTACGATTACGATGACGATTACCATTATGATTTTCGTTTTTTCTTGTTTGTCTTCGCCGATTTGGCATCCAGCCTGGCGCTGACAATATTGGCATGGCCAAATGGCCTAGAACGGTTGTAAAGAGTTGCAGGTCCGTCTGGCGAGGTGTCTACTGGAACGACTCGACCGGAAGCGATGACTAGGCCAGAATGGCGACGTTGTGTTTCAGTGACTCTTGGGATTAGCTGGTAAAGGGCGGGGGGAAATGCAGGTGGGGGATCACGGACCGGGGTACGTGCACTCGCGGGAACTGGCAACAGTATGGCAAGTGGCAAAAAGAGGTCATAACAGGCCCTAAAGCAAGCCAGAGGCAGGCCGCGATCGTGCCTGGCAGAACTAGGGAGGCGGATTGAGCCTTGATAAGAGAATACAGTGAGCTTCTACGATAGAAAGCGTTCTTGCCACTGTTGTTGTCGTTTGCTAATTCCACATATAATCTTCCTGAAACTTGCCGAAGGAATTCGCGATTGGATTAAAAAAGCCGAAGCGAACAAGTGTGGCTTATCGCGGTTCAACTGAAGCATTCCTCCACCACAATCCTATCTGACCCGATAAGGATAGGAAACCAGCAGGAATCGCCAGCCGACCGTTCACCAACCAACAAGGGATGGGGAAATTACCCTTGCTCAGGGAGCTGCAGGCAGGTCAGACAATGTGCATATATGCTCCAGGGGCACGGCGGCCTTAGGTTGACTGATATGCTAAATGAGGGGGAGGGGTATATTTCATAATCTTCCGAATCAGCCACAATAATGCCGTATTGCCAACACAACCATGATGTGTCAGACAAGGTTACCGATCCTGTATTGTTCTCACTGTACTACTCTCGTCGAGAGGTGTTGCCGGGCTTGAATACGGCTGCCCGATTGCTTTCCCGTGCCTCGCCCTTTGGACGAGATCATAGTTCCATGGTGAACTTGATTCAACTGGCTTGATGACGATAAATGGTATTCCCTGTTTCAGCCTAGGCTAGGAGCAGTGGCCCTTGTTGCAGTCTTTGGTTCATTTGAAAAGTTGGGAGCCCCCGAAACGGGTATCATTAGGGGCGGTGGATGACCCCATTATTGTGTCATCGGAGATTTCCGATAATCATTTCTTAAGGATCTCATCTGATTAGATGGTGAAATGTATCGACCCGAGCCGGAGGTTACAACAAACTACCGCGGAGAGCGGGAGATTGTCCACTGCGGAGGGGACGTCGCCGGGATAGACGGTACCAACCTGGTGCTCGATTCCACTGATGGTATTTTCCCAACCGTGACTCCAATGGAGACTAAACAGCAATAAGAAAGATCAGGGCCTCCCAAGTTAGGAAAACTGCACACAGGCTGATAATGGTTGAAACAAGGCGTAAGCGATTGTCCAATCGCTAGTATCTGATCCGGAGAGATCAAAGCCAGGGTAGGACAAGTCTGCGGTCCTGCCTAGTTGGGATGGGAATATGCCCTCAAAATCTCCGCCACCGAGCCTGGTTGGTATTGACATCACACCAGGGCAAGCTCTGGACCCCTGGCACCATTTCGTTGTGACCGCTTTCGGTGGGCGTTTGGCTTACGAGCCGTAATGCGGTCCGGGCTGGTCGAGGCTGGAATCAGCTGGGTCAGCTGGCGTTCCTGGCTGCGGTGTGGTATCACGCGGCTGCAACCTTTATGAATAACTGTATGTGTAGATATTGAGGTGATGCCGACGTAGTGGGAAGTTGCGTATCGTGGAATTGTTGGGTGCGGGTCCTCGAAGCCTTGCAGGTATTTAGGGCCGATGAATCGACTTTGGAAGCGTTACAGATCTGTCAACAGTAGATTGCGATTGTGCGTATGCTCGACATAATCGAGTTAGGCGCACCGGGAGAATAATTCGATGCCGGTTCGTATCATTTCGGGCGTCAACTTACCAGATATCCAGACTTGATAGGAGATATCGAGGGTTGGATAGTTCTGCTTCGCCTCACGATATGGATCTAGAGTATAGGCATGTCGAAAATCGTTCACCCACATTAAACAAGCGACTCCCTCGCCCTGGAGCATGTAAAGTTGATTTTTAGGGGACGAAAATCTGAAATTGAAAACTTCGCGCATGCGAAGCCATCGCGCTCATGGCCCCGTCGGAGCCAATGCCACCATTGTTCAATTTCTGATGCGAATAGACTTAGAAACCACACAGGAAGGAATTGGCCCTTCGAATTGCCACGACAGATATATATGCAAGTGTGCCTCGTTGCGAACCCTCGCCCCAAACGGAACTTAAACCATGGCTCAGCTCCACGTGCGGGAGTGTCAGCCCCTGACTCGGTTCCTCGTAAAAACACGTGTTAAGGTCGCTGCTTTGAGAATGAAACAATTACGGATTGCCTGGGACTCATCCGAACGAGAGTGCTACCATGGTCTTATACAGTATCATGAATCTCCACTCCTCAAGACGGACAAACAGAGCGGTTCAACCCCAATTTTAAAGCAGTGGATCTGGTGCGGCGAGCGATCGAACGTGAACGCTTAGTGCAGCACGAAGCTCAGCAACACGATTGAGGCAGATTTTGTGGATGTGAAGAGTTCATGGGGTCGCGCTAATGGCGAATTCCTGAGTGAGATTGGAAGGATCAACGGCGCTACTGGCACTAGCCCATCTCACGGTCCAACCCGAAGGCGCGAATCCTTTTTCTGTCCATGGCGCAGGGTCGATTCCAGTCAGCTCGTATTGGACCCATGGAGAAAAGTGAGACAGCCCCCACGAATTCATTTCCGCAAAATCGTGAGACGATGCGACCGCTGCTTTTTCTCTTTCTTCAAACCGTCGCGTCGGGGACAGCAATCAGCGGTTCGCATCGATCTTCGCGTCGCTTCTAGACTTGAATACGACTCAGAGTCTCGACGCTGCGATGCCGACGATTACAAGCACGCTGGGCGTGACCCTGACCAACTTGGGGCCCCTCACCACCACGTTTACGGCTCCATCCTCCTGTTCCTCTGCGCACAATATTGGCATCGTGCCGACCTCGAACCCAGACTACATCGAGTGGTCGGAGTCTTGCAGCCAGCAGGAGCTCGATGGTTGTCTCCCACCGTCTGCGAACTCCAACAGCGGGAATGGTACAGTTGCGCAAGGTGATGCGCTCGACGGACCGTTCATTCAGTCTTACTACTCCCCTGGGTCGATATGTCCATCGGGGTGGAGCAAAGTCGGAGTCGCGGGGCGAGCCGGTGATGAGACCGTCAGTCCGGACGGTGTTTTTGTGACTGTTTCGGCCGACGAGCCGCCATATCTGGCCAATTTCCTGCAGCCGCAGAATGTACTCGCTCTGGCTCTTGAGCCTAGTGAGACTGCTATCGCTTGTTGTCCGAGGTAGCTTCTCTTCTTTCCCCGCTCGATTGAGCCGGGGCGTTTTTGGACTTGTTAAATAACTTTGTCTAGTTCGATGGACGCTGCACCGGGCGGAGGCTGCACATCACCGCTGCCTTCGTACAAGATATCGACAGGATGCGCGCGCATCTTTCCTGCAGAGGATCTCAACACGGTCACGACGACTATCACCGGAGACGAGTCGACGGTCACGGCGCTCTACCATACTGTTACTGGATCGCCGGCGGTGACGACCATTTCGACGACATTCCCACCGGACGTTGTCAGCAAGTACAGCGCGGTTAGCCAGGTACCGATGGTGTTTATGGTGCAGAAGTCCGGGGCGGGAGGAGCCTGGCGCGGAGTTGCAGGGTGTTTGCTCGCGGCGGCGATGGCAAGTGCGGTGTTGGCAGTGCCTTGGTAGGGATAATATTGTATAAGTATGTACTTCTTAAATATTATATTTTAATGGACATGGTTTGGGATTTATCTTTGATTGCGGTGGCTTAGTGATGGATTTGCTTGTGGTGGCTCTATGCGTTGGGTTTCTGAATCTGATACTCAAGTAATCCAACCACCTCTATACACTTCATTCTGATTGGCTAATATCGAGTCCATATAGTGCTGAGTATTCTATACAGGGAATAAATTATGAAACTGTTCTTGATTTGATACCCTCATCAACCTCGAGACGCTAGAAGGCGCGGCAAGTGGGCCCATTGGCTGCATCCCCGCATCAATCAGGCCAGATATGCCTGTCGTCTCAGCTTCGTTGAATTGTTCCATTATATGTCTAATATCACCGAAATGTCGGATATGCAGATCCACGGCCAGGCTCTCGTCCACGGCGCCGCCCAGGGCCCGCTCCTCTACGCGCCCGTCGCGCTCAGCTTCTGGGCGGGGATCAACCCGCAAACCGGCGACGTCATCGACCGCCACCACCCGCTCTACGGGCGCAACGTGCGCGATGCCATCGTCGCCTTACCTGGGAGCCGGGGATCCTGCAGCGGCAGCCTCGTGGTGATCGAACTGCTGCTGCAAGGGTGCGCGCCCGCCGGTCTCATCTTCCAGGACGAAGAGCAGATCGTTACCTTGGGGGTTATTGTCGCTGGCACCTTGTTAGACAAGAGCATTCCAGTCCTACGCATCCCACCTGACGCTTTTCAATCTCTACAATCCGTCCAATATGCCTCCATCCAGGGAACCGATCTCCTCACCTCTCCCTCCCCATTCACGACCCCCCTCCCCGCTCTACAACCTCCTTCAACCCCCCAACTCAACCACAATATCACCTTAACAGACCACGAAAAAGCCCTCCTAAATGGCACCCACGGCCCCGCCCCCCAAAAAGCCATGACCATCCTCCTCTCCTTCGCCTCTTTATTGAATGCCCCCCGCTTCACCCCCGTAACCCGCGCCCACATCGACGCCTGCATCTACACCGGCGCGGCCTCCCTCCTCATCCCCTCCAGCTTTTTGGGATTAGGCGCCCGCTTCGCAATCCCCACAACCCTAAACTCCATCTCCATCGACCGCACCCGCTGGCGAGACCTCGGTGTTGATCCATCTCTGGGTGTTCCAGCCGACACTCTCGCGTCTACATATATCAAAATGGGGGCGAAGGATACATTCACCTGCGCGCCGTATCTTCTTGATGAGATACCAAAAGAAGGGGAGAGTGTGGGCTGGGCGGAGAGTAATGCGGTGGTGTTTGCGAATAGTGTGCTGGGCGCGAGGACGGGGAAGTATCCGGATTTGGTGGATGTTTGTATTGGGATTACCGGGGTGGCGCCGCTAGTTGGGACGCAGGATGGCGATCGAGGGAGAGGGCCGGGGGTTGTTGTCCATGTTACTTGGCCAGGGGATGGGCTTGAGGAGGAGGAGGAGGTGTGGCCGGTGTTGGGGTATGTAGTGGGAAGAGTGGCTGGGGGGAGGATCCCGATTGTGGTTGGGTTGGAGGAAAGAGAGAAGCCGGGGATGAGTGAGTTGAAGGCGTTTGGGGCGGCGTTTGCGACGATGGCGTCGGCGGCGATGTTTCATATTCTGGGTGTGACGCCGGAAGCGGAGAGGTATTCGTCTCTTTGTGAGTCTGAGAGTGAGGGTGAAGGGGATGGAATGGAGAGAGTGGAGATTGGAGTGGAGGATCTAAATGAGGCGAAGAGGGATCTGACGACAGCGACGGAGGGCTCGGTGCAGTTGGTTTCACTGGGGAATCCGCATTTCGCGCTCGAGGAGTTTGCGCGGTTGGCAGAGTTGTGTATAGGACGAACAAAAGCGGAGACGGTGAGGCTGGTGGTTACGACGAACCGGAGCGTGTATGGGCAGGCTGTGAAGAAGGGGTATATTGAGGTTATTGAGGGCTTTGGAGGGGAGGTGCTCACGGATACGTGTTGGTGTATGCTGGGGGAGCCGGTGGTGGGTGGCTCAGTGAAGAATTTGATGACGAACTCGGCCAAGTATGCGCATTATGCGCCGGGGATGGTGCAGAGGGGAGTGCATTTTGGGAGTTTAGCCGCGTGTGTTGATGCTGCTGTTCATGGTCATATTTAAGCATTGTATAGATTTGGAGGAGGGGGAGGAGGGGGAGGAGTTGGGGTAGACCGGAAGCGCGGAAGGTAAGACGCAGCAGATGAATAGACGGTGGAGCCATTATCTCCAGTTAGCTACCATGTATATCGCTTTATCATGGATAAAGGTAATTGTTTAGTGAATTGCGGTTGAATTATCTCGTCGAGTGAGGTCATGAAGCCGCTGGTGACATCACTACTTTCTATATAAACACCCCCCCCCCCCAAAAACCCAATACTCTATCTACACCTACAACTACAATTACAACCCCAATTGAATAATACGAGATCTAGAATAAAAATAGACGCAATGCCCTCATTCACCGTCTACAAAGGCTCCCCCGACGGAACCATCCACAGTTCCACCACCACCCGCCCCTCTCTCACCCACGACGACGTCCTCGTACGGATCACCCACTCCGGCGTCTGCGGCACCGACCTCCACTACCAACACACCGACATGGCATTGGGCCACGAAGGAACCGGGATCGTCGAATCCACGGGGCCCGACGTCAAAGCCCTGAAGGCAGGCGACCGGGTGGGCTGGGGCTACGAACACGACTCCTGCGGGCGCTGCAACCACTGTCTCACCGGCTGGGAAACGTTCTGCCCCGAGCGCAAGATGTACGCCTCTGCCGATCTGGACCAGGGCTCGTTCGGCACGCAAGCTGTCTGGCGCGAGGCATTTCTTTTCAAGATCCCTGACGCGTTGAGCAACGAGTGCGCGGGGCCGTTGATGTGTGGTGGCTCGACGGTGTTTAATGCGCTTGTGGGTGCCGGGGTGAAATCAACGGATAGAGTTGGGATTGTGGGGATTGGGGGATTGGGCCATTTGGCTATCCAGTTTGCGGCGAAGATGGGGTGTCAGACGGTGGTGTTTAGTGGGACGGAGAGTAAGAAGGAGGAAGCGATGAACTTGGGGGCCAGTGAGTTCTATGCGACGAAGGGGGTGAAAGAGTTGAAGATTGGGAAAGCGTTGGACCATCTGATCGTGACGACGAGCCAGCAGCCGGATTGGAATATGTATCTGGGTGTGTTGGATAATCGGGCGACGGTGACGCCGTTGAGTGTGGATGAGAAGCCGTTGACGTTCCCGTATATGGGACTATTGGCGAAGGGGTTACGCGTGCAGGGGAGCATTGTGGGGGCGAGGCAGGTGCATCGCGATATGTTGGATTTTGCGGCGTTTCATGGGATTCGGCCGGTGGTGATGCGGTTTCCCATGTCGAGGGAGGGGATTCAGGAGGCGTTGGAGACGTTGGAGGGGGGGCGGATGCGGTACCGGGGGGTTCTGGTTGCGTAACTTCTTACATGTACCTATTTATAAATTTAAACACACTCCTCAGATATTTTGCAGGGGTTTAACTGGTTGATGAAGGTGTCATTTCCGGGGTTCGGTGGTGGCTCTTTGAGTGGTTGCTTCGGAGGTCAGTCAGTGGCGTTGCTTAATTGAGTTAACATTGAACTCTGAATAGCTTCATTTTGTTTCCACGGATATTTATTTCCATGTCGCACGATGAGCCCACAATTATTGTCTTAATTGTTTCTTTTATTACATGCGTATGGGGTCTAGATCACTAATTCCCGCTCAGGGGAAGCTCTTTCCCTCTCATAGGCCGCTGCCATCTTTCTAAAGCACGAGCTCCGCCACGATGACGACGCCGTCGATCGCCGATCCTGTCATATGTCAATCCCCTCTTCATTCTCCTTTCCCTCTTCTTCCTTTTTATTTCTTCCAACAACTTCATGATTTAACGACAGACGAAGTGAAGAGAGGCAAAAAAAAAAAAAAAAATTAAATGTGATGCCCCTCTCCCCAAAGGCCACCCGCCGCCTGGCTCTGCTGGCCTCCTCCTCGCTCTTACTCCTCCTTTACCTCTTCCACACCTCCCACTCTCTCACCTCTCCCTACTCGAATCTCCACGATGCCACCAAAAACAAAGGCAGCGACTGCCCCCCGGGCCTGGATGATATCGTCGTGATCCTCAAAACCGGCGTCACCGAAGCAACCACCAAACTCCCCATCCACCGCACCACCACCCTGCACTGCATCCCGCACTCCCTAATCTGGTCCGACTACGAAGAAGAAATCGCCGGATTGCCCGTGCACGACGTGCTCGCCAATACCTCCGAGTCTCTGCATGCTCTGCCGGACTTCGAACTATACACGCGCGTCCAGACCCACGGCCGCGCGGCCCTCACCGCCACCGACACCAGCCACGACGCCAGCACCCCGTTCGGCAAACCGAATAACCCCGGCTGGAAGCTGGATAAATGGAAGTTTCTGCCGATGCTAACCGAGACATATGCCCGCTTTCCGGGGAAGGAGTGGTATGTGTTTATGGAGGCGGATACGTATATGGTGTGGCCGGCATTGATGGAGTGGTTGCGGGCGTTTGACTCGGGGAAGCCGTATTATTTGGGGAACCAGATGCAGATACGGGATGTGTTGTTTGCGCATGGCGGGAGTGGGTTTGTACTCTCCCAAGAGGCGATGAGTAGGGCTGTGAAGATGTATGCGGGGAACAGGGGGCATTGGGATAGTGTCACCGCGGATAACTGGGCGGGGGACTGTGTGTTGGGGATGCTGCTGAGGGATGCGGGGGTTCCGCTGGGATGGGCGTGGCCGATGTTGCAGTTGGCGCCCGTAAAGGAGCTGAATCATTTTGATGCGCGGTATGGGAAGGTGGCGTGGTGTCATCCGCCCGTGTCGTTCCATCATGTGCAGCCGGATGAGATCGAGGAGTTGTGGGGGGTCGATCGGAAGTGGAGTGATAAGGGACAGAGAATGGTGTATCGGGATGTGTTTTATGAGATGGCCAGGCCGAAGATGGACAGGTCGCTGGACGACTGGGACAATCTGGCGGGGAATGAGAAGCGGAGTGTTGCTCTCACCACGGACGAGTGTGAGGAGCTGTGTCTGAAGGAGAAGAAGTGTCTGCAGTGGACGTTTGAGGCTATGGATAGTATCTGCAGTACCTCCTCTGAAGCCAAACTGGGCGAGAGGAAGGCGGGAGTCACATCGGGATGGATGCTGGAGCGCATTGATGCCCGCGCGGAGCAGCTGGGACATTGTAAAAAGACCTCGTGGATTCATTAATCTCTCGTTCTTCATCTCGTCACCTTTCCTCCATTGATAATGATTAAACTAGGCCAAACCAGCGTAAAGTGTCCTGCACCTGCGTGGGAACCACATGCCCAACGCCCTCAGCCACATACGCAACAAATTGCGTCCCATCCCCAAAGATGCGCTGCGTATACCCTGTCAACGGCGTATTCGTCTTCTGCCCAGTCTGGCTGACCCCAAACACCGTACTCCACTGCTTCACCTCCTCCTCCAAATTCACCGGCGCAATCACACTATCCGCCGTCCCATGCCACACCTGCACCTTCGGATAACTCCCATTATACCCAGGCCACGCCATATCCACCTGTTCCGCCCACTGCGCCCCCGTCTTACTCACCTTGCCCTGCGCACACGCCTGGTCCGCCGTAAAGGGCGAACTCCCCGGCGAGCCCCTCAAACAACCATACGGCAAACCACTATACGCCGCCACCGCCGAGAACACATCGGGGTACGCAGCGGCCAAAGTCTGCGCCATCATTGCACCGGACGAGGAGCCGAGAGCGAAGACTTTGGATGCGTCGCCGTTGTATTTGTTTAAGGTGTAGCGGACCATGTTCACGATGGAGAGGGAGTCGCTGCCCCCGTTGTGGGTTAGGGATGCGGACGACGCGACGTCCCAGCAGTTGAAGTCGTCGCGGGAGCCGGGGTAGATTACTATAAAGCCGTTTTTGTCCGCGGCGGGGGGGAGGGCGGCGACGTCGCGGTAGTAGCCGTATGCGGAGCCGAGGCAGCCATGAAGCTATTCATTTAGATTATTAGCATGCGTATACATGATGAAGTCAGGTATAGAAGGGGAGTGGGAGGGAGGGAGAAAGTATGGAAGGGAAATTGGGGGAAAGAAAAGGGGGGGGGGGGGGGGGGGGAAAACGCCAACGTTTACAGCCGGATACGGAGCCATTTTAAACGGGAAAAATAACCACAACGCGTTAACCCCTGGGTTGTACCCGAATTTTTTAACCGCCCAGAGGATGGCGGCCGGCGCGGGGACCAGGGAGTTGGCCAGGGGCAAGGTTGAAAAAAGCTACATTTTATA